>CM068825.1:22163727-22586227 GCA_028554795.2 Sinohyriopsis cumingii | reverse complement strand
GATGATGCATATCATTTATGACGCTTTTTAATGACGTAATTGTTATTTTAAATATAAAGACGCCATCCGTTTCTTTCAAAATATTTTGTGCCTGAGGAAGCATACATTAAATGCGAAACTAGTTGCACAGAATTATCGGCGCTTGTGTTGTTTTTATCCCAATTCTTCAGTTATTTAATACTACGGAAGTTTTGTTCCCCAAACTAGTATTATTAAGAAATACGTAAAAGTGCAAAGACATACACGTACCATTGTACAATTTATTCCTGGATTCATCAGAATGATATTTCTGTAGCAAAAACTGGGAACGAATTATGGGTTTTCGTCGTCACTCTTTTCATTTTTTTTTTGGTCATAATTTTCGAAACTTATTTGAAAATATATTATGTTCACGGATATCTTCAGAAATATCCTAAATCAATAATGTAACTTAAAAAGTTAATTGCAAGTTAAATATATAAAATATATCATTCCTAGTTTGTATAAGAATTTTGGAAGAGAGAAAAGTTCAGAGGAAAATACATGTAAGAACTAAATGACCTCAAACAATTCAAATAAATTCGTCTGTATTCTGCGTATTCCAGTCTAAACACTGTATTTTTCTCAACGTGTCGTGCTGTAAGGATTAATCACATTCGATTTCCGCTTTATTCACTGCTGAGCACCGGAAACATGTTGCTTGAGTGGAAGATTAGTGACAACATCTGATTCAGCATACCGTAGTACTGGCTTATATGTCAAGTCCAACTGCAAAATGAACATACCCAGATCGCATAATGTGCAGGCAGATCTGAGTCTAATATGACTAATCAGTACACCTGGATCTGCAGGCGCATTACACTAGATCATAGCAGGATCTCGTTTGCTTGCAGTTTGACTCGTTTTGTAAGCTGGTAATTGCGGTATATAGTACTGCACTTGTGCAAGTCATTGTTCTGTGCGGAGATAAACGAAGATTGTGGTAATTTGTTCCATTAGTCCTAAACAGTTAAATGTTAAGAACATACTGCATAACTTTCTATAATTATCTCTCGCACCGTGCTTAAACTAGAAATCATTCGAGGATATGTTATGACCCCAAAAGTTGGATATACTTTTTAATGTCTAGTTTCGTGATCGATGTAATAGCTTTGTGCGATGGTAGCAGATGAATGGTTTAGGTTGTTCCGTGTGCTTTTAAAAACAGGCGAGTTTTATTTACTTCTTTCATTTTGTAAATTTATCAACATTAACCATGTCACACATAACATTAGTATGGAATCACTCAATTTACATCATTAATTTTCGAAAAAAGATTTTGCATCATTGGAAGCATCTTCGCTAGCCAAGGTTCCGATGTGTTAACCCTAGCTACACATTGGCGGATCGTTCAGATATTTCGGGTCTGTGAACTTCGTTCGATGCGGCGGCAAGTCCCGCATCCAGTCAAAATCAAATTGTTCAAATCTGAACACTGTTCTTCCAAGATCGAGACAAGGGAAGCACACAACTGGAATGAAGTGATAAATAAACAATTTTAAACTGCCGGTCTGTGTTTGTACAAATTCATCCTTTCCCTCGAAAACACATGTAATGGCTTCTCTTTAGTATATAGTCATACTCTCGCTGTTAAACTTACAAAATATCCTTTTGATGTCAATTGCCTCCATCAATTTCAATCGACGTACGAAGCACCGATGTTACACGCTATCGGTTAGTTGGCATTACACACTAAGGGAGACAACTCATGAAATCCAATAGATGTCGCTAGAACAAAGCTCTGAAATATCTATACGATCCACCAAGGTGTAGATAGGGTTAATACATCGGAGCACCGGCTAGCGAAGATGCGTTGGAATAAATTTTATGTTAGTTAAGGGCCCACAGACAAATATTTTAAATTTTAATAACGTTAATGTTCAAAGCTCAAACGAAGTTGCTTTAGATCGGGGCTCTCAAACTCAAGCCACCATGAGGGCCACATGAGGGCATTTTGGATGGCCCAAATGCCACACCACCTTTGTTATCTCTCATGACACCTTGTGACGCCCATCATGATACGAATTGGCAGGCCACATGCGGCTCGCGGGCCGAGTGTTTGAGACCCCTGCTTTAGATCAATGCATTGGACAAAGTCATGATGATGGTAGTTAGGAGTTTATTATTGGTATCCATGGGTATAAAAAGAGATAAGTATTGTAGTAAATTTATGAGTATGTGCACTTGGTTGTAGTGCCCCGTTTTAAGCAATTCTTAGAATTGTGTGATTACTTGTTTGATTATTGGAATTCGGCGCCATGGAAATATTCCTGGCCCGAACTAATGAGCTAATTAATAGGAGCAAACGTCACGGAGTGAAGTGTTAGTGTGTCTCCATGATGTCCTGGTTCACTAGTAGTGAATTCCGACCAAAATCGAATGAATGTCCCTGTCGTAAAATAGTACATATTAAAATCTAGTGGTATACATTGGTAGCGTGACTGCAAGGACAGTACTTACGGTATTAAACCGGTAAATTACACAAGGGCATAAATAAAAAGGGACTTGACAGACACCGTTTATGTCGCCATGTGGGCGAATATGGTGCAGTTATATCGGCGAAATGTGCCTGGAAAGCATACATTGACTGGCCTAAGGTGGCGGAGTTAAAATAGTTCCCATTGTTAGGGAGTACTCATATATGTTCTAAGGCGTGAACGGTTGGTGGTACGGAAACATAATGAAGCCAAAACACGCAGATGTACGGTTGATAGATAGTTGGCAGTTTGGTTTATCTGTGGTCTTGCATTAATTAGAGGAAAATTTAGGTATAGAATGGGTACGTCGGTCTTTCTGATTTACAACTGAGGTTGTATGGAAGTCTTTGGAAAGTCGGGGTAAACTTATGACTTCTAGCGAGAATCGTGCCAGGGTTTGACAACCGCTAGGTCAAGTAAATACCCGTGTGCGTGTAACAGTATAATCAAATACAACAAGCCAGACAATACCTTTTCTTTGCTTCTAAATGTTCGTTTACATTCACTGGAAGTGTTTATGTTGAACAATGATAGAGGGTCTCTCAGATTATAGTTTGAATGAAAATACTTTTCAATAAGAGGAAACCCTACTTGAAAGATCATGTATATACTATAATGGGAGAGCAAAAAGTAATAGCAAACGTTTAGTGGAACAAAAGAACCGTTTTGAGAAAAATATCTTACCTGAAATTGATAATATATGATCAACTTTTTCTTGAAGGTGATGACATCATAAATGTGATGCATTATAATAACATGTGCTTTTTGCAACAAGAAATTTCAGGGATCAACAGGAAAAACTATAGTGTTCAACGTTAAAATTAAATATGGACAAAGTATTAAAATGTATGTTGTTTATGGTTTATATACAGCATTATCTGTAAATTAAACATTCCGTTTCTTCTGATGTAAGTTGCGTGGAGCCACGATAGTCTCTTTATACGAATTTTTAATCTGTGCATACTATTGTATAAATAGGACAAAAAAATTAAAATTTTACAATTTCTCCATCTTTAACCTTTAAGATAGATTCAGCTGAATATATTTGACAAACAAAAGTATGTATGTTGGTGACAATCACAAATATAAACTCTCAGTTGTATATGTCAATGAGAAACACAAGCATGTGGGCGACAAACTCAAATATATTTGTGGGTAACAAACGCAAGTATGTATGTGGGTGATAAAGACAAGCATGTGTTTGGGTGGCAAATACAAGTACGTATGTGGGTGAGTAACACAAGTATGCATGTTGGTACTAAACACAATCATGCATGTGAATGGTAAACACAAGTATGTGGGTGACAAACTCAAGTATGTATGTGGGTGACAGACACA
The DNA here is from genome assembly GCA_028554795.2 of Sinohyriopsis cumingii. Taxonomy (NCBI): domain Eukaryota; kingdom Metazoa; phylum Mollusca; class Bivalvia; order Unionida; family Unionidae; genus Sinohyriopsis; species Sinohyriopsis cumingii. The sequence goes on along the minus strand of CM068825.1, from coordinate 22,582,394 downwards.
AGTATGTATGTGGGAGACATACACAATTATACACGTGAAGAACACAATATTGTATTTGAGTGACAAGCACAAATATATGTATATGGGTAACAGACATACGTATGTACCTGCGTAACAAATGCAAACATGAACGTGAGTGACAAAAAGGTATTCGTTATTAGTGACAAACTCAAGTTTTTATGTAGGTGACAAAATCAGGTATTTATTCTGGTGGCAAACACATGCATGCATGCGAGTGTCAAATACAAATATGTATTGGGTTGATAGACATAAATATATATGTGAGTGACAAACACAGGCATGAATGTGAGTGACTAACACAAGCATTTTTTGTGGGTGACAGATATAAGTATGTATCTTAGTGACAAACACAGGTATATATGTGAGTGACAAACAAATATCCATGTGAGTGACAAACAAATATTCATGTGAGTGACAAACACATGTATGTATGTTGAGTGACAAACACAGGCATGTATGTGAGTGACAAACTCAAATATGTATGTGATTTACAAACACAAGTATTTATATGTGCGACAAACTCAAGTATGTATGAGTGACAAACACAAGTATGTATGTGAGTGACAAAAACAAGTATATATGTTAGTGAAAAACACAGGTATGTATGTGAGTCAAGTTTACACCAATATGTACCCTTATAGGAATCAAGTTTACTCCAATATGTCACATTGATGTAGGGATAATGTCATGTGATTTGTGACTCCAAGTATTTAAAATAAGTGGTGCTTGTTTCTTATTAATTATATTATTTGATTAAGTAAAGGATGTTTGCTGTAAAGAACTTCTGTACAAATAATTATATTCCATGAATCAAATATACTGTCTGTAATTAGTTAACCCGTTTATATTTATTACTTTCTGGTACGTGTTAACTTTCAGCTAATTCAAAACCGTAATGTCCTGTTTCTAGGCAAACATTAATGTAAATTGATTTCAGATTCAGAGACTTGATTCCATAGCCATCGGTCATGATAAAAAGTATACTGTCTTTAATGGATTACATTTGTAGAATCCGTATAATTGATAATTTCAGCAAGATACGCCATATAAGTTTAGTCACTGATAGTTGATGATTCGGGTGAAAAACTATATAAATTTTAATACTTGACTAATACATAAAAACACGCTTAGAAATATATGCATGAATAATTACAGCATGGAACAAACATACTATTTGAATGTGGCTAGTTTGAGATAAAAAGTAAAGTAGAATTCGAATTACTAACATCCTAGAATGTGTTCTAGATGACTTGATTGGGTAGAATTCGAATTACTAATATCCTACAATGTGTTCTAGATGACTTGATTGGGTACAATTCGAATTACTAATATCCTACAATGCGTTCTAGATGACTTGATTGGGTAGAATTCGAATTACTAATATCCTACAATGTGTTCTAGATGACTGGATTTGGTAGAATTCGAATTACTAACATCCTACAATGTGTTCTAGATGATTGGATTGGGTAGAATTCGAATTACTAACATCCGACAATGTGTTCTAGATGACTGGATTGGGTAGAACTCGAATTACTAATATCTATAATGTGTTCTAGATGACTGGATTGGGAATTAAAGGAAGAATTTGCAATATATCAGATAAATATGACCTAACAAATCACCGGTATTAAACAGACAACGACCACTGAAAAATAATGGAGAATACGATGTATCAAGTTTAAGTTTATTCATCAAGGAAGTAACTTCAACAATTGATATGACTAGGCCATGTGTCAATAATGCCTGTCAAATACTTGCCACATTAACTATATAACTGCCAAGCTAAAATAATAATATAAAACATTGTAGAGGATTTAAGGAATTGGAGTCACGAGTACAATTTTGGTGGTATATTTAAGTAGATATGTAAGTACCAAAACACACATATGCAAGATTACTGTTAACACCATAAAAAATAATTCTTGAAGAGTCTAATCCATCTCTGTAATAAAAAATACCTGATAGAAGATAAATAAAAGTTTTAAACCTTCAGGAACTAAATTATTATGCAAATTAAAACGAGGTGACATGTCTATTATTATTATTATACATAAAGCTGAATACATCTTTGCAACAAAAAGAATCTAGTGAAATTGATAATGGTTTTTGAGGATAAACAATAATGCTATGTTTGGAAATCAAATGAGAAATTTAAGAAATAGATGGATTGTAAAACACAAATATTTACTTTTGTCAATAAATATTTCAAATTTCGAAGAAAAAAAATCAAAATACAATAGTGTAAAGAAAATTGGCATTAGTCCGATTAAAAAAACAAGAAAATCTAGCTATCCAATATCATTTTTGTTGGTAGAAGTAAGTAAATTACTGAATGTATGATTCTAGTATTGCAAGGTAAGAATCCAAAGTGGTGATAAAATGGAATCCTATCGAAATATAACATTTACAAAAACATGAAATATATTCAATTTTACTACGCAAGTGACCACAGAAACATAGCGTAGTTTGTGTTCTGTACATGAATGAAAAGATGCCAGGACTGTTTTAAATATTTGTTGAATAGTGTACAAATTCAATGACTTCGTGGTCTTATCAGTAATTATATCCGAATAGTGTACAAGTACAATGATTTCATTTTCTTACCAGTCATTAATTTCTTCTAGGACTGACACAGATTAAAATAAAGGTTGCAAAGCTGTTTGAAAATATCCGTAATAAAGAAATCAAAACTTCGAAATATACGAAAATTCTTTTTATTTTACCAGATTATAAATCACCAAGACATGACTATAGTTACATCTACCATCATCAAGTATACAAGATTAGACATAAGACAGTTGTATTAAGTTGAATATAGTTACATCTACCGTCACGAATCGTACAATGTTACGCTTAATACAGTTGTATTAAGTTCAATATAGTTTAGTTACATCTACCATCACGAATTATACAATGTTAGGCTTAATACAGTTGTATTAAAATGAACATAATTTAGTTACATCTTCCAGCACGAATGTTAGGCTTAATACAGTTGTATTAAGTAGAATATAGTTTAGTTACATCGACAGTCACGAATTATACAATGTTAGGCTTAATACAGTTGTATTAAGTTGAATATAGTTTAGTTACATCTACAGTCACGAATTATACAATGTTAGGCTTAATGCAGTTGTATTAAGTTGAATATAGTTTAGTTACATCTACAGTCCCGAATTATACAATGTTAGGTTTAATACAGTTGTATTAAGTTGAATATAGTTTAGTTACATCTACAGTCACGAATTATACAATGTTAGGTTAAATACAGTTGTATTAAAATGAATATAATTTGGTTACATCTACAGTCACGAATTATACAATATTAGGTTAAATACAGTTGTATTAAAATGAATATAATTTAGTTACATCTACAGTCACGAATTATACAATGTTAGGTTTAATACAGTTGTATTAAGTTGAATATAGTTTAGTTACATCTACAGTCACGAATTATACAATGTTAGGTTTAATACAGTTCTATTAAGTTGAATATAGTTTAGTTACATCTACCATCACGTATTATACAGTTGAATTAAATTGAATGTATTTACATATAACTTCACGAGTTGTACAGCATTGTTCTCTATTACGCTGCATTAAATTGTTCTGTTGACGAAATATTTTGTGTGTGGCATAACAAAGATCCATATAGTTGTTCTAAAACCTCGTAATCAAATTTGTATTCCACCTTCATTATTTCCTCAAATATGTTTTACACAGACTTCTTACCTCCGGAGTAAAAGGCTACTATAAATCTAACAATCACAATTCGGCACTCTCGCCACATTCTGAGGTGCTAATTTTTGCTGTTATATTGTTTGTGGGGAGTTTTATAGTTTCTTTAACCTGCTATCTCTATTTATTTAGCTAACTTTGAGAGATTTTTCTAACGGATAAGAACACTAGCACCCATTATAATGTCAAAGGTTTTATTTTCATATATGTGTCTGTAAAGCCTGGTAAAATATTTATGAGTTTAAGCTATGTCCTCTATTCCAACATTAGTATTAATAGGGGAAATGAGAGCAAAAGCATAATCCAAATCAATTGATATTTCATTAACCACACCTAGTTTTCATCATCTTTCATTAAGTGGTCGAGTTCTTTTTTCGTCAAAATCATTAGCGTTTATCTGCTTTACGTGTCGCATTTATTCTCCATTAGATTCAAAAGGCATAAAATAATTTGAGAAGATAATTACAGCCTGATATTGATAAACCGTTAGAATGGCTCCACTTGTTGTGACTGTAAATGTTACAATTATGTTTTATGGTAAGATATTTTGATGATGCTTTTAGGTTCTATTTTTCACTTAAGTGTTCCAGAAGCTAAATTAATATATTCATTCAAATTAATATCAAGGTGTGAAATATTGTCAGCTTATAAATAATATGTCTTTGATTCTTTAAAATTCTTCTGAAGTTTTTATATCCGTCAATAACACTTAATGATTAGAAAAAGCGTTGAATATTAATCCGCGGTAAACATATATTTGGTAAAAGTAATTAATTTTAAGGTCAAAATTCCTTTCAAATTGCTGCATGCCTAAATATATTTCGAAATTACCTAGTGGTACATGTTTATCAAACTTTAGTATAGTAAATCCATAATGTTTAGAGAATACTCGATGTGAGGCTTTGTTAGCTGAACGTTTGTAAACACATCCCTTTACTGATAATCTCAGTGAAAGTCTCCAATCCGAGACCATCCTTGATATATGATTATGAGGTCGAAAATCTACCTGATTCATATAGTTCATAAACACTGTGCATGTAGGTATTTCATTTTGTTACGAACCCTCTTTTGTATTCATCTAAGTATTTTTAATTTTGTTATGAAAACGGTTGTATCATAACCTTCTTCTTATTTCTTGCTATGAGAAGGGATTACTTATAAGTTTAAAAAATGTCTTTGCCCATGGAGAGAGAGAGAGAGAAAGAGAGAGAGAGAAGAAGAAGAAGAAGGGGTTCAGGCTCTCTTAACAAGAGTGTCACCCATGACGGTGTAGATACGACCACATCTGGGGAATGAGGTACGGAATCGCTGTAAGGCAAATACAGAGCTGTTGTGATTCGAGGAACGAACTTTTTATTTAAATAATTGATATATATATGTAATACTACATTCTATATATATATATATATATATATATATATATATATATATATATATATATATATATATATATATATATATATATAATATAATACTACATTCTAGAGAAACATATATAAAGCCTTTATATTTAAAATATACGAAATACATATAATATTACATTTTCCCTCGAGCTTACCAACTTCATACATTTTTATAATTTCTGCCTTTTGGAATGTAATACAAATAGTTAAATCTCGATTAACTTCATGATATCCAATGAGTATAAAATTCAATAGTTGCGATTAATGCAACAAACATTTTGAAGAAATGAATTTTACTAAATTTAAAATAGAATGCTAATTTGGAATAGGTTACTAAACATTACTCATTATTACTTAAAGAATTTTTTAATTCCAAACTAAATCTAAACATGAAGTTGGTAGCGAATTCATCTGTTTCAATAATACATGCCACAAATACAATTAAATATTCCATTATATTATAATATAAAATAGAAAGAACTCACACAATGATATCTTTACTTACATTCATTATATCTTCGTTGTCATCTATAAGAGGCAGATGTCACTGCGACAAAAAGAAGAATAGTGGTTTTGCAGAACAATCTCTGTTATTTAATGACTATCATGCATTAGGAGGATGTCGCGTTCTGGGTATTCTGCTTGGTGTTATTAATCTAATCAATCAAGATGCATGCATGTTAGGTTTCAGACACACAAACTGTGTCCAGTTCAGAAGCAGTTTTATAGATCTTTGGTTACCGAATCCTAGCAGTTTAGAGTTGTACACAGTGTAATTATTATTGACAAACACTTCTGAATTGTGTTTTAAGCACTCACTGGTTGCTGGCAGTCATTTCCTCTTTGAGTTTCTTCTTGTATATTTCAAGATATAGAAACTATCGAACATTGAAATAGTTTTGATTCCTTCTTATCTATGATTTAATAACTGTTATCACTTAAAATTTTGTAATACCGACTACTAAATCTATTTCTTCAGTGAAATGGAGAATTTGCCATCTCTGTTATCAAATGTTTAATCAATAGTTCTTTTATTTATAACTTTTGTGGTAATACAACTTTACATGTATATAATGTGACTTAGAAGAGTTAAGGTAGTTGTAAGGTTGTCATAAATGTTTATCTCAGTTATTTTCTTGACTTCGTGTAAAACAAGAGCCTTTATCTCTACAGTATCCGGGCTTTCTTGTTTACCACAGTTCTCCCTTACTGAACTTTTTATCTGCATGTAGATTCAAACCAAGATGTAAGTACTGCGGAGGTCCACACAAAGGAGAATGCCACACAACTAAACAAAAATGTGCTAACTGTAAAGAAAACCATTATCCTAGATCGACAGAATGCAGATTTGCAATAAAAGAGAAACAAATAGTGGACTTAATGAACGAGAAACACCTCACCTACCATTCTGCCAAAAACATTATCTGTAAAAAAAAAACAACAACACACCAAAATCCATCTCTGAAACAATCAATGAGCACCAAAACTCTCCTCAGAATCAGAAGGGAAAACATTGCACCACAAAACATACACCCGAATCAGGAAACAAAAGAACCAAAAACTACAACCCACATTGTAACAAACCAAGACCACCCTGATAACACTCCAGATACAAACAAAACTGTCACCCCAAACATCCCTAAACCTAACACACACCCCAACACAGAATTAATACAGGAAGTAGTGAACCTAACAACAGGAACTCTAATACAAGATCTCAATAACATAATGAGAACCCTCAAAACCATTTTCACCATACTAGCTGATTGGACCACAAGACTAACAGATAAAGACAATGTCAAAAATGGATAGTACAAAAAATAATAAAATCACCATCTGGCACTGGAACTGCAGAGGAATCTTTAAAAACCTATCAGAACTGCAGAACAAACTGAATAATACGGCCGTAAAACCAGACGTAATCTGCCTACAGGAAACCCTCATAACACAAGAACACAAACGCCTGCCCAAACTACAAGGCTATACCCAGGGAATCTTTAAAAACAGACACAAGGGGCAGAAAGGGTGTGGACTAGCAATGTTTTTGTTAGATACACTAATCTACTATGAAATAATAGAAGTACCCCCTAACCTAAACATCAATAATAGCATCGAAATAATGTAATTAATGATAAATATAGGAACCACAAACATTCAAATTATAAATGCATACGACCCAGGGGGTTCCTTCTGCCCTACCAAACTAATCTCACTAAGGGCAATCACTAATAACAACATCAACAATCTAATTATCTGTGGCTTCTTCAACGCACACAGTAAATTATAGGGAGGTAAAAAGAAAGATCAAAGAGGTAAAATGGTTGAAAAATGGATAACTGAGAACAACCTGGTCATCTTAAATGACGGGTCGAACACTAGATTAAACCCTGAGGATGGCACTCTCTCAGCCATAGACCTAACCATCACTACCCCAAAATTGGCTCAAATCACATATTGGTGGGTGGATCAAGAAGATACGTTAGGAAGTGACCATTTCCCCATCACAATCAATATTCAAACAAAAACTCAACACATTCCAAACGAAACCCCACCTAAACGGAGGTACCAACAGGCAGACTGGGACCAGTTCCAATTATTACTAACTAGAGTAAATCCAGATAACTTAGAAAGCCCAAATATTTACATATATTATGATAACATAACAGACACAATTATAGAGGCAGCTAACCGATGCATCCTAAAGACAACTATTATCCAAAATAAAAACCCTGCACCATGGTGGACTAAACAGTGCACTATAGCACATAAAGACAAAAAAGGGCCTTAAATAAATATAAACGCACCAAAAATTCTATCTACTTCCAGCAATATAAAGATAAAGAAAAAGCACTAAAATAAACTATAAAAACTGCTAAAATTAATCTATGGCAAACCTTTTGCTCTAAACTAAGTCTAAAATCAAACTCAGAACAAATATGGAACAAGATAAAAGCAACTACCTCAACCCCAAAAATTAAAAATGCCATAACAAATAAAGATAAGGCAGACCTCCTAGCGAAGTATTTTTCGAACATGAGTAGCAACAATAACCACACCAGAAACTTTTAAGAACACAAAAAACTAATGGAGGAAACCCATCCTCAAATGCTTCAAAACCAAGGAACAAAAGAATCTCACCTAAATAGCGACAACAAAGTACGTGAATGGGAGATAGCCCTACGATCCAAAAACGAAACATACCCTGGTAAGGATCAGTTAGGTTACATTATCTATATATAAAAAAACTACCTATCAATATAACAATAGCCATAATCAAACTCTTTAATAGGATATGGGATAAAGGCCAACTACCCATCAAATGGAAAAAGACCATAGTAATACCAATTCCCAAGCTAGGTAGAGATTCCAACAACATAAATTCGTACGACCCATCTCCCTTACAAACAATATTTGCAAAATAATGGAGACAATAATCGCAAATAGGTTAAAACACCACCTAGACACCAATAACCTACTCTCCATAAATCAAAGTGGCTTTCGGAACAAACGGTCCACCACTGACCAACTTCTCAGATTGGAAACAGACATCAAACTCGCTTTTAACGCACATAGGAAAACCGATCGCAACCTCATAGCGGTTTTTCTAGACCTAGAAAAAGCGTTCGACCTAGTATGGACCAATGGACTAATGGCCAAATTAAACCAATTTGGAATAACTGGACGCTTATTCAACTGGATTGGTGATTTCCTCACAGGCTGGAAAATTACCACAAGAATAGGCAACACCCATTCGGAAGAATTTTCACTTGAAAATGGAACACCGCAAGGCAGTGCAATAAGTCCCCTACTATTTAACCTAATGGTAAATGCAGCCTCCACAAAAAATAAACTTGTCACAATTTGCAGATGATAGTGGCATATGGAGGAATGGAAATCCTGCCAATAAAACAGTAGTTAAAGAAATCCAGCAGAGCCTAGACAACATAGGGAGATGTGCGGACAAATGGGGTTTTAATTAATCAAATACGAAACAGTAGTAAAATTCCTAGGAATGTTCTTTGACAACCACCTCACATGGAAACAGCACATTGAACAACTCACCCAGAATTGTAACAAAGATCTCAATTTACTCATGAACACCACAGGGACTGACTGGGGATCCAACCAGGAAACCCTCCTCACGATATATAAAACTCTAATTAGATCAAAACTGGATTACGGTTGCCAAGCATATAACTCGGCTAAGCAACCTGTACTATAAAAACTTGACACTATCCAGAGAAAAGCCTTACTATTATGCACAGGAACACTCCCCTCAACACCATTAGAAGAACTACAAACACTAACAGGAGAACTACCCTTAAAATTACGTAGGCAAGAACTGCTCCTCCGATACCCCTTTCGATTAGATACCCACCCAGACAACCATCCCACCAAAATAGCTATAAAAAAAGCGTAAAGATGTCTTCAAACCCAAAATCATACCCACCATACCAAGTGGCAAAGTAATCATTGAACTAAGAGAAAAGATACCTCTACTAAAAAAACAGGTAACAAACAATACAGACCAGAACAAATCACCATGGTTACAAAAACCACCAAGGATTAACATTGAAGCTACCAAATTATGCAATAAAGAAGGACAAGAAAACTTACTAAAACCTGTACTGGTAAACGAAATCAACCAAAAATACCAGGACTATGTTAAAATATATACCGATGGATAAAAAACAAACAACCCACCAAGAACAGCAGCAGCAATAGTCATCTCTGAATTCAATATACAAACAGGATCCAGATTACCTGACTATTGCTCCATTTACACCACTGAATTCTGGGCTATACTTGAATCACTACAATGGATCAAAGACAACCAAATACCTAAAGCAGTCATTATAAGCGATTCCCTAAGCGTTATCAAATCGATCCAAATCGCAATACATACTTTAGGGAACAATTCCTCGACAGAGCTGCCAATTAATCGACGATATCACCACAGCACATCAATTAGTCGAGCTCAAGTGGATACCGTCGCACATTGGAATCTCTGGCAACGAAACAGCAGACAAAGTTGCACAAACCAAACTAGGAGACCAAAACTCTATCAAGCTTAACTATAGCTCTAGAGAAGCACTAAGCTTCGCACAAACATATATTGACCAAAAATGGCAAGATTTTTGGAACTCCTGCACAAAAGGTAAAAATCACCATGAAACCCAAAAAACCGTAGATAGGAACATACAGCTACCTAAGGGTACCTATTTAGAACAGAAAACCATAAACAGGATAATAACTGGAAAAACTAAACTAGCAAGCAGTTTTGGAAGGTTTATAGGACCCAAACCAGCAACCATTAACTGCTTTAACTGCCACACCACCGAAAATCTACACCACGTATTCAATATATGCCCAAAATATCAACCCGCTCGGAAAATATTTATCAAAAACCAAAGAGATTGGATCACCACACATATACCCAGAGTTACTTATGGACTGTAATAAAAATAAACAATCAGCATATAAAAATATAAATAAATTCATATACTCAGCAGGACTTAAGAACAAAATATAATTACTATCCCCACAAAACCAAAAGACCCAGTAACTAGCTAAATACATTTAGAAGCCCCCACATAAAAACCCATAACATATCATTCAATTTTATAAAAATATTAATAAATAATTCACTTACGAAGCACCTATCAAAAACCAAGGAAACCGCAAAATCGGATGTCCTAGATGTCCTTAACGAACCGAGTAATCAGCTAAGACTCCGGTCCTAGATGTCCTTAACGAACTGTGTAATCGGCTAGGACTCCAGTCTCTTGCTAAATAAAGTATAAATAACATTCAATTTCTAAAAACATTAATAAATAAATAACTTAACTTAAAGAGGCAATATCTAAAAACTTATAAATAACATAACGTAGGAAGCATACCCTAAACACCTCGACTAGTAATACCATAATAACCTTGAAAATCTCTCTTCATACATGATTTCTACTAACAGCCTCTATAAACAGCATAGAACACCGCCCCACCCCCCATTTTATAACATTTTGAAGAGAAAAAAGAAGAAGAAAAAAAAAAAACGCAGGAAACACCAGGCAAATGCAACAAGAAACCAGCGATGTGAAGCAACCAGGACATTCCCGAGCTCTCCTTCCGACTAATGACAGCCAACCATTCAACTGTAAGGGACCTTTATGGACCCACAGATTGAGGCCAAACTAACCCATACAAGCCGGGGGGAGGTGGCACCATTCCCTTCCCCAAGAACAACTAGCAGGCTGCGGTGAAGTAAAAAACAAAGTGGCACATGCACAAGTGTGCGCACGCCACATAATTAAACTCAACAACAACAAAATCCTTGTGTATGGTATACTCGACATCAAGTTTATCAAATTAAATGCCTCACAACTTATTTCATTGTCGTGTATTGCCTTACTCACCATATTAACAATACCACTCAACTTACGGAAGTGGTTACAACCTCAGCGTCTTTTTAAAAAAAAAAATTGTTGATCAAAATTTCCTTGTAAGCTTTATAAACCATAGTAAATTTGCACAAGCGATAGGGATGATAAATGACGTATTTCTAAACTAGCAGCTACAACGCCCTTTCCACCTGAAGCGGTCTGCACCATTACCTCTATCCATGTATAATGTATATCGGTTTTGTGCACTTTTTGTGATACCTCTGTAATGTCCCGTGTCTTTAACCAACCAGTTTTTAATTTAGCTGAACTTTATCAACCCGAATTTCATGCCACTGTCGGTACGTGATGTTAAATACAGTGGTGGTGTCGGTATGTGATGTTGGATAAAGTGGTGGTGTACTTGATATTTCTAGATCTAAGAAATATACAGTATGGAATCAGAAGTGGTATCAGTTATAAGCTTGGTTTACTTTGATTTGCTCAATTTGTTTGGTTTATTTAGTTTCTTTTCAAAACATTGACATTTAAATATCCATAAGTGCATCATCATTCATATTTGGCTTACACTATCCACTTACTTATTTTGCTTGGTTGTAACCATTGTGATAAAAGATAACAATCGTATATTGATTCATAGAAATTGGAATAATACATTTTAAGACTTCTTCAAAGTCCATTTTTATAGTGAATACATTGCCATCTAAAATATTATCTTCAAAATCATCCTATAATTAAGTGTAAGAGCTGAATTTATTGTTGTAGAATAAACAGTGGTAATTGTGTTATTTACCTCATTTCACATTTATTGCTGTAAAATTTGGCTTTACGCGAACGTTTCTAAAAAAAAAGGATTTGTTTTATTTAATATATATGGTTGCTCTTGTACAGATTTTGTTTTAAAACAGAAACATGAGTACCCTTTTGTTGCTATGCATCAATTTGAATACTAAAGCAACAAGACTCCGCCAATCAAGTGATGCATTGCATCAAACTGAAAACGAAAGCAACAAACAAACACCAATCAAGCGATACATTACATCAAACAGAAAACTAAGGAAGCAAACACTAATCAAGCGATACATTATATCAACCTAAGAACTAAAGCAACAATACCGAATTTTAATTTTTTACCAGACTACTTACAAAGACAATAAAGTTCGTCGCCAAGTCAACGAAGGTCATCAGCAAATCCTTTGATATTAAGTAGCTCTTAGTTTTCTTCGCTAGCCGCTTCACACTGCGCAAGAATTCCTGGCTGCATCTTGTCTTGCCAAGGGCCGTCGACTCATACAGTATTACAGGGGAAAGTGTCAAAGCGGGTCATAGCAGTAATCTGAGAAACTTTTCCGTATTGTATTTTTTTTATACAGTATATAGTTTGTTTTCAACATTAAGTATACGTCTGACACCTATTGTTTTAGCATTAGTTGTTCTTGCTTTCTGTGCATTTCGATCTTTCAAAACCAACCCAAAATAGTGTCCATTTAAAGTGAGATTTGCTTCTTTCACGTAATATGACCATGACCTTCAATAATTGGTGAAGCTTTGTCGAAGCAAAAATGTAGTAATGTATCAATGTAGATTGGCTCATAAGGCCTGCCATATGTTTTGTTTGACTACAGAGGTGAGTGCGGGCGTGTAGAAAGGACTGTGTAATTACATTGTTTGAACTTCTAATTGGCAATTTTATCTGGGGTTATACATTTTGACCTGCAGCCATGACGGGGGTGGGGGGCGCCATGCTGTTGTTATTATTATGGTGACGGAGTTGGTATATACAGAGTTTTATTTAAAGTACACTGGAAACTGATTGGGAACCGAAAGTAGTGCGCAGATTTTACCAGCATGTACAGAATTTTATATAAGTATCGCGTGATCGTTTATATCTAAAAGCATTGCAGAAAGCTCAATTTACTTAAAGTGGAATTACAGTATAATGTAACAAAGTTATAAATGACCCACACTCAGTTAGAACATGGGTTATAATTGGCTACTGCAGGCTTAGACGATACTGAATAAGGCTTAAATTAGAAATGATTTGAATGATTTCGAATACAGAAAATAAAATGTTAAGAAATGAATGCTATGCTAACTCTTAATGAACACGGTCGATGTGGGTGTATCCTTCCATTTTCTGGCAAATGTACGTCACCAAATGAAAATGGTAATCACAAACCTTGACAGCACATAATTCAGCTATTTTGAATTTGCAAAAACACGCCAATTTCAGAAAGAAGTATGACTCATAGCGGACGACGGTCTACGCAACGGAAATGCCTGACCAAATCGATCCATCCTTGGAAATTGTTGCCGGTAATTTTCTGCAAGGTATGACGGATATGACTGGTATTATGTTCTCCGTGCAAATTGTGTTGCTAATAAATGGGATAAACTAGAAAAGGCATACCATTGTGACAATTTCACACACCCATGCATAAATGGCCAATTTTACAGGAATTCCAGCATTTGCCTGCATCAACCTGAAATTGATTATTCGTTGGATTGCTCAGAATAACTGAGCCCTTGTGTTGTCAAAGTCTGTAGTTACCATTTTTAATTTTGGTGAAGGGTTTTGTTTTTTTCATAAAACTGAATGAGTGGTATCCGGCCTGCTTTCGTCAACAGGACAACTTTTATTTCACTTCTAAAAGTCTGCTTTGGTATATTTTCTATTACATAAATATTAAAATTTGCTTCTTTTTTAAAAAAAAAGAAACGACGTCCTGAAATTTTCTATCGCGAATAGCTTGTTGTGTAGGTATTGAAATAGCCTGATTGGAGCAAACATACTCACCTTGCTCAACCAGTTCTCGTCTTCGACCTTTACGGCATTATACTATATTTATTTTAGTGATTTGTTTTATTTAAGAAAGTTTTTTTCCTTTTACGTTTTTTACCTGATATCTTGGTAGTGATAATCATTTCTAGTATGCACTGTTGATCTGGAAATAATATCGTATACTTGCATCAATGGCAGTCCAATTGTTCGCCAACAGTTGGATCTCAAATAAAAAGCATTAAGCCAACGTTATCCTTGAAATAAAAGGCAATCACTACACACAATTTATCGTTCATAAAATTCTTTAATGTATGTATTTATTTAGCCGTCCACGACATATACATTTCAGAATATAATAGTAATTTAATTATTTCACTTGTCGGTCTCCAAGTGTGCACACGCGAGAACAGTGCGTTCTTTCTTCTGCAGGATAACGAAAGCATAATGAACTCATTGCAAGTCAGGTCCGCTTGGTAAATAAACGCGTGTACAAGCCGGTGTTGATTGTCGCTGTTCTAAATTACTTTTAAAATGGCAAAAGGCTGATACATCATCGAAGTAAGTTAAATGTCAAACATTGTGGGTTGTGATCTTTTGGATCGATAGCAGGAAAGAGTTGCTAACGAGAACTGGTAGGACGCCAGCCTAACTATTCCACCTTGCTGAATTAAACCCGAGTAGTTCATGCAGTCAGTCTAAAATCATTGATTCAGCTGCCAAACCATCCTCTCATTATTGGCAGTGTAAACAAATGAAGCTCACGACACACTTTCGAGATGCAGAGATTTTATTGTTTAAAGTGTAGTTGCATTTACACGAACCGAAAACTTCGATCGGTGTTATTTAAAGAATTGTATCAACGCTGTTTGTATTTAAAACTTCTAAATGTACGAACAGTCACAGAGAACAGAACGAAACATACTCTTACTTGGCATTCAAGTCGCATATGTAACACTTGTACCGTTCAATCACATTCTACGTAATACAAATACACACAGTACATGCACGAATAACATGCGCATCAAACACCCATAGACTCAGATCTCAAACTGTGCAAAGGGGGGCCCGGGCTCGGGCCGAACATCTTTTAACTTTATCAAAGAAAAATTTTGCTTGATCAAGAACTAAGAGAGGCCCGGGTGTTTCTTAACCAAGGGCCAGTGATCTGTCTCTACGGACCTGTTCCTTTGAAAGGTCATTATTTAGACGCCCCGAGAGGTGCAAACGGCAAAATCGATGTTAAAGTACGTAGACATTTTTGGATGAAATGAACCTAAAGGTGTGATCCAGTACAATCCGGATGGAATGTCGGGCGCTGTGATGTCACAATGAAAGCTACGCATATTGATAAACAAATTCGTGCTACCCTCGGTTGTGACAATTCCACTCGACGCGCTCTTAATTTGACCCAGGTTTAGTACATGGCCACCATTGTAAAAGTCCATAACCGAGAGATAATTTTCGTCTGGAAGTTTCTTGGTGACAGTTAAGGTACAGCGCATTCAATAATCAGGATTGAATAGACTTTGGTTAAAGAAAATTAGTGCTAAATTTTAGAAGAATAAATTTATATTTAATTTAAAACGATTAAATGTGCATACATGACCCACGTGACTTGTACTCTAGAAGGATGCAGGTTCGAATCATACCATCGAATCAGTCCGGTTTGGCCACGTGTTCACGAGCATGGCACTTTCCTTTAATTGCCAAGGCACGAACTGACCTTCATGTGTTGATGTGTTATAAAACACAAACAAACAATCGCTGTCGATCGTAAATATAATGAATGACATTAAACCCGATCTGCGCGTGCGTTATACAGCAGGAGATGTTTGAAGCAATCAGTGACCGAAAAGTTTTGCCTCTTACCTCGCTACATGCCTTATATCTTTCTGACACGGAACATTTAATACCTAAAATAATATGACATAACCATATGAACTGGTACACAATAATAAGAACTGATCTTAACGATTTACAAAATACTATGTCATATCCGGTATAGTAGTTAAATCCCCCCCACCCCCGAAAGTCTCCCCGGGGAAAGAATTGACGAGCCGTTTTTTGTTCTCCTGGTAAAGAATCATCTAGACAATTCTTTCCCTGGGGAAACAACTGGTTATCCAATTCTTTCCCCCTCCAGCGGAAAGTCCCCCCCCCCAAAGAATTGGCTAGGTGATTCTTCCCCCTCCAATTACACCTTTCATTAGAATAATTAATTATCAAAACTGCATTTATAAAAGCAGATACTAACTTATCTTTAAAATTGTAAGAAAAATTTAATTTAAAAAAACAACAACAACCGTATTGAAATAAATATTTGTTACAATCCAACATATTAACAAAAATATATTAATGCCCTTTCTTCATTGAAGGGGCTTATATGTTTTTATTATTTTGTTTGGATTTTATATATAATTAGAATATAAAATGAAGAAATTGAACTATTTTAAGTAATTTGTCAGTTTGTAAGTTAAACAATTTTGTATTTTATTGAAATTGCTCACCACAAGAAAGCAATAAGTATTTTGCAACCAATTTTTCTCAAGTATTCTAGGTGATTCCTACTGTGTGCATATTAAAGGCAAGTGTCACAGGTGTGATGATTACAGGTGAATGTTATTGTTCCAGCTGATATTTTAGATGTTTAAGGGATAAGGGAAGGATGGTGCCATTTGAAATACAAATACAGCCATGAAACTTGTATATTGCAAACCCCACCAGAAATGCCAAATGCTGTGTACATAGTAATTATCACAGGTTGTTTCCTACAGGAAATTGTTCTATAATCCCATTTTTAAAAGCATCTAGTGGCATACAATCTTGGTATAAATAAATTTAAATATCTTTAATATTATTATATTTTGACTAAAAATCATGGATGATAAGTTATACATTGATATAGAATCATATGTTAGCGATGGCACCTACCCAGCAAATCTTGCAGCTATCAAAGATATCAGTAAGAGAAAGAGTGAAAAGCGCAGCATTCGTATTCAGGCTAAAAGTTTTACTGCAAACAATTGCGTACATTGCAAAGATAACTGCCATGTTCTTAAAAGAAATGAAGTATCAACAATCCTAGCCAGCCGTCATTCTGGTAAGTAATACATTAAAAAAATAGCAATCATAATATTAATGCAAAATTCTAAGTTACTCAGATAAAATGTACATAACTTGGGTCTATTGCCCAGAAAGCTAAAATCAATGTAGTACTTCTTGCAAAGCTAATTAAAATATTGACCTGTCCTTACTCTATAAAGATCCATTATCCATCATTATTCCAGGGAGTGATTAGATTTAATTAGAAGAACAGCATATTATTCGGTTAATTAACTTACCCTATCTGTAATTAAACTTGTATGGATTCTTCCTTATTAGAATGTATGCTTGAATATATTTGCATTTAAAGGCGTCAACTGTCTTCAACCCTCTCTCCCTCTCTCTCTCTCTCTCTCTCTCTCTCTTCCACTTTCTATTTCTGTCTCTCTCTTACTGTCTTCCTGTCTCTCTTCCCATCTGTCTTCCTGTCTTTTGTAACCTCTATTTGTCTCTGCTCTACCTTCCTCTTTGCTTTCTCTCTTCGTATTTCTGTCTTCCAATCTCTCTTCCTGTTTTTCTGTCTTCTTATCTCTTTTATTCACTCTCTCCTGTCTCTTCTGTCTTTCTCTCTCTTCCTCCCTGTCATCCTCTCTTCTTTTCTCTCTATTCCTTTATATTTCCCTCTCTTTCTTCATCTCTTTCTGCCTCTTTCTTCCTCTGCCCCTCTGTCTACTTCTCTTTCTCCCTTTCGTCTTGCTCTTCCTCTTTCTCTCTCTCTCTCTTCTTTTTTTCTCTTCATCTTCCCTCTGTCTTCCTCCGTTTCGTTTTCTCTTTCGTCCTCTTACTCCATTCCCAGTCTTTATCTATCTATCTATCTATCTATCTATCTATCTTTTCCTCTTTGTCTTCATCTCCCTCCCTCTCCCTCTCACTCTATCTACTTCTGTGTCATTGTCTTCATCTTTCTCTCTTCCTATATTCTTCTCTCTTCCTCTCTGTCTTCTTTCTCCACTCTCTCTTTCTCTTCTTCTATCTTTATTCCTCGCTCTCTTCCCCATCTCATCCTTTCTGTCTTCCTCTCTCAATCTTTCTCTTTCATACTCTCGAACTTGTCCTTTCACACACACACACACACACACATACACACACACACTCTCTCTCTCTTTCTCTCTCTTGCTCCCTCCATTTTCACAATGTGTCATTCTAGTACTCTCATGTATACTTCCTCTTCTTTTCTGTCTTTCTCTCTCTCAGTCTGTCTCTCTTTCTCAATTTCTATTCTCTCTCTATCTTCATCTGTCTCTCTTCTTTCTCTCTAGCTCTTGCTCTTACTCTATCTTTTTCTCTCTCTTACTCCTATCACTTGCCCCCTCCCTTCCTCTTTCTTGATCCCTTCATTTTCGTCATCTCTCTCTCTGGTGCTCTCATATATACTCCCATATTTCTCTCTGTGGTAGACACAGCACATAATTATAAATTGTAAACAGTCTTTTCTTGTAGTTTTGAAGT
Organism: Sinohyriopsis cumingii; assembly: GCA_028554795.2. Taxonomy (NCBI): domain Eukaryota; kingdom Metazoa; phylum Mollusca; class Bivalvia; order Unionida; family Unionidae; genus Sinohyriopsis; species Sinohyriopsis cumingii. Next base: position 22,563,504 of record CM068825.1, on the reverse strand, counting down.
CAAATTGAATCCTTATATTTTTATTGTAACAGGTAAATACACTGGAGGACTTATAGACCATGATAAAAGATATCAAATATGCCAGGAAGGGTATTACTGGAAGGGGATAAAATAAGATGTAACAATATATGTCAGCGACTGTGATAAATGCAGTAGAGTGAATCTAGGGCCATTACAAGCAGCACCTCCTCTGAATCCTTTAACAGTGCCATCGAAAGTGAGGAGTTTAGTTGGAATCGATATTGTCGGTCCTCTTCCAATGGCAGACAGTGGGAACAAATAACTTATTGCAGCCACAGATCATTTTTCTAAGTGGTCTGAGGCTTCAGGTTTTTTAAACAAAGGTGTTGATGAAGTAACACAATTTCTGTTTAATATCATATGTCACCTTGTTCCTATGGACTCATTTATAACTGATCTAGGAAAAGAATTCACAAACAAGCTCATGGATAACTTAATAAGTGAGTTGCATATAGACCACATGATTTCCACAAACCAATGGGTAGAGAGAACGTGACAATACGAACCTAACAGAAATGTAACCAATGACCAAGCAAAAAAAAAAAGGGATGTTTGGCTGCTCAGTGTACTGTTTACATGAAAGACAAGTGTACAAACATCTACTAGGTTCACGCCTTTTGAGACTTTGTGTGGTAGAAATGCTCGTATCATTTCCGCACGTAGCCAAATCAGAAATTACAACTAGTTCTCTCTTGACGTGTTGGCAAACATTAACAAACACAGGGGGTTTATTAGGTCAAAGTGTAATAGAAAATATTAAAATTGCACAGATCCGCCAGAAGTGAAATTGCAATAAAAGAAATAAATCGTTTAAAACCTTTCAAAAGGGAGCTCTTGTTCTTATGAAGAATACCAATAAAATAAGGAGATTTGGCTGTAAACTGGCACCACGATGGGTGGGCCCTTAAGGGGACTTTGGCTGCTAACTGGCACCATGATGGATGGACCCTTACATAGTAAAGATGTTTTTACAAAGGACAGGACAAGCTGCTGTCAAACATTTATAATTGTAGCAATTTGAAACTTTATACTAGGAGACCAGTTATGATACATGACACCACCACCATAGATGCCACAAATTCCAAGAAAACACTGAAAGAATACTGAAAGGACACGACAAAAGACAATAACAGACTTCAACTCTTCCAACCATAAGTAATAAAAGTAATGGTAATACACCTAAAGATTTTAAAGGACAAACGATTCAACAATTGAAAACATTGCCAATAAGGCTTCCAAACAGGCGCCGTGTACACACAAAAAAAAAAAAAAAAAAACATTCATAATATCTTTAATCTGACTACAGAAAAACAATGCATAGACAGTTTCAGGAAAATGCAAATCATCTTTCTGAAGCGACTAAAGTGTAATTTACATAAGACATCACCAGCCCTAACGAAATTGCATATTGTACGAGGTAATGGTAATTGTATGTTTAGAGCTATAAGCTTTGAAATTTTAGGAAGTGAAGAGAGCTACATCTTTAGTCGTATTAGTATTGTCAGGCATATGTATGAGATTTCACTTGTAGGCCTTAAGTGTATTACCAAAGAGCCCATCAACGAAAAGAAATTACTGTGTGTGTGGAAGAATCAGTTACCTGATTTCCCCCCTCCCCCGCCCATTTGTTAAGTGACCCATCATATGTATGAGATTTCATTCGTAGGCCTTAAGTGTATTACTAAAGAGCCTATCAACGAAAAGAAATTATATGGTTGTGGGGGAAAAGAATCAGCTAGCTGATTCTGTACCCCTCCGCTTATTTGTTAAGTTACGTTTATAAAATGTCACATGTGGACATTAAGCTTATTAAAGAGCCAATTAATGAAAAGAAACTATTTGGTTGTCCACGGGTGGGAAGAAATAACTAGAGGGAGAAATAATCAGTTATCTTTTTTTTCTATGGGTAAAATGTGCGGGGTTGGGGGGTGGGTGGCTGTTGATGAACTGATGAAAATTGTTTTATTAAAAGCGCAAAGATTCTAGTAGTGAGCATGAATTAATTCAAATTTAACAAGTTTTGTCCCGAGAAATTTTTTCTAGTAAGGACTGAAGAAAGATAAGTTGACTTCTAAACTGACAGTTATTCACTTAATAAATGAAAATGCACGGAAAATTGCGACTCCAAATGTATGAATTAACAAGGAAATCATCAAACATAGCAGGATTTATTTTAAAGGTAATTTGCTGTGTATTTTTCTTCTTTCAGCTGGATTCCCATGCCCATAATGAGCTATCACCGATATAAACTGTCCTATACTTCTGCATCACGAATGGCGCCCAAAATACCTTCGACGTCAAGCCTGAACGTCTTCCGGCCAACGTTTAGAGGCGCCGTCGTATGGATGCAACGCAACCAAGAAACACTGAACATGGCGGTCAATTTGCTTCAGATCTATCCCACCCTTATCAAGCAGAAAATGTGTGAACGACTTGCAGATTACATTAATAGAGTAAAGTTCTTTAATAATGGCCCATCCGTTAAGAAGCAAACCTCTAGTACCTCCAGCATGAAGACTGGGTCGTCGAAACCGGAATTGAAAGTACCCGAAATCCAAATAACCCAAGAATTCGACAACGATGAACGCCATGTTCAATTCTGCGAGAAAGAAACAAGTCGAATTTTTATTTGCGGAGACAAGATGTCGGAGAGGTGGTCGGCTCTTGTGGTGGCGCTTTCGGAACATTTCCACGTACGATGCAGTCCAAATCCGGAATCGGCTTCAGTTATTGAGGTTTGTAGGCTCCTTCTAGGAAATGATGCCTTCATATTTTTAATGGACAGTGTTACTATTAAAAATGATTCTTACCTACAGCAATTAAGATTCGCAGCAGAGGCTGGTGTACGAATATTTTGTATAAGGGAGCCACATTTTTCTCTTCCGCAGGATCTTTATTTTCATCCTATGGATAATGATTATAATTTGGATAGCCCTTCCGTTTCTTTTGGTAAGAAGCGCGATTCTAGTGAATCACAAAGAAGCCACGTATTTCAGAATCCTGAAACTGGTAAACTTTTCTCCGAAAAGGCACATTTGAATGAGCAAAAAAAGTTGGAGCCGAAACAGTTTCCGTTGAATGCAATTAACCAGTCTTTGCTATCTGTTAGCTCTCAGTCTCTTCCAGTGGGTTTGAAATACGGCGAATCGTTTCCTGCACCCAATAGTAAGTTTGGAATAAAGCCTCATAAATATCGAATATCATCTGCTAAGAGCGATTCCCTTCTGGCTGGCCGATCATTGCAGCCATCCAGTCCCGGATTAGTCCCATACCGGTGTATCCTGTCCCCATCCAAAATTCGATCCTCCTCATTATTCAAGACATTGCGACCTGGTTCCAGCAAGACATCTTCTAGTGACTCTCCCATAGATCAAGCTTCTTATCATAAAGAGAGTGTCCTGCTTATTGAAAGCTTCAGGCAGGCGCTGGTGTACAGCCGGTCCTCTCATGGAAATAGTCTGAAAATTATTTTGCAATCGATTGAAGGACATGGCATCATTGATGACTGTGATAATGTTGTCATCACTGACTACAACTCAGTTTCCAACAAGCATATATCCAGTTCATGGGCTGAAAGCGGCGAATCTGCTCATGATAGTGAGTACTATTTTCCTTTTAATGAGAACACAAGTAAAGGAATTAAAGTTGAATCAGATCCTGGGTCACATTCAACTTTAAAACAAATGCAAGATTTTAGTAAAGAGACTGCCAAAAGCAAAACGCATTCAACGAGGAACGTCGAGCCTCCTGACACAGAAAACCATCTCGATAGCGGTTTATCAAGCCCAACTGACGCAACAACAATTTATATTGTTTATCCGTCTCACAGAGGTGGTCAAAGTGGTATACCAAAAATTGTTCGATGGCCGTCTGAGAACGACATGGAAAGTTTGCCATCAGTGGGCTCCAGTGGATTCCAAGATGTGGATTTGAGTATACCTGTGAACCAGCTAGACTGGTCTTCTGATGAAAGTTACTGATGGATGGACTGGTTCATGTGTAAGTTTCCAGTGACATGCATTATTAATGCGTAAGGAAAGGACTACATACTCATCTAGCCGTAGTTTTGTAAAAAGTTAATTTTATATTAACATATTGCCATAACTCAGACAAACTCTAACATGTGCCGATAACTAGAGACCTCCGAACAATATATTTTTAACCATTTTGAAATGTTCAGCATGCTCTACAAACGTAACACTAGTTCACATGAAGTATGTGAAAAATTAACATTTCATGTAATATGTTCATGAGTACTACGTGGTTATCTGTGCTCTGTTGATATGTCAATTGATGCTTATGCTAGACTGTTTAAAATACGAATTTATAAGGCGCCAAAATGATCACGCAGCCCAAGAGGTTAAATGTTGGGAGGATAACATGATACAGGCAATCGAAGATAACATTAAATTTGCCATCCTCACGTCTCAAGCGTACAGCTATAGACTACTGTACCCAGAATGTACCAGCATATGAAACAAGACTACTGGAATACATTATCTATCGGAATACATTATCTTCCTAGTTTCTCGACTCCATCCAGACATGAATATTAAAAAAATTGAGGTTTCTTTCTTTAAATTAAATATGTTCACTCTTTCCTCACGCATATCCGCTCATTCAAACATTTTTAGCTGCTCAAATTTCTCAAGTTTCTTTTCGTTTATTACAAGCGATACTTAACACTCTGTGTGCGTTATTTAAACAGATGTTACTAACTTCATTTTAGGCGCTGTTTTCAATGTGCAGATGATTATAAAGATGCTGAAAATTATTGTAGACGGATTAATTATCAATATGCTGAAAGCTATTGTAGTCAGATTCATTATAAAGATGGTGAAAACTATTGTAGACAGATTAAATATAAAGATGCTGAAAGCTATTGTAGACAGATTAAATATAAAGATGCTGAAGGCTATTGTAGACAGATTAAATATAAAGATGCTGAAGGCTATTGTAGACAGATTAAATATAAAGATGCTGAAAGCTATTCTAGTCAGATTCATTATAAAGATGCTAAAAGATATTGTAGACAGATTCATTATAAAGATGGTGAAAGCTATTGTAGACAGATTCATTATAAAGATGGTGAAAGCTATTGTAGACAGATTCATTATAAAGATGGTGAAAGCTATTGTAGACAGATTCATTATTAAGATGCTGAAAGCTATTTTTGACCAATTCACTTTACGCGATTCAGTTGATTATAAGGATACTCAAAGCTAATTTAGACAGATTCTTGATATAGATGCTGGGAGCTATTGTAGACAAGTTGATTATTACGATGCTCACAGCCATGGTAGATAGATTCACTTGATGCGATGTTTTCAATGTGCAGTTGATCATAAGGATGCTCATAGCTATTGTATACATATTTATTATAAACATGCTCAAAGCAATTGTAGACAAATTCATTATAAACATGTTTAACGCTATTGGAGACATAGTCAGTATACAGATACTCATTTATTTGCAGACATATTCATTAGACATATTCATTATACAGATGCTCAGAGCTATTTATGGACATATTCATTATACAGATGCTCAGAGCTATTTGTAGACATATTCATTATACAGATGCTCAGAGCTATTTATAGACATATTCATTATACAGATGCTCAGAGCTATTTGTAGACATATTCATTATACAGATGCTCAGAGCTATTTATAGACATATTCATTATACAGATGCTCAGAGCTATTTGTAGACATATTCATTATACAGATGCTCAGAGCTATTTATAGACATATTCATTATACAGATGCTCAGAGCTATTTGTAGACATATTCATTATAGAGATGCTCAGAGCTATTTGTAGACATGTTCATTATACATAGGATCAGAGCTATTTGTAGACATATTCATTATAGAGATGCTCAGAGCTATTTGTAGACATATTCATTATAGAGATGCTCAGAGCTATTTGTAGATATATTCATTATAGAGATGCTCAGAGCTATTTGTAGACATATTCATTATACAGATGCTCTGAGCTAATGGAGACAAATTCACTTTATGTTTTCAATGTGCATATGAGTATAAAGGTGCTGTCAGATCTCGATTTATTCAGACTGGGTAGGAAATTTCCATACGAATCAAACGATTAAATATGCAAATAATATCGCTCCGCTTTCTTCTTCAGACTATTTTTGCCTAAGTTATGGCTTAGTCAGTGTTTATCACATAAAATGTGATTCACCAATGATTAAATATTAAGAATTTATTTTAGTCTAAAGACCTATTTATTATATTAAATAAATGTTCTTTAAAATAATAGCGTTTCAACATGAAACTCAAACTGAGAGAAAAATCCAATAATCGGAGTTTCTTATTTAGTTGTCGTAATTCTTAAAACGTTAGCAATAATTTAGAGGTGTCTAAGGATGAACATCTGGTGATTTATACTGAACTCTATAAGCCAAGTAAATTGCCAATGTTTTGGATTCCTTGTTGTGGTTCTAAGCGTTATGCCAAATAGGCTTTTAGTGTGATGAAATACGAGGTTTCAAAAATGAATAGCGTTCAGAATAAGGAACTAAAGGGAAAAATCTCTCGTGTAGTATCTCCCAAATACATCTTTTCTCTGTTTTGCTGTTGAAACACTATGAATTATTATAATTTTATATAAAAAAAAGTGTAGTCTTTATAAAAACAAAGCAAGAGATCTTTTAAAAACATCTTATCTTTACAATCATCAGTTTGTAAAATGTACATGAAAGAGGCACATCAGTTTAACCTTTAAATACAATATTATATTGGGCTTGACCTAGTCCACTGGAAATCTATGTATCGCTGTCCTTGAATTTTTCGTGAACGATATAGACGACTTTTTTTCGTAACAAGCAAACACAGTGTATGCACATCACCGCCACCATTTCTAGAGCGGACTAGCTCCCAGCTTTGATAGAGCTATACTTAGATCCTATTCCAACGGCTATAGCAAAGGAATTGTACACATATGTGTATATTATTGCAAAATCTGATAATGTAAGTAATGATACTCTTTATGTTTCTACAGTATTTTGCTAACTAGAGAGAAACTATAACACGCTCGAAGAAAAGACATGCTATCTCTATTTTATCTTGCATTATATGAAATAATATTTTTATTTTATCATGCATTGTATGAGATACTATCTCTATTTCATCTTGCATTATATGAGGTACTACCTCTATTTGATCATGCATTATATGATATACTATCTCTATTTTTTTCATGCTTTATGTGACATGCTATCTCTGTTTTATCATGCTTTATGTGACATACTATCTCTGTTTTATCATGCATCGTATGATATACTATATCTATCTTAACATGCAATGTATGTCATACTGTAATAAATTTGGAGTATGCGATTTGGTTATAGCACCCCGTTTTATGGAATTCTTAGAGTTTTTGTGATTATTTGTTTGATAAGTGGAACTTGGTCCAGTGGAAATATTCCTTAGCCCTTAAATTATTAGCCAGTTACTAAGAGCAAAAGCCACGGATTGAAGTGTTAGTGAGTTTCCATGCTGCCATGGTTTACTTTTGGCGAATTCAGGTCAGAACCATATGAGTGTCCCTGTTGTTCCATAGTTCCTATTAAAAGCTAGTGGTGTACATCGGTTGTGTGACTGCAGGTGCAGTATTTATGGTTGGAGACTTGTAAATTACACAATTTATATCGCCATGGTGGCAAATGTGACGCATTTTTACAGGCGAAATGTGGCTCGAAACCATGAATTGATTGGCCTAAGGTGGCGTAGTAAAATTAGTTTCCTGTGTTAGGTGATAATTGTTTAGTTTTACGGCGTCAACTGCTGACGTTACGGAAAGTTGATGAAGAGAAGCCATGCAGATGTGCGGTTGATGGACAATTGGAAAGTTGTGAGATCTGTGGTCTTGTATTGATTAGAGTAAAATTATTTATAGAATGGACACGTTGAGCTTTCTAATTTACAACATAATTTGTATAGAAGTCTTTGGATAAGGGTAAACGTTTGACTTCCAGCGGAATCGCGCCAGGGTTTGACACCGCTCGGTCAAAGCAAATACCGCTGGTTTGTAACAATGCTATCTATCTTATCATGATCTTTTTTACATACTTTCTCTATCTCATCATGCATTGTATGACACTATCTCTATTTTATCATGCATTGTATGACATACTATCTCTATTTTATCATGCATTGTATGACATACTATCTCTATTTTATCATGTATTTTATAAGATACTGCCATTTTTGGACCGTGCATTGTATGACATACTATCTTTATTTTATCATGCATTGTATGACATACTATCTCTATTTTATCATGCATTGTATGACATACTATCTCTATTTTATCATGTATTTTATAAGATACTGCCATTTTTGGACCATGCATTGTATGACATACTATCTTTATTTTATCATGCATTGTATGACATACTATCTCTATTTTATCATGCATTGTATGACATACTATCTCTATTTTATCATGTATTTTATAAGATACTGCCATTTTTGGACCATGCATTGTATGACATACTATCTTTATTTTATCATGCTTTATATGAAATACCTCCTTTTTTATAATTCATTAAATATAGTATTAAACGTGGAAAATATTTCCTAAAATTCCTCATTTGATTTTTTAAGAAAATTCCATGTTTGCAATTTAACCTAATTTTCCTTTAACTGTTTCACAAATTATCGACATTAAATAAAGTACATGTGCATATTCTGACCTTTACCATCAAGTATTAATCGGACGACAGATTTTAAATCTTAAGGTACGAACTCAAATTTTATATTCTCAGATGAATCGACTTCATAAAAAAGATGACGTGCATGGACAATTAGCATACCGTACTTTTAAAATTTCCTCCCATTTTTATCAGGTAATTGTACCATATGACAATAAGCACGTGCATCAAACCTTACCGTGAAAAGCATAATGCGCTGTCCAATTAGGATCTACATGACTAGAAATCATAAAACGTTTGCGATTAACTTCAAACTTGAAATTTTGATTCGATCAATCACGTGATGTTCATTTTGAAAGCTCCTCACTAATTAGCTGATAGTGGAAACTTAATCTCAGACTTAAGTGATACAGTTTTATGATTTCCCAGCCTTGTCCCTGTAGTCACTAAAGGGATACGTAAACTTCGAAATTCAAATCATGCTTGGATTTATTCAATGTAGTTAAAATTTGGAATGTTGGTCAAAATTCAAACCATGCTTGGATTTATTCAATGTAGTTAAAATTTGGAATGTTGGTCAAAATTCAAACCATGCTTGGATTTATTCAATGTAGTTAAAATATGGAATGTTGGTCAAAATTCAAATCATACTTGGAGGTATTCAATGTAGTTAAAATTTGGAATGTTGGTCAAAATTAAAAGAGTAAGGTGATCCCCTCGTTTGTTGTTGTTGTTGTAGCGATTCTAACCTCACTGAGCGGAGAAAAAAAAAACAGGTTAAAAGCTTTTGATTTGTTTCTTAGTTCCCACTACTTGAACACGAGTTTAAACTGCGGTACCTGGTGTACGGAGATTTAATGGCACTATTCATAAAATGTGGGAGTTCAAGTATTTACAGGGACTCTGATTGCAAATTAAATATAAACAGAAAATCTCACTCATGAACAGCATAACAGCATTGTGGTGGCGGTCTACAGTTTCGTATTTTGCATAGTTAGAGTTTTAAAGAAAAAGAATTTCCCCGGCTTTCCTCACTGGTTATAATGACTATTTAAAAGAGACCTTGCATATCTTAGGTATAATTCAAAGAACCTTTAATTCCCTTTATTTTGGTGTATGATTGATGGGTGTAATATGGGTTATAGAGTATACAGCTTGGCCTTACTCCAGATGTGCATCTTTCAAAAAGGTGCTAGCGCCACTTGGTCATTTCACTTCCTGAATTTCAGAGATAAATTGCATTAAAAAAAAGAGCCATCAACTTTTTTTTTTACATTTGATATATTTGGTAATTCATTCATTACACTTTCATAAGCTGGTATTGTCTAGTCTGGCAAAATTCATTTTCCCTATTTTAATAGCTGCTATGGATAGTGTACTTTAGATTGATGTTTTAGCACAAGGGAGCAGTCATTTTAGTTAGCAGTGTGCTTAGATCATGTACAATTTCAAAAAGTACAACATCCAAAGAAATATCATCCACATTACATTAATGTAGCATAGAGGTATGCCAACATTTTCTCCAATGTGCATATTTTAAATGCAAACAACTTCACCGTACATACCTTATGCAAACAACTTCACCGTACATACCTTATGCAAACAACTTCACCGTACATATCTCACTCTCTCAAAAGTGCATAATGACTGGTGAGCGCCCCTTATACACTCTCCAGGAACCTAATCGATTTGAGCTGTATATATCCGTACAACACATAAGCGTTACGAGTTGCAGAGTTTACGTATTATGTTGAGCAAACTACCTCGTTCCTGTGCATGTTCATGCTTTATTGTCATAAATATCTGCATATGTGCAGAGCAAGTATTTGTTATGAAATCTGTGTTTACCTGCATGTTTTATTCGAATTACTTTTGGTTTCTTGCGAAAAGTATAGACCAGCGTACACCTTAATCCTTTTTCTTAAAATAAAGAAAGCATATTTGTGCTCAAGTTAAATTCTCCAAGATCTGATGTTATACTCGGAGTTTATTTACGCAAATAAAATGTTGCATGAAGGAAAAGGAGCTAACGTTAAAAGACCCCGCCCCACCCCCCAAAAAAGTTATATAATTCTCATTTTCTTCCAATAACAATTTTTTTTTAAAAAAATACAAAATATCGCCATTTTCTGTCTTTGAACTTGATCCTAAATTTCATGCTCAAAAGGTTTCTAGAATAAGAGTCACGACTCCGTATTTCCAAACTTGAGAATCAGGTCTCTGGCTCCGTCTTCTCAAAACTGATAATAAGGGTCCTGGCTCCGTATTCTCTAAACATTTTTGAGCATGACGCTCAAGTCCAAACTCCAAGTACAAAGTCTGCCGTTCTGTAATTTGTATAAGAAAAAGTTAGAATCAGAGAACGTGAAGGATTTTCTTAACTTGGGTATATCTGCATGATTGCTAAATTTCCATGACGTTAGATATAGTCCAAGTATTATAGGTTACTGCATTTGTATGTGAAAATATGAATGAGTTTTTCGAATGGAAATACTGCACGACCTTGGGAGTCCAGTATATACATCCATCAAAACGAGTTCATCTGTTCCCATACAAATGCAGTAACCTTTTTATTATATGCTCATTTTTTATTCTACCTAATGTTTAATTGTATTAACAAAATACACTGCAAGAAACAAAGTAACTAAATGTATGCCGCATACCAAACTAAATAGACAAGCGTATATTCATCATTACACAAAAACAACATTATTACTGCGCACATAACTCCGTCCAAATAAATTTGAACTTTCGAAAGAAAATGGCGTGTCTAGTTAATTGAAATTTGGAGTCATATTGTGAATGAATGTGCATTGCAACAACTTTTCCATTTGATCTGGAATGAATAGATTTTGGTATTTGTTTCGATTCTACGAAATTTCGTGATTATGGACTGGATGTATATGTGACAATTCCGCATGAAATACATCAAATTAAAAAAGCGAGGCAGAAGCGTGTTGACATCCGTAAATGTGTTTCTGTTTCTGTCATTGAATGTTTGAAATCATAATGTGGGGAAAATACGAGTGTCTTTCAATTGTAATTATCCAAAAGACACTATGGAATTTAATGCTTATTTCATTTTGAGTGCAGTAATGAGGATGTAATTGCACTTATTTTCGAAATTACAGTACAATTTCGAAATGTGTAATCAAGATTGAGAACCTATGACATGGCTCATGTAATTCGGATTTGCAGAACTAATAAGTACATTTTGAGAAAATTCAGGATGTAAAACTGTAAGTATATTTTTTGTCACCAGCTAAAGAAGACAGTATATGCCTTGTCACTTGTATGTTATTTGTAAGGACCCTTTCTTGCGTCTGTTGTATAGATAGCCTAAATTCGAAACATTGTATCAAAAAAGTTAACGCAAAATGTGCCATAGCAGCTGGTATGTGGCAGTCCATGAAACATCTGCTTTACTTCATTCAGAAACAAATTTAAACAACCACAACGTAAAGCACTTATTACGCTAGTGTACATGATTTGTTTACAAATAAAAAGTGATGGCGTCTGCGTCCATTGTTTGTTTACAACAGAAAGCAGTTCCTTTATGCACGTGAATGCAGTATGTGTATTTGCACGCGAGTTCAGTATCGGGTAATATTGCACAATTCTGACAATGTAAAGTTAACGGAGAAAAAAATGAGCATATAATAATGAAACGTATTTTCCATTTTAAAAGTTTCAGCATCTGGCTCAAAATATTTCCAGCATACAGGGTCTCTCATGCAGGCGCGAAACGCGATGGTAGACCTGTGTGCACGCTTTACTTGTTGGGTGCACTATATTCACGGCTATAGATGCACATACATAAAACTGATCTATCTATCTATCTATCTATCTATCTATCTATCTATCTATCTATCTATCTATCTATCTATCTATCTATCTATTGATAGATTGGTCAATTGATCAATTGATAATTCATATAATAGAAAAAATGTATCCAAAATTACTTAAGTTTGTTCGTTAAGTTTTAAAAGAAAAATCATGTTTAAGCACTAAAAATCTGGATCAATCTCTAATCAATCGTACATAAAATAATGATAGAATGTGCATGGAATCTACCAAATATTTACCGTCTGTACATGAGTGGTATCAACGCTAATCAGATTGTCGGAAAATGGCAGAATATTATAAAATCGATAAATACGGGGATTATAATGAATAATTTGAAATCATTTCCGCAGGCGATCCAGATCAAAGTGGAAGATTTTAATATTACCATGGTAACATACTCATCTTAATTACAAATTCGTGTTCCGTTTATCCTCAATCTCGTGGGGTTGAGCTATGACGTCAGCCAAAATTATTATGCTATTCAATATGACATACATCATGCAACTTATATATATATATATATATATATATATATATATATATATATATATATATATATATATATATATATATATATACACACACAAACATACATATTTACATACATACATACTCGTTATATTATGTGGATTTCTGTTACTTATATCACATTGAATGACCTTGTATGACTTTTTATCTGTTACTTTCGTCACATTGTATGACCATGTGTTGCTTGTTATCTATTAATTTTGTCACTTTGTTTAACCTTACGTGATTTGATAGCTGTGAAACTTGTCTGTAAAGATTGCACGGGTGACTAAAAAAGTCGAAAACTTTGCCTTTCGGTTATCTTTCCAGCCAGCAAAATCTAACTTCGATAAAATCTGATATTTTGAAATTTGTTGTTAAGCTTCACTGCTGCCTCTGCGATTCAGCAGCGTAGACTATTCGATAGCCATGAAAAAGATAATGTTCTGACAGAAACTACGCTCTTTTTTATGAAGTCTGACTATATCTAACATGAACATATTTTGTCATGTATCATTTCGAAGTTTTCTCTGTTCCAATCAGTGGCATATCGTTAATTTAATGGCTCAAAGTTTGACGTTCGACCGAATTGGAAGCGTGTTACATTCATAACAGGGGCCCCGAGTGGCCGAGTGGTCTAAAGCGCTCTTCGTTACGGATCACTGCCATCTCACCTCTGTCTGCGGCGGTTCGAGTCTAAGATTCAGCCAATGTGGGCATGTGAGAAAGCTTGCCAGTAGCTTCTCGTGGGTCGGTGGTTCTTTCCGGGGTTTTCCGGGTTCTTCCTCCACCATTAATTCTGGCCGCCATGTATAGCCTATCGTGCTGAAAAATGGCGTTAAACCCCACAACAACAACAACAACATTCATAACAACCTAGCCTCACGCGTTGTGCAGCCCGTTGCTTAATGGCATTCATAATCCGCGAAAGTGAATTAGCCCAGACAAGCGGCCAGAGTCATACAGTGTCGCAGAGCAAAGCTGATAGTGTCACTCACGCCCTCAACGGTAATCCACTTTCCATTGCCATAATTGCACTCACCAAATCGGACAGTCGTTATCGAGCGGCTTCATTAATGATTTACTAACCACAGATGACATAGTTTATATCGATGGTAACGTAACCGCTTTTGGTGGCGCTCAAGTCACACACTAATCGTCGTAGTCTCTCTCGAAGCTAATGTACCACTTGCAATTCCAATTATTCCATTCGATACAACGAAATGGTTTTGACACTATCAACGTTTCGCATTGTAGCTTATTTAGCGATTGATGCAACTCGCGATGAAAATGTCAGTTCCATAATATGTGGAACAAACGGGTTTTCTCGCATTAACTACGCGCAAGGGTTTCACACGTCCACGTACGACTCTCATTATACTATCATGTTGATCTCTGATTGATGCTATCGTAAATGTTTCACCTCGAAGCGCGCCTTGATCCACAAGAGTAAAACGAATATATGCCAACCAATTATTATGACATGGAAGATAAACTGGATCCGCGGAGTAATCGATGTCAAATCATCTGAATCCACATTTGGTAAAACCCCACACAGTTATAACCCTAGACCTACTTTCATAGTTGCCACTCATGCCGTTTCAGGTTAAAATGATGTGCATCGTTGAATGAATTATATGTAAGACGCAATATGATGTCCAGCAACAAATGCAGGTGATGCACGCAAAAATATTTTATTTTCGAGAAGATCTTTGGGCCAGCCAAAAACTGTTATAAGTGACAACTGTCCATTGTTAACAAATATAGCAGAGATTCAATTGCGATGACGGCTCTGAGTGTGGGATGACTCATGTACTTGTATAGAAATTTTTAAGTCTTTACCAGTCAACACTAAACTTCTTCGCCGGATCTCATCAATGACTGAGGTAATATCATACGTGCAAGTACGACGTTCTACCATACCCCAAAATGATCAACGATCTGGCGAAAACACGAATGTGTTATTTGTGGGCAGACCAACAAACAGCTGTGATCGGATATCAGGCCAACTGCATTAAGCTCGCAGCTATGATAGTGTAATCCCGAATGTGCGCGATTCTTCAGCAATAACAGGTATAGAAAAGTCACAAAAATTCCTGTTTTGTTGATGAGATTGTAATTATCGATGTGCAGATTTGAGTTATATTTGCTACAACATGATGTGTAGCACCATAAACTTCACGCGCAACGTCTCAATTGTTGCAGAACTCATCTTCGGTGTACGAATGAAGTTCGTCGCATGCGTCATTAATATCTTCAATAAGATCATGCATCAACGCGCGATATGTATTTCTGTCCATGATGTCGTTAGTGAGCATTCGCTGACAAATCGGTGCAACCCCATTAATGACTTCTCGTGCGTTGTTGACATCACGAGCTGATCCCACAAGTGTTTCTAATCGATCCGTGAGGTTGTTAGGGTCATATAGTCTATCAAAGCCTTCTCGTTGTTTTGATTGCTGTTACTGATACCATTTTATTTGTTCGTCTACCAATTTGTCACTTTCTTTCATTGTGTCAAATTAGTAAAATCTGTGTCTAGATTGTTGATCAAACCATCTTGCCAATTTTTTCCCATTTTGTTCCTTTTACCAGTGTTGAAGACAGTTGTAAATCGTGTGCTTTGAGCCAATGTCTTTCGTTTTGGATGTTGTTCGTTTGGAACCGAAGGTAACTCTTCGCCTTGGTCATGCATGTGCTGGACGTTGTTCTTTGCACGTTCTTTCCGGGTAACTTTTACAGGTGGAGGCCTAGGTAGCTTTTCGTTTTGGGTGCACTTTCTTTAGCTGAACGTCTTTGTTGTTACTACAAACACCTTTTTGTTTTTCTTCCTCTTCATCCGGTGTGGGTGTAGGATCTCTTTCTTCGCATTGTTTTCGTTTAGCTTTTACTTTTGCAAGTTTAATTAGACCGTTTCATTTCTTTGTGTTTGTTCACCCCAGTATTTTTGTATGTGTTTCTTCTATTTGTATATGTGTAGATGTGGGTGCTGATGTTTGCATATATTCTGGTGTGTTTACACGTTTTTTCCGTGTAACTTTTACAGGTGGTGATAGAGCTAACTTTTCGCTTTGAGTACACGTTCATGTGGCAGATATCCTTATTTTAGTTCTCATGTTTACATTGTTGTTCATAATTGTGTTGCACTTTCTCCTCTGTACGATATTATATGTCGGGATCTGGTGTTTGCGATCTAGGACGTTGTCGTTGTCTTGGACATTTCTCTTGTTGTCCTGGCAATTCCTCTTGTTGTCTTGGCAATTCATTTTCTTGTGGTTGCGAGGGTATTGATGGTTGAAGTAAAAACCGTACCAAATTTTCTCCATAAAGTTTCACCTTATTCATCTCTTCCACTTATAAATGCACCAAGCGTTTACCTCATTAACCCATCGTTCCCAGTAGATTGTTTCTTGCTAGTAAACTCTCTAAATACCATTTTAGGCTATTCGGCGTTTTTCATTTAAATATCATGCGTTCTTAATAGCAGTTGAATCTAATAATCTTTCCATTCGCTGAGTCTGTTAATAGCGACATCTATAGGATTTGCGAAAATCACCTGGCGAGCTGTTTCATTTAAGTATTGAACTGGTGTTGACAACTGTGACTTATTTTCGGGTGGCACGTGTGGTATCCTTGCAAATGCCATTCTCAAGTCTTCATCAAGTGCACGAGCACCTTTTGCGAATACACGAGCGGCTTCTCCAATTTCTCCAACATCTTTTACTTTCCCAATCGCCTGTGGCAAGCGCATAATAGACTCTGCAGTTGCTCTCTTGGCTTTTGATGTCCTTGTTACGTTTAGCTATTTACGAATTGGACGCGATTCTTCTTCTGTTACCGCTAGCTCTATCACCTGTTCCACGGTTGCCTTTTTAATATCCGTAGGATGTTCGCAATTTTCTTTGTTGGTTTAATCAGTGGTGCAAAGCATGAAGTGAGATCATTTGGTTCAGTCTGTCGCGATCGTAACTTATCTTTGACAACGTTCTATAACATTACGAATCAACCCCGGTGTTCACGAGAGTTTTACGGCCTCGCTTCTCATACTCTTATATTACATCACAGGCTTGCTATATTCAAACCCGCACGATATTGTTCCTCGCGACTGGAAGTTCCGGTCAAGTCAATAGTGAGAAAACTTTACTGACCGTTTTCGATCACACAAACATGTCACGAAACTCATCCCACGAATAGTCGGCGGCACACTAAGTTCAATTAATGTCTCCAAGACCACGATATATCAACATGTTACAGTTGTCCCAAATCACTTTAGGAACGTGTGCGTATCGTTGAATCAAATAAATAACGCCTGTGCTTTTGTGTCAACCTCGTGAAAATATTTCAACTACCGACCACATGGACTTTGACTGGCCAATGACCTGACATCCTCACGAATCGGGGTCGAGTATAAATTTACGCATGAAATCTGTCTTACAAAATCTTGGGGACCCAAGATGGATGTCTTGGAATAACTTATGGTTACTGTACGTATTCAACAATGGATTCTTTCTCGCCAAATGGAATTTTCCATTGCGACCCCTTGGCATTAGAAAAACTAAGAGAGTAGGAAAAAATGAAAACAATCTTAGATCCCGTTTTTTTATAACACAGTTTGCAAAACTACACATATTTTTTCTGTAAGAATTAAATCGAGGTAACTATTTATATCATCACTACATTTTATCCAAAAAATTCTTTGCATCAGTTTTAAGTACATGTTCAGAACAATAATGTAAGTTAATAAAGGAGAAAACAGACTGTAATAAATATAGTTTATGTGCAATGCCGAGAAAGCCGACACAGGCAGGCCTGGGTGGGTATTAATCTCTCGACTCTTGTATTACGAGTCCGACGCTCTACGAACTAAGCAGCAGCGGATCCTAACACATCTTCAGAGAATGAGAGAAGACAACATTTACTTTGTATCAGAGGCGTACTAAGGGGGGGGGGGAGAAGAACGGTCCGCCCTGGGTTACAGTCATAAGGGGGAGGAGGTGACATCGGAAACGTTGAAAAAAGAAGTGCAAGATTTCAAACCAAATGAAAAATTCGCCAAAGTAAAAGTTATTACCAATTTGCTAATGACAGCACTGTACCGTTTAAAATTCTACTTGCAAACATAATATATTTTTCGTTTTTTACAGTTTAAAATTATTTGTGGGAGTGCCAAAGGAAGAATAATCCCCGGGTGCCAAATACTTTAGGTACAGCTTCATTTCCTGGGGGACAAAATGGTTATTTAAGATAGTTCCATGAAATGATTGCGTGGCTCTTCCCATACAAAATAATGAAAATATTTTGTAAATACACACAACAAAGGAAAACAATGGCTGAGACTGAGGTGGCAGTCGCTTCGGGTAAATTGA
The DNA here is from genome assembly GCA_028554795.2 of Sinohyriopsis cumingii. Taxonomy (NCBI): domain Eukaryota; kingdom Metazoa; phylum Mollusca; class Bivalvia; order Unionida; family Unionidae; genus Sinohyriopsis; species Sinohyriopsis cumingii. The sequence goes on along the minus strand of CM068825.1, from coordinate 22,545,088 downwards.
GGACACAGTATGCAGTGTGGCAGATACAACAGTAATGCTCACTCACTGCCCACTGTCAGCAAATCAAAATCGATATCGCGTATCACAAAGTAGGCAGTGTGGCCGATACAACAGTAATGCATGCTCACTGCCCACTGTCAGCAAATCAAAATCGATACCGCTCGCTCTTGCCATTCTGATAACAGCATCACGTATCTTGCTTGATTGTCGTGCCATATCTCACATCTCTCTCTCTCTCTCTCTCTCTCTCTCTCTTTATTCAAACTTATAGAACTGGACCAACCCCCAAAACCAAACGATCAAATTAAATCGGTTTACAGTGCATATGTGAAAGAAAATGAAACTTTAGAAAAGATAACGCGAGTGAAGTGTTACATGAAACAAAGTTTTCACATTGTTTCCCGTTTATGAAGATAATCCAAATTACAGATTTGTGAGTTCTTTCACGCTTATAATTGCATACAAAAGTAAAGTCTGTGCTAAAATTAAACAAATAGGAACGTTTTCACAATGTTATGTCTCGCCTGCTTCTCCGGTGCAGCACTTAAGACAAAAACGTAGCATAGTAGTTAAGCAAGAAAAGTGGGTCATTATAACCATAATATACTAGTTGTAGGTGTTAAGATAGGTTATGCAAGTGAATGCACATATTAAAATGTATGATCATAAAGTTGTAGGACCATACATCTAACAGTGTCAAGGAATACGAACTAAAAGCGGTAGAGTGTCTGGCGTACTTTGCAATTAATGATCACTGGATATATATCTAACTGCAAAATGTTTGAAATTATTTTTTAACCTCTCCAAATCAATCGTTCCAGTCAACGTGTGTCTGATTTCCTCGAAGTTTTGATAGAGGCACTTAAATTGATAATCTAATCGCTATGTTGTAACCAGGAAAGGATATTCATTTAGTACGTCCCAACACGATAAAACTTATATATTGAACTTATGGAAAAGATAGCTTTATATTTTTGGCAACAATGGAGGACTTATTACTTGTCTATTGTCATGGTAACAACTATGGTAGATACATTTAAAATCGTATATTTGTTCATATTGGAAAACTAAAATGCTTTAATAAGCTTTCGAAAATCAGATGTTTTACTTTAAAACAATGATAGTAGTATAGTGGAACAATATAGGATATAAGGGACTCCAATGATAAACGGGATTAAATGTTTAAGGGTCATAAGGAGAAATTTTCATTTCGTAATGTTATGTATCTCTATATTTCTTTAACCCTTGGTACATGATTGTGTGTATAATATGTGTAGCTTTTTGGTCATGTTATTTTATAGTTAAATATTGTACACCGGTATAAAATTCTATCTTAAGAGATTAAGTATGTAGATTTCGTCGGACCTATAAATAGTTGTTGATATAGGTCTTTAAGGTCATTAATAACAATATTAATAACAAGACCCGTTTAGTAGTTTGGGGTTGTTTTCCATTGAGAGGTTTATGTTAGGTGGGCATTTAGAAGAATTAAGTTATTTCCAATTGGATGGGTTTGGTCACATGAATAGGTATTTTGAAATAGTAGACTGAGTAGAAAGATCTGTCATGTAGGTGATGTTGCGACCTATAGTCGTAATAGATTCATGACGGTGCATATTAAAAGAGAACTGATCAATCAGATTGATTCCTATTTTAGATTCATTCCTATTCTCAGTCTGCAGATGTGCTTAATGTTGCGTTTAGACAATTTGAGAGTCGATATTTGTTGCGACTATTTACTGGAATTAAAAAGTACTCATCGAACTAGAACCTTATTCTGGGACTATAGCGAACTATTCAAAGGAGTTCTGGACCATGCCATTGTGATACGTACATTCGAGGAACATTAGATTGTTTTAGACTTGAATATATTTTTTATGATTATTTTGTATTTACTTTGTAATACTGTAAGTTCCTCTTATATTTTTATTTTATAACTTTAATAGTTAAATTATTTAATGGTTTTGCTTCCTTCTTAGTTTATGACCTTAGAGTCGTAACAGAACTGAGATCACCTGAAGCTGAAGAAGCAGAGGTACCAACTTGCTATTTTCTGAAAAATGGGGTCCTTATGAGAAAATGGAGACCACCTGAGGTACCCGCTGATGACAATTGGTCAGTGGTCAAAGAGTTGGTTCTAAGTCGTATAGCTCTCTACGAAACTCCATCTGGTTGTCAATAAGACTTATCACAAGATCTACATCATGTTTACTGGCAGAAAATTAAAAGTGATGTTTCCGAATACCGCAGATCTTGTCAAACTTGTCAAATGGTAGGAAAACATAATGAGAAGATATCTAAAGCTTATTTACAACCATTTCCTGCTTCTGGCTAACCATTTAGCAGAATAATGGTAGACTGGGTCGGTCCCTCACCTTAGACCAAGTCAGGCAACCAACACTTGTTGACCATAATGTGTACATAGACAAAATATCCAGAGGCAATTCCTTTACGGAATTTTAAGTCAAAAACTATATTAAAAAGAGCCTTAATAGAATGCTTTAAAGTTTTGGCCTTCCCAAATCCTATTAATCTGATCATGGTTCTAATTTAATGTTTGGGATCTTCCAACACATTATGTATCAATTAAATATTCATCAACTTAAGTCCTCAGCATATCATCTTGAAATACAGGGGTCGTTGGAAATATACCATCAGACTTTACAGAATATGATTAGATAATACTGTCTACATACAAGATAATCTGATCTTTGTAATCGCACATTTTTTTAACAGCGTGGATACTATATTCCTTATAATGAAGTTGATGATGCAGTCTACCTGAGGAGATAACTCATAGGAATCATAATATTCCACACTGTGGTCGTCGGGGAAGTATTCATGGTGTCCCTGAACGATGTCTGTCGTCTGTGTCGATGACATAAGCCCGAACCTCTTTAGGTTTAAAATGTGGAAGTTGATCTTTAGCATACACCACTGGATTCCAAGAAGCTGAATACGATCAGTAACTTAGAAGAGAAAGAAGTCCTAAGCCGATATTCATTTTCATAGGTAATGATAGGTTTTGAGTTCACACTTTACTTTTTCCTTAAAAAGATATGAGTTAAGTCGATGAACGAGTATTCTCGATACTCTGTTGCAGGAGATTCTCGATATGTTTTGTCTCCAAAGAAATAAAAGGAGTTAGGTAATGGTCACATACGTCTTAATGCAACTCCTTTAAGCTTTTCTTTTGTACGATGAGGGCCGTGCATCTTCCAGATATTCTCCCAGCTTTCTTTTTGATTCATCTTGAAACATTCATCGTTTTGTACTCGACTATGATCATCGATTTCGCAACCAAAACAGTGTTCTTGGTCAGGCGTGTGATTCTTTCGGATGTTGTTGTTGTTGTTGTTGTGGGGTTTAACGCCATTTTTCAGCACATGATAGGCTATGCATGGCGGCCAGTATTAATGGTGGAGGAAGAACCCGGGAAAACCCGGTAAGAACCACCGACCCACGAGAAGCTACTGGCAAGCTTTCTCACATACCCACATTGACCGAATCCTAGACTCGAACCCACGCAGACAGAGGTGAAATGGCAGTGATCCGTAACGGAGAGCGCTTTAGACCACTCGGCCAGTCGAGTCCCCCGATTCTTTCAGCTAAGTGACAAGCGAAATCGGAGACTAAGTTTTGTTCTCATTCTAGCTATCGTGATATCATTGCTGTATATTTTTATTGTGCACCAGTGGTCTGAATCTGCCGTTGTTTTTTGGATAACATCGTCCATTTTCTTTACGTCCATGGCTTTGTGATCCGTATATTTCTTTGCTTCTTTTTCTCTCTTTGTAGAGCCTGTGATGCAAAAACACCATCTTCCTTCTCTGCCTTCATGACTTTCTGTTCCATTATCTTTATTTTGTTCTTATTCTTCTCTGCTGAGTGTTCTGGATAGAAAACATCCTCTTCACCTATTTCGAAGCGCTCTTGCTCACTCTTGTTAATAGTCTCGAATCACGTAACTCAAACTGTTGAGTTCAAGAGTATTGTCAAATTCTTCTTAGAAGACGACATTCACTCTGATAACCACAGCTAGTGGTATGCATGCCATTTAACAAATCTTGTACCACACATCCAAACGCAAACGATCCATCATTTCTAAACCACATCCTTGTTTGATTTACGCGTGGCTATCGTTAAATCTAGCACTGTGAGAATCGTCACCTTCTGCAAAAGCTAATAACCACATGTCCAAATGCAAATGATCCATCATTTCTAAACCACAAGGAACATTCTTTTTTGGTTTACCTGTGGCGATCCTATAATCTAGAATTGTGAGAATCGTCACTTTCTGCCAAAGCTTTGTTGAAGGCATCCTTGTATCAGTTTTCGACATCAAAGTGGCATCCGGATGTGTGTTCTTAACTTGTTTTTTGTAAATGAATATATTTTAAAAGGAAGCTCGGTAAGGGTATGTTCCCATGCTGCTACTGACTATATTATTGTTCAAGTGCAAATCCTCTTCGCTGACCAAAGAATGCATACAAATGTTGAAAAGAGCTACTCTAGCATCTAGCTCCTGGATTGCTGCTGTCTATTTTGACACCTTTGACTTTCAGGTGCAAAAGTAGCTGCTATTCAGATCGATTAATCCTCGGTTTTTCCTTCTATTTCAGATTTAGTAAGTGCTGAAGTGTTCAAAAGATGAAATTCTACCTATTGTGATTCTAGCATCGACATCATCGATGGTGGCATGGCAGACATATCGCGTTCTGACTTGAAACATTCGCAATAGTCTCGGTACATGATTGCCTTTTAGTAACAGAAAAAAAATATCCTACTCTCTAACTGTTGTTCTTCAATTCTTATCTTGGACGTGTTTGTGCGGTTCCAAGGTTTTTGACACATCTTTCTGTCCTGTCCTTACTGTGGCATAGAAAGGGAATCAATGAAGTCGAAAGGAACGTGCAGATAATTTATTGGTTTTTTCGGCGAATCCAAAGTTCTTTTCCTAGTTGAGTTAACACATTTCTTCCTGCTTTCATTTAAGTCTTCTTCAGGACTTTGTTTGTTGATGATTACGTTTTGGATAAATTCTTTTCCACGCCTAAAAGCAGCATCTTTTAAAGCATGCACTCCCGACCAAACGTGCGAAAAACAGATTTTAGCATATCTTCAAAACCATGTAATCCGTGTCAGCTACTCTTCCGTACACTGGGTACATCTGTTATAAATCATTGGATAATCTTTTTGTAAACTGTATTTTCACGGTGACTGTTCGACTCGAGAATATAATATTTTGTCCTAGATCTCCTTTTACACTAATATTGACACTGTTAAAATACGATTTGCTGACAAGAAAACGATGAGGTTGCACGAATTCTCAGTGAACGTGTTACGTATTTTCTCATTAATCGTAAGTAGCTTTGCCAAAATCCACTTTCAAAGGAATGACTCTCGGCAATGAAGCAGCTGTGTTTCCTACAAAGTTGTACTCGGTGACATCAAAGTTCACAAAGATTAAATTCAGTCCTTCTTTTGATTCGATAGGGATTAAACATATATGTAAATTGGTTTGGTGGTGTTAATTTATTTCGTGGGAACGAGAGTTTGTGTTTTGACCCAGAATTGCAAACAAACAAGCAAAACATTAATAAGCGTTTTGATGTCAGAAAAAAATAAATTTTACACAATGAGAAACTGGATGACATTCAAAAAGTACACGTTTGTTTTAATTTTGTCCAGTATTTTGACAAATTGATCGTTAAACATAGCTGAAATTGTTTTGACAAGTTATAGAGCATTAAATCATTTCAAAATGGCTGTCTAATATTCAAGTCTCTTTATGCCCCACAAACAGTTTACCATGTTTAACATGGGAGTCTTCCTATGCTCGATATCATCCCACTATACTACTATTTTATCAGCGTTAAAAGAACCCATATGCATTCAAGCAAATGACGATCTTTATTTTGTTCTTCTATGTTCAGGTGGCAGAGAAACTTAATACAACAGAACCACATGATACACACAAAGCATAAACTGTACATAGCACTCTGTGGGCTGATTTTCTACTACATGTGATTTAAGCAATAAGGTTAAATATACAAATGCTCTGATATAAAACGTCAATAAAAAGGTGTTAAGAACATTGGTTGCCATGGTAACAGCAAACACGTCTGATTAAAAAAAGATTTCGTTAATTTTTTCCATTCAAATTACCAATTTATTTCAGCGTATCAATTAAAAATAACGTGCCAGCCATTCGTATATTGCAACCCAATATATTGTGCAAAACGTCTGTCCATATTCATATTTGTTCAAATGATATACATGTTGTGTGTCAAATTTCATATAGACTCTTGGTATAAAATATAATCTTTATAACTGTATGTTCATACAACTGAGAAAACGTGATAACTATAACTGTATCTTCAGAGATTCGAGTGCATTTGATAACTTGATAACTATGTTCATACATTCGCGTACCCTTGATAACTCTATGTCTGTACTTTAATACATTTAAATAAACCTGATAACTGTAATTGTATATTCATACATTTGAATAAACTTAATAAACGCTGTTTATAAACTAACCGAATTTATTTCCTTTTCATTGAAAATAATTTAACTCAGAAAGGTCTTTATGATGTATAATGCATGGGATTGTCACGTGACATTCTAACAAATTTACAGGTCCTGAAGAATAACAATACAAAAATAAATTTGAAGATTTTAACTTGAGACAATGTAGGATACCAGTCATGAATTAACCGATAAAGATATATGACACATAGTCTGAAAAGGCGAACAAAAACAAAGCAATTGTAAGAAAAATACTTCTATAAACACTACTGTTCCTGTACACACAAACACATCGTGGCACATGTGCACATCACTTTTAACACATCCATACACATTGTCTCCTTTTCTGTTGATTTCCTGCCCAATCAAGCCAGAGAATGTCAAAGACGTGAAGACTGTGCAGCAGGAACAATTTTTCTTGTTTGGTCCTTGAAAAGTTCCCCAATCTGCATTCTGGCAACATCAACGTGAAAGTCCAGAGGGGTGAACATCTCTCAGGCTTCTTCAAAGAGCTCGTCTCATACAACATAATACAGGCATTGCTCAATCTATGATTGACGAGAAAATATAAAAACTATTTCCACCATTTCTGGCTGACCTTTCCATCTTGATAATTGGAGCTAATCAGGCAAATATTGATGAGTACGTGGAACGAAATATACCCAACTTCTTATACTGGTCCTTCACACTGGACAATTTGATTGCTACGGTCAGCCTGATCCATATGGATCTGGGCCTGAGAAATCTAGAGCCACAATCCAAATTTTTGCCTACGAAAGGATCAGATCACAATTATTAGTTCCGGTCAAGGCGAATATAGTCCCTGTCTATTTTTAGAGCATTTGTTTCCCGTCTCCTTTTGGTGGTGATACAAGAGTTAGATTTCGGCATTTTTGGTATGGCTTTAAAGGTAATTGTTTATTCTTTAGAATATGAGCTTATGGTGTGGTTGTCTGTGTGATTTTCGTCGACAGTGAACAGTGAGTAATAAGGCACTGTTGATGATCCGGAAGTGAAATCAGTGTTCCTTTGCACATTGCTTTGTTTCCAGTCCAGCCCTTCAATGTAATGACAGTGAACCTATGACAAGAACTTCACAGTGAAGTCATCTTTGAAGATATTTTAGAATAACATATGATTTGTATTGATTGGCACACAGTGGAAAGTTCAATACTGATAAACAAACGTAGAGACTTTATAGGAGAATTAATTGTGATCTGAGTCCTGACACCTTTCCAGTCGCCTCATAGCCAACACTTTTCCAAAGTGAGGTAACCAACTGTGAGAAACAAGGAGCACAAGGCTAATAGTGTTACATGGTAGCATACCGCTGTCATCCTAGTATAATCAATGAGGTTGCAATGAATTGCGTTGGAGACGACATAAATAGTCTTGTTTTAAGGTTTAGATGGCCTAGTGGTCAAATTAGCTGTACTATGGCAACGAAGCGTACATGCTATCATTCGATAAAAATAGATTCTTGACATGTACACAATTTGGTTGATATGGTGAGTGCCGTATACACCATTCTCATATTAAAGTCAAATCGTTCATGCACATAGGTGTGAAATACAGTCCAGTATTGTCGGGTATGTTCTATTAACAGCGTGTGTGACGTGTACACCGTTCATTAATATGATAACAGATCTTGTATCAAGCTTAGAAAATTAGTCAAACAAGGAAGTATTCTTTTACTTCAAGAAAAACAAACAGTCGCAAATTAACTGTATGCAACAAAATGAATTTAATAAAGACGATGCTCATGCTTCATTTAACAATACGGGGCCTGAAAATTAAGGGAGGGAGGGGTTCGTTCATAAAACCCCAGAAAAAGAAACTAAAAAATAGACACCTCCCACAACAAAATAATTAACAAAAACGTCACTGGTTGTAAACAGTACTATTTTTATTCCGCAACAAAGGGAGTTGTCCCATCCAATCCTATGTTCTTTCATTTCAAATAATTCGTAGCTACAAAAGAATAAATATTCATTGTATCAGTCAGGTACTGACATAGGGATGGAATGGAAATTTTAAGTGTCTACACTGACTTAAATATTGTATTTATCCATTTCCGTATTTATTCAAAGTCATCTGTACACATTCCAAAGCTTAGGCGAAAATTAGTGTCAGTTATCTTTAGATGAAATAATTATAAAAATCCAAAATTGACAGTAACGAGTCCATCGATGCCTTCAAGATGAGAGGTACTCACACAACATATCAAGCAACTTTTTTTCCCCAAAACATAGAACAAAACATCAGTGGGGCTTTGTATTTTCTGTATACTCCCTCTTTATGACTTCCAACTAATTTTAGCTAAGCAGTGTGAATGGAATTTAAAACAAAATAATATATAAATCTCATTTGGTGCATCGACGCACGGACGTCAGTTAAAACATCCAAACATTGATTGAACATTCGTATCGAAGAACAACCAAAAGTCAGCTTAAATGAGTATGTGATAAATACACAAACTAAGTATTTTGTTCCAAATCGGCGGAAAGAATGAGTTTTACATGGCGAAAGGATACGCAGAGGCTGTCAGGCTAATACGTATTCATAGCCAATATCAAACAAGTTCTTACCCTCAACACACACACACGAGACAAATAAGGAATGTGATTTTGTATTCATTACATGCGCCTTCTTGCGTGCCCTCTAAATATTTTAGCTTTACAGCATCAATGCAATTCAAAACAAACTGAGATTTATAAAAATTCGATTCGTTGCGTCCAAGAAATTCGACGCGCGGACGTCAGAGAAAACAAATAGTTCTAATCAGGGTGTCATACTGAAATACAGATATAATATCTGTATCGAATGCTAGATCTGCTATGTAAGATTAAACGCGTATATAATAAATACACAAAACTGCGTATGCATTTAGCTCTACGTCAACGGAAAGAACTAGTTTGATATGGCGTAGGGATACGTAGCGGACCTCAAGTGAGACATTCGTACACAATATCAAGCGATATAGTTCTGTGTCTCATACAGTTATGGACATATTTCATGTTTCCCTCGTTTTATTTTTGTCCCATGATCCAGTAAAAACAAAACGTATCTTGCTCAGGTCACGTTTGTAATTTTTAGAAATGTTAATAGTAATTAACCGAGAAAGGGTTTATTCTAAATTATGCCAGGCCTAAATCATTCTGATCTACATTTAGTTATGCCGATTAATAAGTTTCCATACTCGAACGCGGGATACGATAGAGTCGTATCAGTAATTAGAAAAAAGGTAGAGAAGAGCCACATCTTTCTTTATGTCAAGATGAATAACAATAGTGACCAAGATTTGCTTCATCACTGGATCAATATTTCGAAAACGTTTTTTGACTGCGCTTCTTGGAGATCTCAAACTTTTCATTTTCGGAATTTTAGAGCTTTCACGCTTTTCATTTTTGGCGATTTGACGGATTTTTGGGGAGTTAATTTCACGCTTTTTATTTTGGGTGACTTTAAACCCTTTGTTTTGAGACTTTTGAGAGACTTCGGACTTTTGAGCTTGGGTGCTTTTTGATTTTTGATTTTTGTTGATTTAGGTGAATTTGGACTTTTAACTTTCTTTAATTTTGGACTTTTCGACTTTGATTTACTTATTTCCTTTTGTGGGCTGGACATTTCTTTAGTGGAGGCACTCTTGTCGCGCTTCTTCTTCAATGGATCTTTGGACTTGTCTTCTGGCTTCTTTGATGGACTTTTTGACTTGTCTTCCGGCCTCTTCTTGTCTTTAAAAGATGAATTGTCCTTCCTGTCCTTATCTTTCTTTTCTTTTTTCTTGTCTTTTTTATTGTTCTTTTCATGTTTCAACCTATCCTTCTTGTCTTTCTTCGCCATGTCCTTTTCTTTCTTTATCTTCTTACTATCCTTGCTTTTGTATGAATCCTTCCCACCACTTTCAGTGGGATTGCTATCCCCAGCGTAGTCACCAAAGCGACGATCATCATCATCGAATCCACCGCCAAAATCTCCACCAGGGCCGGCCTCGCCACGGATTTTACGATTGTCAAGAGCTGCAAATAGATAAGTGAATTGTACAGGTAAGAAATATATCTCATTTCATTTGTTATGTCTAATTTTCAAAACATATGAATACACTGCATATTTCAAGCTGACGTTAAAACATTACCCAGATACACACTAACACACACTGAGGTTTACTAAAACCACCGCGTGCGCTAGAAAACTGGTGACAGAGAATTTATCAGTTTTATGTCGGAAGACGAAAAAACGAGTATCATGGAACTGTATCCAATGACTTTTAACTTCGGACATCTTCCAAGTCTAAACTAAGATTCACATCTAGAAAAACAACAACTCTCTCTCTCTCTCTCTCTCTCTCTCTCTCTCTCACACACACACACACACACACACACACACATATATACACATATACACACACAAACACCCACCTCCTCCTCGTATGAACTTGGCGGCGTCACCAGTCTGACAGCAGTAGCAGCAGATGTTGGGTAAGCAGTATCCTGTACCAGACCCTTCTTCATCGCCCATCTCATAGGCGTGATGGATTGACGTCTGGAGGTACCGCAACAGCACGACAAGCGCAAACTGAAGACAAAAACAAAGTCCACATCAATCAGATCTTTGGCTTTTATTTGTTTGTTTTTTTTTCCTTCCCATTACGAATTATTTACGAAGGAGAGAAGATAAGTCAATAAGAACTTGATATTATTAAATCCGTCAAATGAGAACGCTAACTACACTGGATCCCTGACACAACCCAAAAAATGTAAGTCTATATTGAATTATTAATGAAATTATCTTCCTATACTGACAGTAAATCTATTCTGAACCTCTTAAATTACAATAATGTTTAGATGAGTCAGCATAATTCCTTCGAAATAAAAAATCAACTATAAAAACTGCACAAGGACTTAATCATTAATATATCTACATTAATGATGTAAATTAAAATATACAACGAAAATAAAGAAAGTTATGATAAAAAGAAAGGAAGGAAGCTGTAAAGACAAATAGGAAGAATAATTGCGGATCACGCACGCATGATCCATACGCGTTATGAAACTGACACTCGTTTTCTTTCTGCGTTGGCAAAAGGTCATAATTGCTATTAAGTAAACATGTGCACAGTGATACGTACGTTTGATTACAGTACAACACAGTTGTAACAGATCTAAGTCATTCCAAGATGGATATGAGCGTATACAAATACATTGAGGATATTTGCTCGTAGCGAGTTAATATTGAATATATTGCATCTAGTGGGTAAAAGGCTTAAAGGAGAAAAATACTCGAATTTTTCACCAACGAGATGAAATATATATGTTATCCACTCGCGGCAAGCAATTTTTCTTTCTATATTTTTTAGCATCTTTGCTAGCTTAGGTTCTGATATGATAACCTTATCTAAACCTTGGCGGATTGAACAGATAAGATACTTTAGTACTTTGTCCTAGCGACATCTATTAGATGTAATGAGTTGTCTCCTTTTGTACGTAGTACCAACTAACCAATAGCATTGTACATCGGCCGAAAATGGTGCAGGCAATTGACCTAAAAAGGATACCTAACATCGAAAGTATGACTAGGTACCAGAGGGAAGCCATTACAGATGTATTTGAGTGATAGGTATTTGCACAATCTCGTGCGGGCAGTGAAAAGTTGCTTATTGATCGATCTATTCAAGTTGGGTGCGCTTGTCTCGATCATGTAGGAACAATATTCAAATGTGAACAACTTAATTTTGACTGGATGCGGTGGCTCGCAGACCCGAAGCGCATAAATATCTGCTTAATACGCCAAAGTGTTGATAGGGTTACTACAGTGGTCTGCAAACTATTTTACATAGCATGCCACTTGTTTCCGGATTACTTATAAAATGAACAGCGCGTGCCACAAGTAAGAGAATAACACTGCTAAAATCGAGATAGTTGGCTGCCGTTCGCGTGCCACACAAAACCACTTGATGTGCCGTATGTTGCCGACCCCTGGGATATTATACTGGAAACTTGGCTAGCGAAGATGATTATTCAGATCTATTACTGTATCCAGCGCGACAATACAAGCTGCGTACCGTTTATATTCTGCTATGTTTTGTGTATATTCTCACGGAAAATATCAATAGTAACTAAGGCAGGGGTGTCCAAACTTTTTGCAAAGAGGGCCAGATTTGATAAAGTGAAGATGCCCGGGGGCCAATAGTTCCTTCTGATGTTTTTTTAAGCACAAAAATTACATGCAGATATACACTGTTATAGAATATAGAACAATAAATAAATAAAAAACAAATAAGCAATAAATAAATAAAACAATTTTCATTGTCACAATTATCTTTATTTTTCAAATGGCAATGTAACTAAATATAAGCCACTCAGGCAGGTATGAACAACTCTAAAAACACAATTCTGCCTTTCATTCATATCTGGAGAGTCAGATAACATTGAACTGTATGTAATACCTTAAATTTCCATGAGTTAGATAAATATCTTTGCCTCATTGTCATTTTAAACAGGAGTTATAACTAATGCAAAGTTTTCTGTTATCATTAAAGTTTAAAACAAGTGAATTTTGTTTCTGTCTTTTAAAAGATCTTTCAGAAAATAATAGTTTGTGCCACATATACAGGTACATAACATCAACAGTTATAACCAAATCTTATTCAAGAGTTTAATAAAATAAGTGTCATAAGTCTAAGTGCATACGTGTGCATCATTCGCCATGGCAGAAATGAGCGGAGAAGGGTTAGCGTGCTAGCGGGCCATAAATAATACATTATATGACCGAAGCTGCGGGCGATATGAAATCTTACCGCGGGCCGTGATTGGCTCGCGGGCCGGACTTTCGACACCCTGAACTAAGGGTAAATTACTAAGGGTCAATGGCGCTCGGCACAACGATCATGGACCAAAGGTTTTTTTGGCGCCGCAAGACCTCTGGCGCCAGGGGCAACCCCCGTCCCCCCCCCCAGTTAGTATCCTACTGAGTAATATAATTCTCTTTCTCATCATATGCTTTGTAATCACACTGGTGTAAAGCCTCAACTTATGGCTTATACAGTATAATCCCACGGGTGTAAATCCTCACCTTATGCTGTATACTGTGTATAGTCACACGGGTGTATAGCCTCACCTATTGCTGTATAATCATACGGTTGTATAGCCTCACCTTATGCTGTATAATCACACGAGTGTATCGCCTCACCTTATACTGTATAATAACACGGGTGTATAGCCTCACCTAATGCTGTATAATCACGAGTGTGTAGCCTCACCTTATACTGTATAATCACACGGGTGTATAGCCTCACATAATGCTTTATAATCAAGAGTGTATAGCCTCACCTTATGCTGTATAATCACACGAGTGTATAGCCTCACCTTATGGTGTATAATCAGACGAGTGTATAGCCTCACCTTATACTGTATAATCATACAAGTGTATAGCCTCTTGTTATGCTGTGTAATCACACGAGTGTGTAGCCTCACCTTATGATGTAAATCACACGAGTGTATAGCCTCACCTAATGCTGTATAATCAAACGAGTGTATAGCCTCTTGTTATGGTGTGTAATCACACGAGTGTGAAATTGACCTTATGATGTATAATCATACGAGTGTATAGCCTCACCTTATGCGGTATAATCAGACGAGTATACAGCCTCACCTAATGCTGTATAATCACACGAGTGTATAGCCTCTTGTTATGGTGTGTAATCACACGAGTGTGAAATTGACCTTATGATGTATAATCATACGAGTGTATAGCCTCACCTTATGCTGTATAATCATACGAGTATATAGCCTCTTGTTATGCTATGTAATCAGACGAGTGTATGGCCTCACCTTATGATGTATAATCACACGAGTGTATAGCCTCGCCTAATGCTGTATAATCACATGGGTGTATAACCTAACCTAATGCTGTATAATCATATGGGTGTATAGCTTCACTTTATGCTGTATAATCATACGAGTGTATAGCCTCTTGTTATGCTGTGTAATCATACGAGTGTGTAGCCTCACCTTATGATTTATAATCACACGAGTGTATAGCCTCGCCTAAAGCTGTGTAATCACACGAGTGTATAGCCTCGCCTAATGCTGTATAATCACACGGGTGTATATCCTCACCTTATGCTGTATAATCACACGAATGTATAGCCTCACCTTATACTGTATAATCACGAGGGTATAGCCTCACCTTATGCTGTATAATCACGAGTGTATAGCCTCACCTTATGCTGTATAATCACACGAATGTATAGCCTCACCTAAAGCTGTATAATCACACGAGTGTATAGCCTCGCCTAATGCTGTATAATCACACGGGTGTATAACCTAACCTAATGCTGTATAATCATATGGGTGTATAGCTTCACTTTATGCTGTATAATCATACGAGTGTATAGCCTCTTGTTATGCTGTGTAATCACACGAGTGTGTAGCCTCACCTTATGATTTATAATCACACGAGTGTATAGCCTCGCCTAAAGCTGTGTAATCACACGAGTGTATAGCCTCGCCTAATGCTGTATAATCACACGGGTGTATATCCTCACCTTATGCTGTATAATCACACGAATGTATAGCCTCACCTTATACTGTATAATCACGAGGGTATAGCCTCACCTTATGCTGTATAATCACGAGTGTATAGCCTCACCTTATGCTGTATAATCACACGAATGTATAGCCTCACCTAAAGCTGTATAATCACACTAGTGTATAGCCTCGCCTAATGCTGTATAATCACACGGGTGTCTATCCTCATCTTATACTATATAATCACAAGAGTGTAAAGTCTCACCATATGTTGTATAGTCACACGAATGTATAGCCTCATCTTATGCTATATAATCACAAGAGTGTAAAGTCTCATCTTATGCTATATAATCGCACGGCTGTATAGTCTCACATTATGCTGTATACAGTGTATAATCACACGTGTATAGTCTCACCTAATGTTCTATAATCACACGAGTGTGTAGCCTCAGCTTATGCTGTATAATCAATCACACGTGTGTATAGTCTCGCCTTATGCTGTATAATCACACGGGTGTAAAGCCACGCCTAATGCTTTATACAAACATCAAGTATAGTCTCCAATTGACCTTCATATACATTATAAAATCATATTCGGTAATTTATTTAATTATTTACTTACGTTGTACATGTCACTGACATAAATGTTTCGCTTACAGTGCTGCGGTAATATTCCTTTTGCGGTGATATCGCTTTTTTTGGGGGGGGTGCATTAATTTATTCGTCTGTCTGTCCAGTTTCACAACACCTCCTAAAACGTCCGCTAGAAAATTCACGAAACTTTGTAGTGATCCAGCCTCTTTAGTAATCATATGCGAAATGGAAGTCATTCTTGGTTCCCGCCCTTCGGATCCCCACAAGGGGTCTATTATCAAATATACAAATATTTTAATTACAATATTTTCTGTCCAAACTTACATACACATCAAGAAAACGCATAATTGTATTTGACCAATCGTGCGTTATTACCTCTGAGTCACTGTCATGTGGATCCAGTAGAGACAAATGTCCGGACACGGAAAGGGAATGGGGTGTGTGGGGTATGGCGCAAAAGAGACGGTCTGTTTACATTTTTCTTATGTTCAACTTCACACTTCTCTTGAGGATGCCATGAGGAGCAGTACATAATCTTACCCTTCTTAATGCCGGTCGCCATGAGGACAAGACAATTGCAACGTTTCATAATCTTGCACCCAACTGTTTTGGATGAGGTACTGCAAAAGACAGAGCTACCGAAGGACAGACGGACAGATAAGTGGATGGTTTGACAATATTCTCTAAAGCGTGGAGATAATAACAGATTAATAGTATGCTATACCGTGAATTGATGGATTTTCCAAGATAAATAGTTTTGATAATTCACTCGAATATCAGATATAGTGTTTTCACTGCCGTGTCGATAACATTATAACAAATTTGAGCTATTTTCAGACGCTTTTATATGCGCTATTTTTCCTTGAATTAGGAAGGAAAATAAAGCTACCACATATATTTTATCTGTGAATAAACACAAAACACAGCTGAACATAAACGGTAAACGACTAATTTTATTACAAGGGATACGGTAATTGAAATTGCTTGCTTCCAGTGAATAACGGATATATTTCAATGCGTGTGTCAAAAACTAATGTATTTTCATCCACTCGATGAAATACATCCATTATTCACGGTTTCAAGCAAATATCCTTTCTATTTATCTGCAAGATGAATTTCTTATTCGAATGGAAACAGCGTTTGTTTCGGTAATTACAAGTTGCGTGGGTTTTCTTGGCTGGCTTTTAAAGATACTTTCAGAACGTTATTTGCATATGACATGCCAAGGAAATGGGAACTAGGACACCTAGCCTGTCGATCCGAGATGACTTTAGCAGGTATCTAACCAGCAGCACTTTGATTACGAGATGGACACTATACCAACTGCTCTACCATAACTATATATTGGACTCTGGCAATAATTTCATATTGACCTTTAAAAGAGTTGGATCCATTTTTTGACAGTTCAATTTGTTCACTCCCTTATTTCAACATTAAAATATCAAATTTCGATATTTTCAATCATTTTGTAAAATCCACATTATCATGAATGGTCAGGTCGATGGAAAAAATTTTTTTATGTAATCAGTCATCGCATCAAACCCTGCAGTATTGCACGCGAGCTTGTTATATGATTCCATTTTCAAAATAAAACTAGCTACATGTAGGAACATTATGTAAACAAGCTGCATGACACGCACGACTGCATGGAAAAGATTACATTCCATAGCATTTAGCGACGTAACGTGGTCAGCATATCTTGTTAACGAAGATCGTTATTTACTTAAATAACCTTAGTAAATAAGCAAGCATTCTTAATGCATCAAATCCTTCTTATGTCTGTAACTAAGATTTCTATATATTTAAAACGAATGCAATAACGAGCCACCGTATTTCTAAATGTAAAGATAATCGTTTGACAACGTAATCTTCGATAACATGTATTTGTTTTGACGGAAAAAAGCGATAGGAGAGAATTGATAGGAAGAGTGCTTCATGCGGAAGCGAAAATATTGGGGATCAATTTCACTGTTTATTTCAATGAACATTTTGTTTGACGAACATGCAAATTTAAAAATTTGGGCAAATTATGAATATGAAAACTTTGAAATGAACTAATAATCTACTGATCTCTTTAAGTCCCGAAATATTTACTATGTTTGCGTCATTTCTTCCAAAATTATATTTATGTCGTTTCTTCCACCATGTATGCTTACCGTCACACCTGTACATGCATGGGATTTGCAAAAATGGCATTTATTTACAGGCGGCAATTGCATGAAGAACCATATTAATGGACAACTCGAGCAAAGAAAGATAAAAGGAAAGCATTGGGACCGTATGCGGTGAGCATTTGCCGCATTTGTATCGAATGGTAGACAACTATATGACGGATAGACAGAAAGCATTGGGATTGTAAACGGTGATCATCTGTCGCATTTGCATCGAACGGTTGACAACTAGATGACGGATAGATGGAAAGCATTAGGACCGTATATGGTGATGATTGGGGCTGTATGTTGTGATCACTGGTCGCATTTGCATCCAACGGATGACAACTGTATGGATGACATTTGTAAATAACGTGTTGGGAACAAGTAAACCTGACCCTTGAAAACAAAAAACTTTACATGTACGTAACCACTAACGCAAGTATGTCTGCGTATTTTCTTTCCTCGTGTCGCCGTAAAAAGTCTTTTTGAATATAAATAAACTCTTCTACTCTGTTATTATGTTGACCAAATGATTGTGTTTTTTTAACCCAGGATATTTTAGGCCATTTTATGAAATAAAAAAAAATGTTGCAGGTCTAATATTCTTCATTTCTAATTTCAGCAAGAACTAGCAAGAAGCTTTGCAGAAACATTTATAAAGCTTAAGCGTATCACTAGTCATCCGGACTTGGCACGGCATCGATTCATTGACGTCATGTTTTGATTTGTTTCCGTGGTAAAATAGCTACTGACATTCCTCTTTTATAGCAATTTCCCTTAAATTTCCGACTACCTGTGCCTTAATGAAAACTGAGACCAAATATAAACGCATTACTTTAGTTCTAATGCGTGCCGCAGCAAAAGTAGTAATTAGTTGTAGAATAATTTGCAAGTGTGTGTCAAGTGATGGCACCTGAATGATCTTGTCAATAAACGAGAGCATGTTCATTTGGCAGTCAGAAGTATAACTGTGTTCTGCTAAAGCAAGAATACTCAATCATTCACTCTTGAAAACCGGAAGTTCTGCCCCGACCTCTGCTGGTTCATTAAAGCAAAAATAATATTAACAAAATAAACATGTCATGCCTATTGAGAAACCATCCTTTCCCTTGACCTTTTAGCACCCACTGCTATCGCTTGGCGTGTGATTTAACAGTAACAACAGTATTTCCATTTTCCTGGCCTTTTCTTTTTCTTTATTATGTATCCTTTTACACAAAAGATCGTAACATCTGTTTGTTTCTCTTCTCATTAGTGTACTTCCAGCGTCCCGTGGGTCAAAACTCTCTATTTTTAGAATAAACGCGTTTAAATCGTAACGCGGAAAACACGCGTGTTTAAATTGTAACGTGGAAAACACACGGCTTTAAACTGTAACGTTGATAAAAGACGTGTTTAAACTGTAACGTGGGAAAAAAAGCACGTGTTTAAATTGTAGCGTGGAAATTGTTTATAACAGTTCACGAAAATTGGGCGAAGCATTTTGTTCTTACTATATATGTCTTGTCTACAAGGCCCTATATTCTCAAAAAATATTTGAGTATGAAATTCAAGAAAAGTCTAAAGACAGACAAAGAAGACATAAAATGGGGTTAAATATATAAAAGTTCTATGATTCTAACGTTATCCGTATCATGCATATAAGATACAAATATTTTGGGAATTTTAGCAGGAATTTTAGCTTTGTACTAAAAAATAAAATCTATTTTATAGAACATCGTTTCTTGCGAATTCGTCGGCACTGACCAAACGTTGCACTTTGGAATAAAAATTACACATACCAGTCTAAATACAAAATTACGTATACCAGTTCTAAATAGCTATATCTCTAATGACGTAATCAGCAACCATATTTGTGGCATGCTGGCAGATTTACCGTTGAGTTTATATGGCGTTTAATAGTTGAAATAAATTCACTGAATCACAAGATATTATATATATATATATATATATATATATATATATATATATATATATATATATATATATATATATATATATATATATATATATATATATTATTTATTTATTTATTTATTTATTTTGCTTCAGTATGCCTTGTTGAAAATTGTAAATTTTTATGGTCGCATATGGGAGAAACTGCCAGGTTGCCCATCGTCCATGAATAATGAGCAGAATATCGTTTGTCCGTGACTTTATCTGGAAGGATCTACAAAGAATTAATTATACCAGTCTCAATACAAAATTGCAAAGATAACGCAACATGGACAGAATAGATAAAGCGTATTTTAAAATCACTGACTCGATAAGCAAAGAATGAGGACTGGACGAGTTAATGAATGAACGAACGAGACAGACAGACAGACAGAGAGGAAGGTAAGTTTAACCTGCACAGCAAACATCGTCATCAGGGCATTTCCCACAGGAATCAAGATTTTCCGCTCGAGCTGGTCTTTCAGAACAGTGATACATCCAGACTTGTATAACGTAACGTCCGTGTACTTCACGTGTGCCATTTGGTTTTCGACGCTATGATGGACGCAGGGACGTGGAGAGCGAACATCACAGCAGCTGAATGGAACATCGTCAGTTAGAAACCGACCACCTTTGACTTTGCTGAAGCAAATTATTCAAATTAAACCATTATTTTATAGCTCTGAGAGAAAAAGACAGACAGAGAGCAAAAATGTATCATTAAGGAGAATTAAGGCTTATTAAAATTTATAGGAACGTCAACCTAGAGCAGTGACTGTCAAACAGATCACATAATATTTAACAGAGACAAAGAATTAAAAATGGCTCTAGCCAAGCGAAACGTTCTTAATATAACAGCTTTTTAAAAATCTTCCATCCAAAAAACAAAAACGGAAAAATGTTAGCAGCACTTAAAATATACGATTATCACTTTAAAAGTCAAAGGAATAATGAAGGCATAATCCACTAAAGAAGATAGCCATAATTTGACACATTTTGCTACATTTTTCTGTCCATTTTTTTTAAATATAACCGAGATATTAGAAGATTTGAGGAAAATAGATCGAAGCATTTACAATGTGATTTTATGCTAAGACGTTTCTGAATTATAGCTTTTATTTCTATTCGTATGTTAAGCAAATAAATTATACGGTTTCCTGGCAAAATTGTAAGCATTCAGACTTTTTTTCCCCGTAACACTAGTCTCCGCGTATTCAAAGGTTATTCGCAGCAAATAACAAGCCCCTTTTATCTACCTTCGATGTAGCTTTTCTTTACAAAGAATTCCCATGCGGAACAACTCTTTCAAGATTAGATATGAATCGGAGCAATCTCAGCCTTTTCTGTCAACCCATAAAGAAAAAAAATTCTCTAATATATACAGCAGATTGATTTCCCTATTTTAGTGGAATACAGAAGAAAACCACACAAAATGTTAGCGCAACAAACTAATACAGAGCCTACAACCTATTCCGGAATGGATATGGACACTAAAATGTAAATTAAAGATATTCAAACCGAGAAAAAATTCTTGACTAAAAGTAGCTTTTTAATTATTGTTGTTTTTTTGAGTACACAAAATGAATCAATACTTTAGCTTTTATATATAAAACGACGAGGTATTTTGTCATATGATTGAATCGCTTTATAATTTTTTTTATTCATGAATGAATTTCAAACGACTGCTTCTGCCACATAGAGCATTGTTTTTTTTTTCTCACTGAGAAGGCAGTGAATGCTCCGGTTGTTACACCTGTTTTTTGGATTATTATAACTGATAATTAGTGTTAATATAGATTCGCCGTGTATAGAGTCCCCCTTAAATGAAACCGTGTGGGTCTTGGGAACTCGTAGCTAATAATAATACTAATAATAATAACGTAATGTCTCGCCCATCGTGATCTTACATTTGACCTCCAGACCTCTGTATGTTTCCAGAATTTAAAGATGAACGCACAAGCTGACGAAAGACACTAAACTAAACATATCTGCCCTTGAAATAAATATGTGTCTTTAGCAAACTGCGAGTGAGCGCCCCAGGTGATTATGTCCAGGACGATAAATCAGCCCCACACCTATAATAATATCGACTGGTAGTTTCGGGACTGATATCGCCTATTCAGTCAAACCTGCAATACTCTGTTGTCAACCTTATGTGCATACATCGGTGTACATTTTAAACACATACCGGTATCTCTCGCGTCTGCTGAACAACATTCGTCTGAAGAGTTTTCTGGCGATATGTACATACTATATCCGGGTCAAACCCTATGTTTGACGCCCTGTAAATCCACGTGAAATAACACAACCCTCTGTCCTGTAGCCTTTTCAATTTCTCGCTAGATATGGTTGTTACAAAATAACAATAAGTGTTTAAACTGTAGGCAGGTGTGTTCCGGAAAGATCTTCATGCAGTAGAACTGAACATTTTAATAAACAGGTTACACTGAACCCACATATCGTCTATCAGTATCTACACAGACTGGGGGCGGGGAGGCTGTTTTATCGGACTAGTGTTACCTAACCCTCGCATTGACTGTCATATAATTTTGCTATGGTATAAGTAGAAATTGCTAGTTGGAACCACCCTGATATACCAGTGCCAATTTGAGGCCTGAGGGGAATCATTGCACATGCAAGTGAAATCGCCGAAGCGCTGACTGCAGCACCAGATGCAAAAGCACTCCGGGATTATTTCTGCAATGACGAACTGGCATTCGCCTATGTATCCACCCCAGTTACGTTCGCCAATGAATATTCTGCACCAATACTGACTCAGCTGAGAAAACAAAGATCTCAGCTATTATTCAACAAGGACTCACTAGTTTAGGTAAAGGCTATTGGTTAAAGACGATCGTTAGATGCAAAAGGTGCAGGCTTAATCGATGTGTTTTTCGATGACAAGGGTGCCAAATCAACAGAACACACACTCACCGGAGATTTAAGTATTCCCGAAGCACGGGTTTTCTATAATTATAAAACATTTGTACCAGTGAAAGTGGGTAAATGGCTAGAAGTGCGTGTGGGTATCGCACATGCGCGTGATGATAAGACCGGACAAGGTCTGCCTGCCATACAATTAAAATACGCGATTGCACTATTAATAGAAGAAATATGACGGACTCTCAATCTTACCGATGTGAAAAAAAAAATCGAAACTGAGATGAAATTATCGAGAGAACCGCGCCGATCATAAAATATGAAGGCGCGTGGTTGGTCGTTGATGCTATTGCGGTCTTTTGCGGAAACGACTGATGGTTTTGGTGTGACTGGAATCACGGCAACAACAACCACTGTATGTGCACGAATCTGAATTATTGTCGGGGCCATGCCAATAGTAACCAGTGTCTCTGTGGTGCTAGCAAATTAAGTTCGATGCGACTGTATTTACGAGTAATTTGCTATTTTTGTCAAGATGGCCGCTATCGCTTAACCGGCTTCAAACAGCTGTTCTGTTTTTTGTGCCGTTTCTCATGATATATTATGTGCTTGTTGTCTGTCTTCGTCTTCGTTATTGTGTTCACCATGCATTGGCTGCTCAGTTCGTATGTGTTTCTTCGTTTCCTTATTTTGGAAACGAGAACAATTAGACTTTTTCTCAGCTGTCTTGCTCCACTGCTACAACTTCCTTTGTTGTTGAACAAACCGCCATCACGTGATACTCGCCAGTCAACCCGTTAATGCTATGATGGACCCTCATTAATTGCTTTAAATGACCACTCCTTGGCTCTCCACACTACATTGTGCTGTAGACTAAACGAACTGGGACTACAGTCATCGTTACTTAAATGTAAACATAAGCGAAAAAAGAAACGTTGTTTCAAAGCTGGCCGGCGTAGAACAGGAAGAAGAATTCCAGTTATCTCACTTATACGCTTTCCGGCTCAACAATTTAAAAATTCAACTGTTAATTTTGATAGCCTAATTCAAATCCCTATTAACTCTTCAACCTTTGTGTCAACTATCCAAGAGATACCTCTGCGTATTGCATTATTCAGTGCCCATTCAGTAGGAACACCGGAAAAGTGCACAGAAATAGTTAATTTTATCAACGATCAGAATATCGACGTCTCTTTTCTGACAGAAACATGGCTAAAAACATCAGGCGATGAGCCCACGTGCGCGGATATAACACCCACCGGTTGCTCCATCAAGTCGTTCCCCCGCCACCCTCGCGGAGGTGGAATTGCTGTCATCACAAAGAACTCCATGATCAAACGTCTTAACCACTCCACAACTTTCAAGTTATACCACACATCGTTTGAACTAATCCAAGCCACACTCACACTGGAACAAAGGTCAGTCCATGTTTTCTTCCTATACCGCCCTCCTCCTAGTAGAAAAAACAAGCTGACTGAATCTTTTTTTTTGGAGCAGTTTCCGAATCTCCTGGAGTATGGAAATTCGATAGGTGGCAACCTGATTATTCTTGGAGATTTCAACTTTCACTTTGACTGTCCCGGAAACCCAAACACATAAAAACTCATAGATTCCATTAATGTTTTCAACCTCAAACAGTCAATTAACCAACCCACCCACCCACCCATAAACATGGTCACATTTTAGACTGGATTCTTCATAGACCTGATGATAATATTCCACGGTCCTCCATGGTATCTCACGAACTTGCATCAGATCACCTCTGCATTATATGCCATCTTAACGTATCAGTCCCTAACCCTCCACCTTTATTTGCTACTAAGAGAAACCTCCGTATGATAAATGGAACCAAACTAATGCATGACATCCAAGCAAACCTAACAACTTGCTTACCTCCTACAGCAGAACAACTCGATAACTGTCTGCGTTCATTGCTCGAGAAACATGCCCCGGCCACAAAGTGCAGAGTATCAAATCAAATGTGTTTTCCGTGGTATAGCAGTGTTAGGGACCAGCTTCGCACTGCTAAAAGAGACCGCCGTAAAGCTGAGAGGCTTTGGCTTTCCACCAGACTCACTATTCATAAGCAAATCTATGAAGCCGCTAAGAAGAATGCCATCCATAAACATAGTCTATGCAGCGAAATCATCCACTACAGTACTAAGATCATGGAAAGTTCCAGCTGCAAAGAGCTCTTCGAGATGACTAACAAGCCAATGTCAAGGAACAAATGTACACCACTTCCAACTACCTTTTCTCCAGTCGACCTTCCGGACCTGTTTGCAAATTTCTTGACAACACAGATTCAATCGACTAGTCGTCACCATACAGTTGGGATACAGAATTTCAGCGCCAACCATTAGAGCATTTAAACCTGTCTCTATGGATTTAGTACGTACAATCGTGATGAAGAGTGCCCCAAAGTCATGTGAACTTGATCCAATTCCAACATCACTGCTGCTTGAATGCTTAGGGGGCGCTCACCAGTTATTATCTACTTTTGAAAGAGTGACGTATGTAAGGTGAAGTTGTTTGCATTTAAAACATGCACAGTGGAGAGAATATTGGCATGCCTCTATGCTATATTAATGTAATGTGGATGATATTGCTTTGGATAATGTACTTTTGGAAATTGTACATGATTTAAACACACTGCTAACTAAAATGACTGCTCCCTTGTGCTAAAAAATCAGCCTGAATTAGGCTAAAGTACACTATCCATAGCAGCTATTAAAATAGGGAAAATGAATTTTGCCAGACTAGACAATATCAGCTTCTGAAAGTGCAATGAATGAATTACCAAATATATAAAATTTAAAAAAAAGTTATCGGTTCTTTTTTATACAACTTACCTCTGAAGTTCTGGAAGTGAAAATGACCAAGTGGAGCTAGCACTTTTTTGAAAGGTGCACATCTGAAGTAAGGCCAAGCTGTATACTCTATAACCCATATTACACCGATCAATCACACACCAAAATAAATGGAATTAAAGGTTCTTTGAATTATACTTAAGATATACAAGGTCTTTTTTAAATAGCCAGTATAACCAGTGAGGAAAGCCGGGAAAATTCTTTTTCTTTAAAATCCTAACTATGCAAAATACGAAACAATGAGCACCACCTTAGATCCAGTATTGTCTTCACTAACTGATGTTATTAATACCTCTCTCTCATCCGGAGAATTCACTTAATTTTTCAAAACTGCCACTGTAAAGCCTCTGCTGAAGAGCTCAACACTAGACCATAACAATTTAAAGAACGACCGCCCATTTTCTAATTTCCCATTCATATGAAAAATCGTAGAAAAGGTTGTTATATCCCAGTTTGTATCTCATCTGAATTCAGTCTTTTTAGCCATGTACAATCTGCATATCGCCCTTGCCACAGTACTTAAACTACTCTTCTAAAAGTAGTAATGACATTCTCTCTGCCTTGGATAGCGGAAAGATTACAGTCCTCACCCTCCTTGATTTGTCTGCAGCATTTGACACAATAGACCATGATATATTACTTCACCGTCTCCAACATGTATTTGGCATTCATGATACAGCCTTACTGTGGTTCAAGTCCTACTTGGTCAACAGGACACAAATTATGTCTGCAAATGGAATACACTCCAGCCCAGTTAATCTATGTTGTAGTGTTCCACAAGGGTCTGTTCTTGGACCTGTTCTCTTCATTCTATACATTCAGTCGCTCTCAAGTGTCATAGATCATCATCCAGTGTCTCACCAATTGTACGCCGATGAACCCAAATATACAAATCTAGCCACCCAACTGAGGTTGATACTACCATGCTAGGTGTAGATATGTGCATTTCTGATGAGAAATCATGGATGATATGTAACAAGCTGCAGATGAATGATGATAAAACTGAGGCCATTCTGATCACAACACAAAGACTTTCTCATTCACATTCTTTACCTCAAACAATAAATATCAGCAACACCGACATTAAATTCACACAGTCAGTACGAAACCTAGGTGTTACTCTGGACAGGACTCTCATATTGTACCAACATGTCAAGAATATATGCAAGGCTGCATATCTTGAGCTGATGCGCATCAGCTCCATTCGTAAATATCCTTCAGTTGATGCCAGTAAAACACTTGTGTGTTCATTAGTACTTTCAAGACTGGACTATTGTAATTCAATTCTGTCTGGTTCATCTCAATATCTACTCCAGACACTTCAAAAAGTTCAAAACACAGCTGCTCGGATCATACTTAGAGTACCACGATCAGAGCACACCTCCCTGCTGCTCTGTGCCCTACACTTACTACCCATTCCATCCAGAATCAAACACAAAATTTGTTCTCTGTGCTACGTTTCAATGACGAACTCCAGTCCAACATACCTATCTGACTTCACCCATGTGTACACACCAGCAAGATACTTACGCTCCTCTTCCGACAATTTTATACTCATTATTCCCACTATGAAAACGAAGTCATATGGACAACATTCTTTTGCTTACCAGGGCCCAGCAACGTGGAATGAATTGCCCACTGAACGTAGACACAAAGACACAGTGATCCCATTCAAGAGTGCTCTTAAAACTCATTTATTTCGACTGCAAGAACAAACTTAAAGACCTAATAATGTTTCCTACCTTAAATATTTTAGCATGTTTTTGATGTTTTCTAATTTCATTGTGTTTGTTTTTGTAAGGATATCATTATATATGTTTTTTTAAAAAAATGTTATAGGTGTTGTCTAATGTTGTAAAGCACTTAGAGCTTCTAAAGAATAGGCACTATACAAATCCTCATTATTATTATTATTATTATTATTATTCAGAATTTCTTGCAGCAGTACAAAGAAATCTCAATACGATCAGTAAACTATATTTAGTGGCAATCGAGGATAAAATAATCAGTGCGACCGAGTTTGAGACAATTCTTGCGGAAATCGAAAATCACAGACAATTATGAGCACAAATATGAAACAGCACGGATTTACAAAAAGTAAAAGTCGAGCAGTATTTAAACATCCATGGATAACAATAAAACCTGATTTATCGATCGAAACAACAGCTATTTGTGAGTTGCCTGAGCAGTACCGTATGCAACTACCTCCATAACAAGTATAGTGGTGGTATATTGCCGTTCGTACCCTTTTTGGGCTCTCTGCGCACTAAGATACATCATAGACTCTACCCCACCCCCATGACAGGTCACATGCGTGGATTATTAATGCCAATCATCCATGCGTTGCACATGGCATATTGGTCGCTTAAAAAGTTGGAGGGAGGGGGTAGAGGCTGCAACGAATATCAGGGACCCAAGGGGGTCAAAAAGGCAAAACAGACACTATACCACTAATTAACGTTATTAAGTGTGTAATATGGACAACAACAACTACTACTACTAATCATAATAATAATCGTATTATATTTTTCATTTGAGTTGAAAACTCATGTCAGATGGTAAGTGCATGTTTAAGACCTTCTAGGGCCCTAAGCACTGAATATATTACGATGCCTCCCCTCTTCCTACAAAATGTGAAACTTAAAAAGAACACTATTAAAGGCTAAAAAGGTGGGAAAATACCTGTCTTGCCATCATTCCAAATCTAAATACTCGTTCATACAGATCGAAATGGTCGTAAATAATTCATTCAGTTTTATCATCAATTAATTTGAATGTTTTTTCTGATGCCCCTGATGGGCAGGTGCCCTAAGGACGTGCTTAGTGCACTTAATCCGGCACTGCAGAGGGTAAATTTCGTATACATTGACCAAAACCTGGATCAATGACGTATTGAAAGTTCATCTCGATATCGACTCTGTGGCTATACGGCGCCGTAGGAGACAAAAGTTGGTCCAATGAGAACATAGCAGTTCAAATGTCAGTTTCACGCATGGAATTCCAAGTGTATACGAGTATTTACGCGCCGGCGAATCGAGTGAAAATATATTACAATTGGCGCTGACCAACAGGGCGGAGAAAAACGTTTCACATTTTCACATACCGTTTTCGTGTAGGATGTAGCTGTTCCAATTAAAGTGTCACAGCTATACCTCTAATCCTATATTACATCTTATTTTACAACAAAGTGACAATATCACCGTATATTCTTCTAACGTGTGTCATTTGGGGTTTGAGAATAAATGTAATTGTAATGTTAAATCTAACTGTTGGCGTTGAACATTCCATTTCGTATGTCAAGCTTGTCAATTGTATCTTTTGAATGATATAGTGGTGGTTGAAGGTGCCATTTTCTATATCTCGTTTTTTAAATTTTATAGGCTGAATTACTCAGCGTTGGCTAAAATTTAGATTTTGTATATTGAGAATTCCAGTTTCACCTTTGGAATCAGACTGCTTGCGTTCAAAGTTCCATTTCATATGTCAAGTTTAGAAATTCTATCTGCTGAACTACAGAGCATTGGTTGAAATTTCAAAGATGTATGTCGAAAAGTCCAGTCTCACAGGTTGGATCAAATTGTTTGTGTGATAACATAGTGGTGGCTGTAAGTTACATTTAATGTGTCGAGGTTTTATATGTTATTTGTTAAGTTATACAACTGTAGTTGAAAGTTCCATTTTCTATGTTGATGTTTAATATTTATGTGTTAAGTTACACAGCTGAACTGAAAGTTCCATTTTCTATGTCGATGTTCGTTGTGTATATTTGATTTAATTTTTATTTGATTTAATTTAACTATTTGTAAGTTTTAAAATCTTTTTATTTTTTTTATTTCATTACATGTTAAGTAATGTAATTTTGTTTACTGGAATTTGATACTTTCCAGAAATTAGTTTGACCTGACTGTTTAGTCGAAAACACCTAAAATAGAACTTTGTATCTTTCTGCTGACCTAGTTCCTGGCCTTGATTGAGAATCAAATAAACAACCTTTTTTTAAAATTTATTTTTATTATAGGATACATAGAGTGAGATGGAGGCTGTACTGGAATACGTGACATTAGACATGTAAACAGCTTCTAAACTGTTCTGGAATGTGATCACGTGACCCTCATACGGGTATCTATTGTGCGCCTTATTTGACCGTATAACCTTTGTCTATAGAGAATTTAGTATGTTGGGCTTTTACACTGGAAAGTGTTTGTTTGTGACCAATTTGGAGTTACATTTCAATTTTTGTTCAAATTATTTGGATTCTTAAAGATTAATTCTTTTTCCTGGAAATATTTTAGTGCTCATACAGAATTATTAGAAAAATGCAATTTCTTTAAATTTTATTCGGAAATGCAAACACCGGAATATTGTTTGTGAAGCAACAAAGAACTGTAGACACAACAGCACACTACTAACTAGAGTATACGTCATCGCCTTCCATTTTGGAATTTTCGTCGGGATTCGAACTTGAATTCATTAGAACATTTCTTTACTAGAACTTCTAAAATTTAATTCGTGGATTATTCTTTGATTATTTCTGGGTTTGATTTCTTAAAACCGTAAGTTCTTATTTTGTTATTTTTACATTGTTTTTCCAAGAAAATAAATTATTTGTTAAATTTTTCAAAGCTTGTTGTTTTCACTCTTTCTTTGTTACTGTTTATTAGAGCCTAAACACGAAATATAAAATGTTTTATATTTATGTGTTAAGCTGTAGATGAAAGTTCCATTTCGTATGTCGAGGTTTTATGTGCGACTTGTTTAGTTACACAGCTGTAGTTTAAAGTTCCAGTTCCTATGTCGAGAATTCCAATTTGACATATTGAATCAAAATGTGTGTTGATATTTTCTGCTATTCATGTATATGTTGCTTATGAACAGATAGAAGAGCGTCTGCATTTTAAGCGTTTCCATGACATAATTGAAAGTATCTAATTGTAAAGAATACATGCTATAGGAAACGCTCCGTTTGTTCACGCTCATTTTGGGGGTGGGTGGCTGCTTCTCGCCATTAGCCTCTGAAGTATTGTTGCTTTATTATTATTATTATTATTATTATCGTTGTTGTTGTAAGTGTTGTTGAATAAGGAAATCTTGAAAGGAAGAAGCTGATTTGTAGAATTTGGAAAATCCAAAGCTTCATATGTAGTTTATCCATTGCAAAGAAAGTCCACGTTTGCGTTTGTGAGAAATCAAAGGAGCATTTTGAAACTGAGTAAAGGGCAAATTGTTGGGGAAAACGCCTGGCACAATGTAAAATACTGCCTTACGCAGAGAAAAAGGGGGCAAAGAAAAGCCTGCCGCGGTACAATTCTAACATGGCTGGGCCAAAGAATGTGGTGTGGGGTGGGGCGTTACTCAAGTAAGACAGATTTGTCGCTCATTGAAACTCTTGTGTACTTTTGTTATATACATGTTCAAGTGCACTGGTTTAATGCACTCACCAAGACATAGCTCAACACCAATTAGAATGCTTGTGATGTAGAGAAACCATGAGAAACTAAACTTGCATTTTGAAACCACAATCAACAAAGTGAAGTACAACGTGTGACCTTGATGGCAATCCCCAAAGGTGGAGCAAGCATGTTGCCGTATTAGTTATCTTAACATCAAAACAGTTCATCAAATGAACAAAATCCATTGAGGTGTTTGGGAAATGAAAAATTACATGAACTAAAACCTTAATGCAAATGTTTTGTTTGACTGTGACTCAGAGATCACAGGGGCGATAGGGCGTGTCACATAATGAAAAATTACGTGAACTAAAACCTTAATGCAAATGTTTTGTTTGACTGTGACTCAAAGATCACAGGGGCGATAGGGCGTGTCACATAATGAAAAATTACGTGAACTAAAACCTTAATGCAAATGTTTTGTTTGACTGTGACTCAAAGATCACAGGGGCGATAGGGCGTGTCACATAATGAAAAATTACGTGAACTAAAACCTTAATGCAAATGTTTTGTTTGACTGTGACTCAAAGATCACAGGGGCGATAGGGCGTGTCACATAATGAAAAATTACGTGAACTAAAACCTTAATGCAAATGTTCTGTTTGACTGTGACTCAAAGATCACAGGGGCGATAGGGCGTGTCACATAATGAAAAATTACGTGAACTAAAACCTTAATGCAAATGTTTTGTTTGACTGTGACTCAAAGATCACAGGGGCGATAGGGCGTGTCACATAATGAAAAATTACGTGAACTAAAACCTTAATGCAAATGTTTTGTTTGACTGTGACTCGAAGATCACAGGGGCGATAGGGCGTGTCACATAATGAAAAATTACGTGAACTAAAACCTTAATGCAAATGTTTTGTTTGACTGTGACTCAAAGATCACAGGGGCGATAGGGCGTGTCACATAATGAAAAATTACGTGAACTAAAACCTTAATGCAAATGTTTTGTTTGACTGTGACTCAAAGATCACAGGGGCAATAGGGCGTGTCACATAATGAAAAATTACGTGAACTAAAACTTTAATGCAAATGTTCTGTTTGACTGTGACTCAAAGATCACAGGGGCGATAGGGCGTGTCACATAATGAAAAATTACGTGAACTAAAACCTTAATGCAAATGTTCTGTTTGACTGTGACTCAAAGATCACAGGGGCGATAGGGCGTGTCACATAATGAAAAATTACGTGAACTAAAACCTTAATGCAAATGTTCTGTTTGACTGTGACTCAAAGATCACAGGGGCGATAGGGCGTGTCACATAATGAAAAATTACGTGAACTAAAACCTTAATGCAAATGTTCTGTTTGACTGTGATTCAAAGATCACAGGGGCGATAGGGCGTGTCACATAATGAAAAATTACGTGAACTAAAACCTTAATGCAAATGTTCTGTTTGACTGTGACTCAAAGATCACAGGGGCGATAGGGCGTGTCACATAATGAAAAATTAGGTGAACTAAAACCTTAATGCAAATGTTCTGTTTGACTGTGACTCAAAGATCATAGGGGCGATAGGGCGTGTCACATAATGAAAAATTACGTGAACTAAAACCTTAATGCAAATGTTCTGTTTGACTGTGACTCAAAGATCACAGGGGCGATAGGGCGTGTCACATAATGAAAAATTACGTGAACTAAAACCTTAATGCAAATGTTTTGTTTGACTGTGACTCAAAGATCACAGGGGCGATAGGGCGTGTCACATAATGAAAAATTACGTGAACTAAAACCTTAATGCAAATGTTCTGTTTGACTGTGACTCAAAGATCACAGGGGCGATAGGGCGTGTCACATAATGATCTTAGCTACATGATGATTTACTACAGTATAAATAAATCGCATCCAGTTTTTCACAAAATATAGGCAAATATTTTAATAAGCTATTTTGAATTAAATCCAGATCTATTGAAGCTTTCCCTGGTGCCTGAATCAAATTTTAGTTTTTTGTTGTACCCACGCATAAGATCTTAGCCTGATGTATTCTCGTATCAGAACTTTTATCTTCATACTGCAATTATTATTTTGTTTTAGAAAAATAAAGTCGTTATCCTTTATATTAGCAAACGATTGGAAATTGATTCTCTTATTAAATGATTGAATTCTACCCGTCTTCAGCAAATTACAAAGAACCACTAATGTATACAAGGGAAATGTCATGGGTAAATTACAGCCCTCTCAAAGCTGGTGTACCCTCCCCCCTCCCTTTCCCGAATAACTACGTTGTAGCGGAATGTGTTTACAATCAATACATAAGCGATTGAAACCGATTGATAAGTCGCATTTATATCGAATTGTCTAAAAGTGTATGCCAATACGGTCATGTATGCGCATTTAGTAATTTTAATAAAATATTAACCATTGTTCCAGACTTTAATACCTACATAATTTAACAAAAGTCTATTTATACCTGACTGTTTATTGTTTTGCGCTTTAGTTGGCAATATAAACTCTCTAACAAAAATGATCAATGTCTATGGGAGCAGCAGGGAAGTTCTACAGACCAGACGTTCCAGACCAAATAAAGCCTCCTACGAGAACTTTCTCCGTAGAAGCCTCAGATTTCAAAAATAAGCCTTCCCACGAAAATTAATTTGCGTAAATTCGTTCCCGATTGCAATTTTTGTGAGCAAAATCAATGATTCTGGACAAGTAAAAAACGAAGATTTTAGGGGGGGGGGGAAATTTATTCTGGTGTCGACGAAGTTTGCGAAGATTTGGCTGCGGGATCCTAATTTTACCTCGCATTAAAACAATATAGTTGAAAATAATATGAGTCGGAAAGCTAGTAGAGTTGGAGAGCCTCATTCTGCCAGATTAACGCGAGAAGAATTAGCGGCAGTAAGGAAACTTATCCCGGCAAAACAATTATTTAAGAAAAAAGTTCGTGATTACGAAGACTCGCAATATGGAATTACTGAGATATCGTCAAAGTTGTTGAGTCCAGTCACTGGAGCAATCGAGCAAGTCGCATACGGCGATAGAAAGGAAGATAAGGAACTTAGGAAGCGCGGTCTTATTCCTATGACGAGAGACATTGAGCAACACACTCGATTATTGCCGGAGCGAATAGTACAAACACAAACACGAGCACAAGCACAAGCACAAGCACGAGCACGAGCACAAGCACAAGCACAAGCACAAGCACAACAAGAACAAGCACAAGCACAAGCACGAGCACAAGCAGAATTGAGGACGGGGCAAATTCCTGAAGAATTAGATGAAGATCAAAAATTACGGCAAGAACAAGCGCAAGAAGAAGAACAAGCGCAAGAAGAAGAACAAGAGCAAGAGGAAGAAGAAGAAGAAAAAAAAGAGGAAGATAAAGATATTCAACCTCGAGATATAATAAAAAAAAAATTTACCGAGGACGGTTGGAAAATATTGCAAAAACAATTTGACTTATTTGGTAAAGATATTAAAATATTTGCTATATTTGCCGAAGATTCCTTTGACAATAGAAAAGTTTTTTTAACGGAGGAGGGATTGAAAAAAATTAAATCGCGGGATTCTTGGTATAATAATTTATTTCGAGCTAAATATAATTTACCTGAGGCGAAGAAAACAAGTTTTCTTTATAGTGATTTTCTGGATTTCGCAAAAGCAAGAAAAGAGGAAAAAAAATCTTCGGGGATATCGCAAAAATCAACTCAACAAGAGAAAGAAACTACGGAGTCCTTATATGAAAATCTTCATAAAGCTATCAGAATTAATTTTACCCGTGATGTGCATGAACAAATCGCAAGGGGAGAAAATTTAGTAGATATTGCCGCGGATTATGATGATAGGGATAAATATTTAAACCCCAGTGTTCGTGGAAAACCTCTTGAAAAAAACAAATATATCGAATGGATATATTTTGCTAGTAAAAAACCACCTTACAAACGTGATGACGAATATTTTAAATTTATAGAAAAAGTAAAACAAAAAGAAAAAGAAAAGGAAGAGAAGGACGTGTTAACGGAGTGGTTTAACGAACCATCAACACCAAAACCAAAGACAGGAAGCGGATATACCATTTGCCCTGACAGTGTTGTCAACGACGTATCTCGCCTCGAGGTATTAATCGGAGGAAAACGAGCTGGAAATAACTCTCGCGAAGTAATCAACGAAGCCTCGGATATTTGTCAGCGATTATTCCGCGGTGGTGTCATCGACTCTCACATTTACAAGGAACTTGTCGATGAGCTCATCGATTAAAACAACACAATTGAAATAACAATGATTGTTCACAAATATCAGCGCAGACCCAGACAGGTCCGCGTAGTAAACTCTCGATTGCCCGTATATAGATATATACACGGTAATGGATTCGGCGATATTATTGGAAGTCTTTTTACGCGAATAATACCTAAAATTGGACCCGTGATCAAACAGCTCGGGTTAAAAGCAATAGGAAAAATCGGCGAGACTGCCATTTCTGGTATCAGTAATTTGGCCAGTAAAGGCTTCAATGTTGTCAAAAGTAAAATATTAAATTTAATGCGTAAAAAACAACCCGTCAAATTGCCTATCACCAGAGAAATGCCACCCGAAATCAGCAAAGTCATAAACGACGCGGCAAATAAAAAAATAAACGATCTAGCGCAGGAAGTTGCTAAGACAAATATAGCGCAGGAAGTTGCTAAGACAAATCTCGCAAATGAAGTTGCTAAGACAAATCTAGCAAATGAAATTGCAAATACAAGCTTCGTTTCAGGCAGCGGTCTTCGTTTTAGATGATATTCTTAATAATAAATGTTCGCACAAGTGTCAAATGAAGTGTTCGACATGGACGAGCCCGTAGGCAGAGACACATCCGTGCGGGATTTCCAGTATTTCTCGTATGATGCAGTTGAACCAAATACAAATAATCGCTTGGAAATTCAAGTCCACGATACAACAAGGTATTTTCTTCCATCTGAGGCATATATCGAGGTTGTTGGAAGTATTATTAAAACAGATAATACCAACTTTGGCGATAATTTTAAAGTCGGATTCGTTAACAACGGCATTATGGCATTATTCAAGAGTGCCACTTACATGATCGACGGAAGAGAGATCGAATCAATTACGGACAACGTTGATATAGCAACAACGATAATAGGCCTAGCGAGATACTCGGATGATTTTACCAGGTCAGCTGGCCCTAGCATGATGTTCGCCAAAGATAACTCTGATACCGCTGATCATGTCCAATATGAAGTCAGGAAACCAAAGAAAACAACTAACGTCAACGAAGACGCAGATTCCGAAAGTGTGATGATAAAAGCAAATAACAATTATAACCTTGGATTTGCCACGCGGAAAGTCATGTTGACTGGCAACGAACGAAGATTTTCCTGTGCAATTCCACTATCTCACATTTTTGGATTTTGCAGGCATTTCAGAAAAGTTATCTACGGGGCAAAACACACGATAACTTTCGTTCGAGACGCTACTGGCAATGACAAAGCCATCTGGCGAGAAGCAGGCGCGGGTGCTGGTGACGCAGGCAAGGTAATCCTAAACAAATTTACCTTGTGGATGCCAGCGATAGTTCCATCGATGCTCGAGGAAGAAAAATTATTATCATTCATGAATCAAGGTGGAAAATCCGTCATGTCCTGGTTGACAACAATGACCGACTCCTGCGATGTTAATATCAACGGAATATTTACCTGGCGAATTGCGTCACAACAAGGTGTTTCGGCACCTAGGCACATCTTTGTTGCTCTTCAAAACGCAAACAGATACGATCAACTTCACAGTCATATGATATTCGATAGATTTGCAGCAACAAACGTTTCACTGAGAATAAACGGCCAGCAAGAACCATCCGAGGAAATAGCCATCGATTTTGAAAATTTTTCGACGGCCCGCGCATATCATCGATTACTAAGTTTCATGGGCCGCGATCAAAATATCGATACCGGATTGCAAATATCACAGCTAGATTTTAATACTCGCTATCCTATCTATTACTTCTCCCTGGAGCATCTCGATTTGGTAAAACAATCCGTTGTCGATATCCATTTCAAAGCCAGAATTAACACAGCCGGAGCAGCAAGAGCCATCGCGGTAATCCTCAGTGATAGAACAATGATCTTGGAAGGAATCAGCGGCAGAATGCGAGTCATCGATGCTCCTGTCGAGAATATGTGATAAATTCCAAATTTAGACTAAGCGATTATTAATATGCCATACGAACACGTCAGTGTAACTCTGACCCCGGGTCAGATAAAAAAGCTCCAATCAGCGATATCAAAGCGATGCGGTATGAAATTAACACTGAAAAACGATCAGATTCACGGTGGACCTAACAAACTGTCGCTAACTAGAGGTCAACGTGAACGATTTACCAAGGCCAAATCAGCAAACCCCGGTGTTCATGTGAGCCTTTCTATAGGCGCCATCAGAGACATGGTCAAAACAGGCGGAATTCTTCCTCTATTGGGGCTAGCGAAATTGGCTCTTCCGATGATTGGAAAGGCATTAGGATTAGGCGCGCTAACAGGCATAGGTTCCCAAGTAGGTTCCACAGTAACAAGACAAGTTATCGGAAGTGGATACCGTAAAAAAAAGGGAGGGTTACTTCCCGTCCTCTCTCCCTTAATCGCGAAAATGTTGCAAAAACAACAAAAAGGATCCGGCCTTTATCTAAGACGCCCCCCATACGGATCCGGCCTAAGATTAGCACGGCCTATTCAAATTTAGATTTACTTAGCGAAGCAAAGAATAAAAAAATAAAATTTTTCAGAGGCGTATTTATGCGGGATCAACTACCAGAAAAACCAAACCCTACCGAGACAGGAATAATTAATCTCGATAAAAATACCGGCCCTGGCACACACTGGGTTGCCTACGCGATTAATCCTCGCGAAGTCGTTTATTTTGACTCTTATGGATTAGCACCGCCAAATGAATTTATCAGCTATGTGTCAAAACTAAATCTTCCGATTTGGTATTCGACTCTTCCAACACAAACATTAGCTGATCCACCAATATGCGGTCCAGAGTCAATTAATATTCTTGACGCAATTTCAAAATCATCCGGTCCGTATCACAAAATTGTATTTGAATACGCCGTAGATAAATATCATGGTTGATATTTACGGTAGATTTATCTACAGGAAGGAAAAGGCAGAAGTGACTGACGTCGATCTATCAAAGTTCGCAACCAAGAGCGATATTAACAATCTTCTATCGCTGTCAGAGGTGGACCCTGGCGAAGTTGCTGTTTTTCAAAATACCGAAGGAAGATTACAAACCAGCAACGTGAAAATAACTGATATAATCAAGCGAGAAGAATATAATGATCATATCAGTCAATTTACTCGTCAATCAGAATTAGTGTTGAAATCTATAGCTGATATTACCGATCTATTAGCGGTATTGCCACTAAAGGCCAATATCGCGGATGTGGAAAAATCCGACATGGAACTATCAGCGGCGATGCTTCTAAAGGCTGATAAAGCATCACACGACGATCTTCAAGATAGAGTGACAAAAAGATTTACCAAGCTAACTAACGATCTTAAAAAACTAGACGATACATCAAAAAATCTCAGTAAAAAGCTCGACGAGGATATAAAAAAAATCATCGATACCTCCTCAACTACACACGGCGATCTCATCGAGAAAATAAAATCCATCAACGAGGAAATTACCAAAATAAATACCGCGATGGGTCAAAAAGCCGATAGAACATCACATAATGATCTTACCGAGAAAACAAAGAAAATAAACGAAGATATCGCACAAATCAACAAAGATATTGAATCGGCACGTGCATTAATATTTCAAAAAGCCGATAGAACATCACATAATGATCTTACCGAGAAAACAAAGAAAATAAACGAAGATATCGCACAAATCAACAAAGATATTGAATCGGCACGTGCATTAATATTTCAAAAAGCCGATAGAACATCACATAACGACCTCAGCGAGAAAACAAGAAAAATCGACGAGGATATTACTAAAATCAGCGTAGATATTGACGTAATGCGTGAATTAATAAAACAAAAGGTTGATAAAACATCGCACAACGAGAAAACAAAATCCATCAACGATGATATTAACACGGTACGCCAAATCGTAAACGAAAAAGTCGATAAAACATCACACGATGATCTCCACGAGAAAACAAAAAAATCAGCGAAGATATTGCTAAAATTAACGATGAAATTAACGTGGTACGAGAATTAGCAAATGAGAAAGTCGATACATCAGTGAACGACGGAAAAATTCAAGAAATCAACGCGAAACTTCTCGACGCAACTACAAAAATTAACGATATTAACACAAAAATATCGTCAATGAACCTTGGAAGATTTGCGCGTATTTATACACCAGTGGAATTAATGACAGAAGATACTAGTTATTTTATGCCACTTGTGGTAGAAATAAAGGGAGTCACATGGACGCCCCTTGGAAATCTTGATACTTTTGTCGCGCCGTTTGATGGCGTATATCGAGTACAATATATTTCCAAGATAAAATTCAAGGTGACAGCCAGATTTCATGAAATTCATGAATATTATCCTGGATTTTTTATTATTTCCATGAAGAAAAATGCCAGGGAAATATTTACAATAGAACCACCAGATAGAACCACGACAGAACCAACGCATTATCGTGCAATATTCGAATATTTATCCAGATAGACTACAATTGACTAGATAAATAACTAATAAATGACCGCATCGGATTACCGTTACAATCAGGCGCGATCATGGCAGGATTCGCTAAAAAAGCTCCTCGACGAGTATCAAACAAAAATAAAGAAATACCAGCGTAGATTAATTATCATTGACGTCGCTGTGTACACGGTATCCGCGGTAGTCGCTGGTGCTGGAATAATTTTATCCGCGGTAACAACAATAGCGCCGATCGTAGCAACGATAATAATCTCGTCAACAACGACAATCGCTGGTGTTCTCAATATCGTAGCGAAAAAAATCTCCTCGTGCACGAGTGAAAAGTTATCATTGTACAAAAACAAACTAACCAAGATCAATGACGCGTATTCAAAATTATCATCGCTGCTTTCGGAGAGTCTCAACGATGGTGTTATCTCCGATCTAGAATTTTCAGCAATGATCGGTATTTACTCGGAGATTGAACAAATGAATATTAATAATGTCCGAGCTAGCCCAGATCGTGACAAACACGACACCGCCGACAACAACACTAATATCGTTAAGCTCCACCAAACCTGAATTTAGTATTAATTTTCCAACACCAATTAGCGTCAAAGAAATTGCGTTAACACAATTGCGTGTCTACAATAGCTGGCCTAATGTTAGATCGACGTCATTCGGTAAATTATTGTCAAATAATTCACTTGTTTTTGCCAACAAAACCAAACCCGATGGAACACCTGATTGGATATATGTCGGTATACCAACAGGAAGTTACGAAATTGATCAGCTGGATAAGGAATTTACCACCAGAATATCAAATATAACCGGCGATGCTACTCCGGGAATAAAAATATCTGCGCACGAACCAACACTATCATCGATGATAGAAGTGAAATCACCGTATATCGTTGATATTTACCAATCATCGATTAGGACCATATCAGGTTGGCCCGAAATTCCTCCTGTGGAAACATCCCCTGATACAACTCCCGGGTTTACCTCGTTGGATTTACCAAGTACATTAGAACCAAAAAAATCCGACTTTGTCACCGACGAGGCTTCGGGATCATTCCCTACATCCAGCTTTGATATAATCAATAAGGCTCTTGATCTCATGGAGCAACATAAACTTGGTCGTATTGTGTTTTCTTTTAATTTTAAGGTGGAAAATGTTTCATGGTTGGTTCTTCCCAAAATCCCACCCGCGGATACAGTGATAGATATTGGTGAATATAAAAAAATTATAATAACCCCAATAGACGGCGATTATGTAAAAAAAACCATCAATGAATTTAATATATTACATAAGATGCTATTTTCTTATTTTCGATCATTTTTCAATGAATGTATCGAAAATAAAACAGGCTGGTGTGATTATCTCCCAAGACATGTGAGACGCTTGAATCGAATTGCGAACGATCTTGAATATTATCATAAAATGTTTATTCAGGCGATAGTCGACGATATATCAATCGGCGATTATATTCTTCCTATTACCAAATTTACATTGATCAAAAATTCAGGCAATAAGAAAAAATTCATGGAATTACATAAATTAACCGAGAAAACATTACCAAATTTCAAATTTCCCGGTTACGACGTTGATAAAATGAGAAAATCCCTCACTGATACCATCGATGAGTTATTTCCGAAATTACACGCCGCGTGGGCAGAGAAAAAACAATTAGCGCTGTTTCTCAGACACGATAATGATCCGACCAAAGGCGGGCGGCATATCTCGCCAGGTATCGTTAATATAACGGAAGTTATCGCGATTTATCTTCACGCGGATGTTGTCGAGGGGAGTTACAATGTTGATTCGTCAGAGTCAAATCAAGCACAGCAGGGATTTATCTTGTATTCGTTTTCACCTAGCGCATCTCCGGGTTTTTTGATAATAAAAGAACCAGTAAATCCGTTTTATCTGCGATGTCATAATCGATTATTATCGAAGATAAATTTCAAACTGACGGATCAGAAAGGAAATTTGCTTGATATCCGCGGGGAAACGATAAGTATCAATCTGCTGGTGAAATCGTAAATCCATCCGCCAGGGAAAAACAGGCCAAAAAAATAAATAAAATCCAGGGAAATTTTCAAATCGTGAGAATCTGTCTGCCAGGGAAAAACAGGCCAAAAAAATAAATAAAATCCAGGGAAATTTTCAAATCGTGAGAATCTGTCTGCCAGGGAAAAACAGGCCAAAAAAATAAATAAAATCCAGGGAAATTTTCAAAATTAATATATTTTTTTAATTTTTGTTTTTTTTTTGTTGTTTGCGGAAAATATTCAGGAAAATTCAAGAGTCTGCGATTTCCTTGGCCTTGCTCTCATCGACAAGTTTTTTCAGTTGTCTGACGCGTGAACTTGTAATTTTTTTTGACTCGTATGCGTCTGATAAAATCAATCTGGCTTTCTCCACTAGCGTCGATAATTTAACAAAATCCTCGACGCGATCATCGTTGACTGTAGCTAGCGATTGATACATCGCAATTTGGATTTTCTTTATTAATTTATATTCGGATGGCAGCGTGTATTTGTATTCGAGTTTTCCCTGAACAATCGTCTCAAATTCAGATCGGATTTTATTCGCGTCCAACTCCGATGGAAGATTTATATTTTTTTTTCTCAGGTCATCGATAGCTTCGATGATGTTATTTATGGTTTGTTCGTTCATGTTATATTAATTTTGTAATATTTAATTATTCTTCGTCACTCTCCGAATCAAATATTATCGGAATATAGGAAAATTTGATCCACGCGCCGAGATTATATGAAAATGTCGCATGTTGAATTCCCTCTGCCGCAAATTGCACCGATCGTGAGTTAATTTCATAATATTTCGCAGCTGCGCTCATCGATTCGAATATCATCTCCTCGCCCGTTTCTTGATTTATCGACTTGACGGCCTTGGCGTATTTCGGATGTTTGCCGGTATTGCCGGATCTTGAATTTTCGCTCGAAGTTACAACCCGAAGATTGGAAAGTTTATTGTTGAGTTTATTTCCGTCAATATGATCGATAACAAGTCCAATTTTTATTGGTCCGTTGAAAACTTCGAATACAAACCGATGACATAAATAATTCGTTTTTCTTTGTTTTTTATTCTTACCGACTGTGAACATGAGATAACCGGAATTAATAACTTTACCAACACGTTTCTTTGTTTTAGCATTTCTGACAATACCATCTGATGACGCCTCGTATCCCTCGATGGTTGGGTGAGATTTATACTCGCATGTCATTTTCATTGCAGGAATCGTTGATTTCATTTCCATATACAATATTCTGTTTGTTTAAATCGTAATTTGCCTTGAATCGATTAATATAATCTTCTTCGCATGTTATCACCGACGAGGATCTTTTTTCATAATATCGGCGCAATTCCCGATAATTTTTCCCTCCACAGGACAAACACAATCGAGTCTTTCCTCGAGTGCCAACTTGACAAACTAAACACCGTTGTGGTCCTTTACTGCCTCGTC
Source organism: Sinohyriopsis cumingii (assembly GCA_028554795.2). Taxonomy (NCBI): domain Eukaryota; kingdom Metazoa; phylum Mollusca; class Bivalvia; order Unionida; family Unionidae; genus Sinohyriopsis; species Sinohyriopsis cumingii. The sequence continues at coordinate 22,502,052 of CM068825.1, read as the reverse complement.
GAATTGCATATATGTGAGCGCCACAATAATCACCTCTGCAGGATTTGTCGCATGATTTTGTTGATCCGATTGGTATCCACGAACATTTATTCATTATAATTTAAATATTTGTCTAAAATATAATAATGGATATTTTTGATCTTGATGAGGCAGAATATATCATTCCTGAGGTCGATCGCGCTAAAAAAGAATTTTTCGATGATGGGGCGATTCATGTTTGGTCGACGTGGAAAACTAACGCTGTTGATGCTACGATGAATCTGGAACGGGCCAAGAAGATAATCGAGCATATAAAATTCGAACACAAGGAAGAGCGATTTATCTTTGGAATAAAATTTATTGCACAAATGCCTGACGACACTTGGATCATTCGCGATAAACGAGATCCAATACGTGGCGGTAAGAAAAATGTTATTCTTGATAAAAATTCGAAGCCAGGATTATTATTGGGAATCGATGGTCCTTATTATGCCAGGGCGTATCCTTCTAGTGCTGTTGTTTATGGAATTTATCGGCTAAATAATAATCCAGACATGAAAAATCTACCTGCGATGAAAGAATCGCCGATGATAAATTGCGTTGCCGAGCGTGTTATCGAGCACATGAAAAACGTTCGTCGTGGATCTGGTCTGACCCAGTTGAGATTGAATAAAATTAATTCATGGGCGAAGACAGTTGTTGATGGCGCATCGATTGACGATGTTGCTGTGTTGAGCAAGAAACTTAAATTTCCTATCACGGTGAAAACGCTATCGGGAGAAATATTATATTCTTCGCCGTATAGATCTCGAGGAGTTCCAATCGAAATTGTTGATCATAATTCACATGCGTGGTCACAATCGGTAATGATATTTCCGCGAAATCGCGCTGTTAAATTTTATCCCGTGGAAGGCGCAAAGGATAATTCTGATGCTATGTTCCGATATATCAAAATATTAGCCGCATCTGATCCAATATCAGTTTGGTTATTCTCGAGCGAAGAAAAATATGATCAGTTTATATTACCGCGAGGAGATATTTACCGAGATGAAAAATTACATGAATCTATGAAAAATATCGCGGTGAAATATTCGTCAAATCCTGATCAATTACTGACAAATTGTTTTACTGTTCCATCTGTTGCTGCTCACGCTGCCAGAGAAAGAAATTCGTGGAAACCTACAAGGAATGAATTTCTCACTGATATTCAACTTAGTTGTATCGAATACGGCCATGGTGGATTGTGGAATACCAAATATTATTTCGAAGATATGATCTCCGTTGATATGAGCGCGTGCTATCCTGGAAGTTTCCTCGGATATGGTGATTGTGCAGATTATTTTGCTAAATTTGGCCATCCCACCAACGAAATGACAAGGGTAGCAATTAACGGACCGTTGCCTGATTTTGTCATGACAGGATTCGCTTGTGTCACTTCATTCGAGTTTGCTGAAAATTTACATAAAATTTGTTATATTTGGTTTGGTCGGCATTTATCTCAGCGTCGTTGGGTCCCTACGGTTTTGTTGAGGTATATGCTGGATTCGTCAATGTTAATATCGTTGACGGTTAGCGAGGCGATTATATCATACAGGAAACAAACCGAAGTGTGGTTGCCGACGGATTGTGAAAACGCGAAAGATATTGGAAGAAAAATAATTGGCAAATTTACTCAAGGAGGATCCGTTGATCATAAACACCGACACGCTAGGTTATTTATCAATGATGCCGAGATGGACTTTATTTTTGCCGATACGGTATCGCGAGGAATATTCTGCAACAGAGAAAATATTATTATTGACGGAGAAAAATTAGGTACCGTAATCACTTATCTCGATGGAGAATCAGCGCAGTATACGCATTTGAGATCATCGATGCTCGCTTATGTGAGTATAAATTTACTGTCGATGATAAATAAATTTTCTGATATCGCGGTAAGGGTCGCAACGGACTCGTTTTATATCGATAAGAAATACCAGTATAGGCTGGATAATTTAATCGCCGATGGTTCTTGGGGAACTTGGAGGATAAAAAACGAGGATATCCTAGATTACTGTGAGGACGCCGATGTCGAAGATTGCGATAAATTTCATCGAGATAAATTTGAGGAAATATCGACGGCTGCATCTGCATTTGACCCGATTTCACGTAGTAAATTCGTTTACATGAATGGTCCTGGTGGTAGCGGGAAAACAACGAGAGCGATAAATTTATTTGCGAAATCTGATATGATAGTGTTGACTCCAACTCACAGATTAGCGCGAGAAATAAGGCAACGCGACGTTGATTCTTGCACGTATCACAGTTATTTTAAATACAGCGGTGGATTATGGGATTCGGCTCGTATGGGAAATAAATATATCAACAAAATTATAATATTTGATGAAATTTGCACAGTAAATTTAGTTGTATTAAAATCGTTCCTGACATGGCTGGAGGAGAAAAATACCGCTGTGATAATGTGCGGAGATCATGGCCAGCCTGATCCGATTGATGGTGAATCTCCTCACGAATGGCTCAGGAATTTCGTTGACTATTATGAGGAAATCGACGCTGATTATAGATCCGATGATATTTTACTGACCGAATTTAAGAAAATAATTCGATTACAACCGAATAAGATCCAATGCGATGTGATGAGAAGAATAATCGACGAGACTCCGATGGATATTTTTCTAAATTTGTGGCGTCCCGATCATTTGATTGTTGCTAGTAGGAAAATTGTTCGTGATGTTATTCAGGAAATATTATTCAAACTTCATTGCGAGAAATTTCCAACATTACAGGTGCCGTTGTGTTACAGGCCCGCTGATACCAGGAAACAAAATATCAGTGTTACTTTACCCTGCGGAGAGGAAAAGATCTTGGTACTGAACGATATTATTCTTGTTGATATTAATCTTGTTAATGACGCGATAAACGCAGAAAGATCGCCATGGAAACTAGGATACGCAACAACGATACATTCATCACAGGGATTAACCGTCGATGGTCAAGTTTGGATTGTCGATGATAGAATTTCCTGGTCAAATTTAGTGTATTTAGCCGTGTCAAGAGTAAGAAAATTATCTCAGTTAGGTAGAATTCGGTTTCACATTAATGACGCTGGCGGTAGTTGAGTATCTTTCGGTATTATTTGTAATTCTTCTTTGGTAAATCCGCGTTGTGGCGCTAGCAAATCTAGGAAATAAATTGCCGGTCTTCCCGATGATCTTGTTACGGCGGATATTTTATGTGTTGTAACGCTCCAGTTTGGATCAGTTGCTCTTTTTCTTCCTCCTTCGGCCTCGCCTTCTTTATATAAATACCTGACCGTGACGCTACCTAGCACAGGCGGAATTGTGGAATCTCGCTTTAGGGGTATATTTGGTTTTGTAATTGCAATTGCAGGTTTCATTGCTATTGTTCTCGTTGTCTCGTTATTTAGTGCGTTAATCACATGAGGCAACCTCGATACCCAATCATGAGATCGATTATCTTGAATAAATTCACGCGCGTACTGGTATCCGAATAATCGTTCTGCAAGCGTTTTATTGAATCTTTCGACGATAGCTTGATTGTGATGAACACCTACAATACCGCGACGGATTTTAACATTATTCTTTTTCATCAGTGAAGTAACCGCGCCAAGAAATTCTCGACCTGGATCAACCTGGAGAAGCTTCGGCCATGTTAATGGAGATCGTGAATAAATTTCGCTAAACGCCTTAGCGATCTCCGTTGCTGTTTTATTCGATAACGGCTCGGCTTCCTTGTATCTGCTTGCGATATCAACAACCGTTAACACGTATTTATATGTGACTCCGTCGACGGTATCGTAAGGAAGAAACATTAAATCAGCCTGATGGACTTCATTAGGGACACTGACGGTGAAACTCGCGTACGGTATTTTCTTAGGTGGGGGAAGATAAATTTGCCAGACTGCCTGTTTCGATAGCCACGATTCAGCAACGGACTGTTTTACTTTTGCTGCCTTGGCGAGTTTGGCTATTGCTGATTTTCCTCGCCAAAAACCTCGCGGAGAATAATATATTTGCTCCATTATTATTTACCAGCGCCGAATACTAATTTACCTTTCATCGCGCCTTTTATCAACCAAGTTGCCAATTTTTCTTTGAAACTTTTGTCAGGAATCGCGTCTATTGCATTAATTAGCCTAATATCAGCGAGATGCCTTTGTTGTAAATCTCCGCTGCGATACGCAAGATCGTGATAGTAACACGCGTTATCGATGGCATTTACTGGATCTTCGCCGGGATTTGGTTGATTATTATCGTTGAGTCTTATATCGAGCCTCGTACCAGGTCCGCAGTAATTGTATCCTGGTAGATGCTTCTCTCCGGGATATTTCGCCCAGGGCAACCCGGGTAGATTTTTCATGGAGGCGGTAATGTCTCCTCCGGTTCTTCTATTTTTTTTTTTACAAATCTGAATTTGCGTGTATTACAAACTTCGCATTCTCCTGCAATTGCGTTCCTGTTGTTGCGTGTGACGATTTCGGTTGGATTTATCGTAGCTGTGCGCGTGCGACACTTAACACAATATAGATCCATGTATTCTAGTAACATGAATGTAATTGATTTTTCAGCCACGAAGCGACGCGAGCAGGTGAAACACAACGCGGTGTTACCGAATTCGATAAGGATGATAATTATTGGCCCGTCCGGTTCTGGAAAGAGGCAGTTGTTGCTAAATTTGATAATGCGATGGCTAAAATGGGATAAGTTGTATTTGGTTGCACCGTCCGTTGATGATCAGCGTTGTTATCAAGTACTAAAGGAATTTAGCGACAATACCGACGAAGGCACAATCGAATTCATCACAGACATCAATGAAACCCCATCCGTGGAAAATTTAGATGGCGATGTTAATAATCTTGTTGTTTTCGATGATGTTATGCTGGACAAGCAGACCAACCCGGCTAGGATATTCTCGCGTGGCCGACACAAGAACACCGATGTGATTTACGTGACGCAGCGATATACGCAAATTCCAAAGGTAATTAGGGACAATTGTAACATTTTGTCGGTTTTCAATGGCGTTGATACTCACACGCTAAGAAATATTCATCAGACTTGGTGCAACGGCGATATGGACATAAACAAATTCAAAATTTTCTTCAGCCGCGCTCAGGCAACACCGCATGGTTTTATCACGATTAATCTTCATGATCCGCGTAGTAGATATCGAATCGGTCTTGATCAAATTTATTCATGAGACTCGCAGCCAAATCCTTTGTGCAAAAAAGACACCAGAATAAATTTCCCCCCCCCCTAAAATCTTCGTTTTTTACTTGTCCAGAATCATTGATTTTGCTCACAAAAATTGCAATCGGGAACGAATTTACGCAAATTAATTTTCGTGGGAAGGCTTATTTTTGAAATCTGAGGCTTCTACGGAGAAAGTTCTCGTAGGAGGCTTTATTTGGTCTGGAACGTCTGGTCTGTAGAACTTCCCTGCTGCTGATAAGTCGCATTTATATCGAATTGTCTAAAAGTGTATGCCAATACGGTCATGTATGCGCATTTAGTAATTTTAATAAAATATTAACCATTGTTCCAGACTTTAATACCTACATAATTTAACAAAAGTCTATTTATACCTGACTGTTTATTGTTTTGCGCTTTAGTTGGCAATATAAACTCTCTAACAAAAATGATCAATGTCTATGGGCTTTCACAATGGCGGCCATTTATTCAGCTAGGTCAAGAAAATGCACGTGAGTCCAATCTTTACCAGTTGTGGGTACGAGAAACCTTTTCCCCACCACGCACCGCTTTCATTGTGGATTCATAGCGCATGACATTCAATCTGACTTTGCCAGACAACAACTCTTTGTTGACTTCGTCCAAAAATGTCCATGTACATACACATTGGTTCTCTGCTATATGCATTTCTTGTATATAACGACCATCCAGTGAATATTTATGTTCGGGGATCAAAATAAAGTGAACAGTCGCCACCTAAAGATAAGTGTGATCAAGTTCTAAAATGCTACAGTTATCAATGAAATAGTCGGAACTGAACACGTATATGACCTTTATGACTTGTACTTGAGGTGTAGCCACATTTCCAGCTTAATTATGAAAAAAGGGCTTCTAGTTGCAGCATAATTATCAGAAATATTCTTATAGCTTCACTCAAAACAAAAGAATGTACTTGAAATTTTAAAGACTAAAGTTTATTATAAAAAAGAACATTTGAGTTTTGTCATTCTTTGACCACTAGAGCCAAAATTGAATATATGTTATCTTTCTTTAAAACATTTTTATTGTTATTTTCATTTTATTGAACAAGATGGGATTGGACACGAGTTGTTTTACTCATCTGTGTCTATCTTATAGGTCCTTTCCCAAACATACAAATATGGTCCAAAGAAGACATTCATTTTAAAAACAATTCAAGTACATCAAAGAAACAAGGTAATAAATTTCGTAAATTAAAAAACACAAATTTCAAAGGAAAAGAGAATACACTAATATATATGTAGCTAAGTAAATAAGCAATTAAAGAGAGAAACAGAAGGATGAAGAAAACGAGAGAGAGAGAGAGAGAGAGAGTGGGTGCGTGGGTGGGTGAAACAGACACTGTACTGGTTACTAGTTAAGTTTAAGGCCAATAACTCTTCTTTTCATCTGAGTTGGACCAGTCAGTGCCATCATGTAAGAAATATAAATTTTCTCTCTGTTTGAGAATAGAGAGATTGTTAAAGTAACAATTCTGTGTTTGATGGTGTAGATTTCATCATTTTAAATACGATACTTACGGAATTGATAGTCCAGGAGTGGCTTTCCGACGAATGTTGAATCAATATACTGCCCTGTAAAATTAACACGATCCCTTTATTTATTAGAACAGGTAGGAAATAATGATATTTTCAGTGTTACCTTTCGAAGTCTGGATGATTCGTATTCACTGCATCCCGATTAATCCAATCAACTGTGAACCAGTCTTTGTAAGATGAACTTCCACAACAGCGCATACTCATCTGCATTTTGTCTATTGTTTGTTTGGCAGGGAGTTCGTACCTATATCTCTCCATGGCAGACTTTAGTCCATGTTTAAATGCAGTTTCGATATCATCTCCGTGAGTGATGCTCACGATACCTCCTGCAAATATCACCCAGCAAAATAGAAACATAAGTATGATGAAGAACAGAAGAATCTGCTGGAATCTCCCTCTAGTTTCAGCATGACCACAGTCATATGCAATCTTTGATCCAATTCCATTTAGACATGCTGCCAGGGCTCCAATACTTACGAGAAAGTGAGGTAGCATTCCTGTGCTGTATCCCTCCAAAAGCATTACCTGATCGTCGATTTCAGTCTTGATGTAAACACCCGTGAAAATAAGAAACAGACCACATATGCAAAGCAGGACGCCGAGAACGCTTGCAGCAACGCCAAGTTTCTCCCGTACATTTTCTGAAATTTTGCAACTTATACACATCTTTATAGTTCATTAAAAATATCATAATTCAAGGAGAATTTACTTCTCAAATAAACTATGTCAGCCATGTTAAATGTCATAATGTGACGTCATGCTGACGTAATAACAAGCGTCATATTTGGAATCAATGGACTATGATGCTAATTAAGTAATTGGGGTTACATCTTTTATGTATACTATTACAGGACAAACCCAAAGTCAGTGCATATATATATATATATATGTATATATATATATATATATATATATATATATATATATATATATATATATATATATATATATATATATATATATATATATATATACACATACATACATACATACATATATATATATATATATAATAATAATAATAATAATAATAATAAAAATAATCCCCGCCTATATAATAAAAAGTTGTAAAAAATTAGCAAAGGAAAGTTGAGTTGCACCTATCTATTGTACTCTTTGAAAATTATATACATATACCAATGCAATAAACTTAAAACGAACAGTGCGAAACTAGTAACTAGCTAGCCTGAGCGCTTTCGACCCTTTAATGAGCCTTTTTTAAAGGCAAATATAAAACATAGACAAAATAAACAAATAAAACAGAAAAACGGTTATGTTCGCGAAACTTTACATGGCTGTTTCTACAGGAATTCAACCTTTTAACTCTATTATGTGTCAACTAGTTTATTTCAGCTTGTTGCTGATACTGGAACATATTTGTATTGACCTAGAAATTTATGAGCCATAACGACATCTATTAATTTACGTAAATTTATGTTAGCGCAGATTATATCCAGTTGTTATAGTAGTCATAGGCTATTAGCAAATTTAGAAAATTATTTAAAAGAAAATGTGTCAGCTGCAGAAGATAATTTTATTTGTGCATGGTTGTCTTTTTCTAGTCTTCTTGATTTAAGCTGCTTGGTTTCAATGTTCTAAGGCGGCGTATCCAGTAAGATTCCTTTTCTTTCTTGGTTTGGGGACTCCAGCTGGGGTTGTGAGCAATAGCAATAAGTGTTATATCACTGAAAGTGTGGCCAGGGGAGAAGTGTTCATCAACCGGACTTCTGTACAGCTTCTTTGTCATCCAATCAGATCTATGAAGAGTGATCCTTTTGTGTAGCTTCTTAGTTTCTCCGACATACTGAAGGCTATATATATATATATATATATATATATATATATATATATATATATATATATATATATATATATATATATATATATATATATATATATATATATATATATATATATATATATATATATGTATGTATGTATGTATGTATGTATGTATGTCGCATTGTCTTTTCTACTAACACCCTATTAATCAAATTCAGGTGTTTCTCTTAAATGTCCATAGATTCGATCTAACGTCATATACTGTGAACAAATGTTGTGTACACTTGTTAAACCATGAAAACAAAACGAACAAATAAGTTACAAACATAATAATTAAATGAACCCAAATGAACGAATAAAATATATTTGGTTTATACTGTCAGCAGATTGGCGCCCGTGTCTCTCAGAATCAAAATGTGATCCGTACCACATTAAATCAAAACGGTCATACAGGTCTTTCTTTTCTCTAGAAAATATTTGGTTAAATATTTTCCTTTGTCTTTCAGTTTTAAGAGTTCATACCATTCAAAGAGCATGCTGTCTTCCTCCACAATTTCTTTAGAGCCTTTTGCAGACAATATCTCAACAAACGAATAATAATTTCTTTAAAAATTATTGATTGGTTTATATGTCGTTTTGGGATATTTAGGTATTTAGCCTCATTAGGTTAAGAACACGTGTACTCTGTGCCTTGAATTTAAATGTTAATTATACTTGTGGTATTATAGAACATATTTATCCGATACAATAATTCGTGTATATCGTCTAGCGATAAACTGTCACAAGGTTAAAATTTACTTACCTGATTCATACAGTGTCTATGTAGTGGTATGTATAAATGTTGCAAGTAAAGGTTAAATTTTACTTATCTGATTTAAAGAGTGTATTCGTACGAATAAATGAACAACTGTTCCAAGTAAAGGTAAAAATATACTATCGTCTGCTTTGAATGAGGCAGAGTCACCCATCTACCAATCTCGATCATCCGGCTTCCACCGTGTAATGACTGTTTATGGAAAAAGAAATCCTAATATAATTTTTTTAAGTGAAAAAGTGTTAAAATTTAAGTAATTTATAACATGGGTGACATAAATCTTCAGGTGTCCATACAGTTACACTCACCAGGAGGTTATTCAATTGATAAGCAAACTGTACACATATTGTCGGAGACTGTATTACTTTCTGATATATCCATATATACAATTTCTTTATAGTGTTTTAGCGCACATAAAAAAATAATCCTATCATCTGAAAGTAATCTGAGCAAAGTACCAGGCATATGGACCCGCACTGCATTAGTTTGAACAAGATTCGAACCCGTACCCCATCTGGTACTGAGTCTGGCACCGTAACTACTAAGACATCGCGGCCCTTCTACATCCCCAGACCAACAGTTTTGTGTTTCTTCTGAGCAGATCACATTTAGTGTAACATGTATGTATGTGTAATATGTATGTATGTATGTATGTATGTATGTATGTATGTATGTATGTATGCATGTATGTATGTGTGTGTGTGTGTGTATGTATGTATGTATGTGTGTGTGTGCGTTTGTGTGTGTGTGTGTGTGTAAATATGTATGTATGTGTGTGTATGTATGTAAATATGTATGTATGTGTGTGTGTGTGTGTATGTATGTATGTATGTATGTATGTATGTATGTATGTATGTATGTATGTATGTATGTATGTACACATTTATATTTTCAAATCATCCATCGTTTTATTTCATCAATTCGTCCTGAGTGATGTTTCGATTTTGTCTTAAATATAAACTTTACAGCTAGACATAGTACGAGGCCATGTGGAAATAGTACGATCCTTAGAGTCATTACTATTATTATTATTGTTATTATTATCATTACAAAAACCTGCATTCAGCTTTGCTCTATGACAACGAATGTGACTCTATAGTCTGTTTCATACGGAAGAACTATGTACTTATCCTTTATAGTTTGTTTCATGCGGGAACCACCATGTACTTATCCGTGAGGTGACTAGCCAAGTTCTCCCTAAAAAGAGATTTCTCTCTTGGGACAACCTAAAGAAAATTAACCATCCATGAGAAAAATTCAAATACAAAGTTTTAGTCAGGTCAAACAATAAAAAGATTGGCTTAGTAAATATAAGGCACACGAACTCCATATTCATTCAGAGTTAAGTTCAGCTGTTAACACATCGATCACTTTGGATCAATCAATGTTTGAATGTATTATTTGATGTGTTATGGTGACAATTGTCGCTCTTTTCAAACATGTTCGTCAAAGAATGTACATGCGCGTCTTTTCAATGAATTTCATTGAATGTGATTGGGCCCATATAGAAAGGAGAGAGCCCATTATATTATCAATAACACGCGAAACTGAGTATACTCAGTATAAACCTTCAACCGGAGTTAACCGAGATTTCAATTTCAAACAATCAGGGATATATACACGAATATGCACGAACAGGTAGGATGAACAAGCACAACTGTAACAACGTGGCGCATAATTCTAGTTTTATCATTTGTTTTTAAAAGTATAACTCATAATCAGCGTAACGTATATTCTGGAAACAAAAGCTTTCATTCCAGTATTAGTCTCTACCGGACATAATACACGCATTTAGTTCCCTTTCCGCTTTAAATTAGATGAAAGGAGTATGTGGGTAGGGGTGGGGTGTTTATGGGTTGGTACTTACTAATGTAGTTACATAACAATGAAGTAGTTTAGAGTTTGAGTATATTGTCTCTTCTTAAACGTATGCCACTAAAAATAACTAGATCTTCAAATTACACGCAGTCGTAATTTGCAGACACATTGGAGAGGGGCATAATTCTGTACATATACACAGTGATTTTCAATATGTACTATTACCTTAAGTACACGGGAAATCATCCTTGACTCTTGCAACTGGACAAACACATTTCTCTGATCAAAGAAGAAGGAAAAATTAGTTTTGTCGTAGTTATCTCGATGACATTATCCATTTAATGTTGTATTTAATAATGAAGGAATTATTTTCTCTCGTTCGATAGTCTTTTTTTATATATAAAACATAGTGAAAAAACGGGGCTAACCTTCAGCGTTTTCTAGAATAATTTAAAGTCAACCCAAAGCTTGACATGTTTAAGGTATCGGCATTTCGTAAAGGAATTTGGTTTTGTTTTAATTAAAGGTTGTGTGAATCATGGTATGATTAATGCTTCGAGCTGCATAAGTTAGTTCGTGTCCACAAACTGGAGCGATACTCACCTCAAGCCTTTCTTCGACAAGGTACGCCATACCCTAGTCGATTTCTCAAACAGATATTGTAAAACTAAACAAAGAATTAATTTGAATTCTTTGACCATACTCACCTAAAAGAATTTGGTAAGAATTTATTCCCGTTTCAAAGCATTTTTAACAAAACATTTTACTAGAGAATTGAGCTACAAATTTTGTATTGTTATTTCATATTTCAAATAATTGATAGAAACCCTTTCCATCATTGACATGTTTGTAATCAGATCTTCAATCCAGAAAATACAGTTATTGAAGTCTAACATTCCTCTATAGTCTGTATCTGCTACATAATATACAATTATGCTTTTTTGTCGTATTCAGCAAATTTTGTTTTATTGAGCTATCAAATATTATATTGGCAAACAAAGGCCAAGATCGATATTTCACGGCTACAAATATGTATTGAGCGAAACAAAAGCCCCAAATTGCCTATTACTTTCAACTTTTTGTGGGCAATGGCATGTGAAATGTACCCGATATGTTCTACTGCATGGCGTAAAAGGTGAATAATAGAGGTAGTGCCACGTTATATCAGTGGTTAGCGTGCAGGACTCGAAACAGAAAAGGTGAAGGTTCGAATCCTACCATCAGATTAGCCGGGGTCAGCTACCGTGATGTGTCATTGGGTGAGGCACTTCACTGTAAATGTCCCTGCACTAAATCACCCCCTTGTGTTGCGCGTAAAAACCCAAATAATGCCGTTTACAGGCAAAACAAATATATTTCAACAAATTATCAAAAAGAACGCGAGTGAAATATTGCTTGAAACATGAATTCGATCAAAATTAAATAGTTTTCTCTTCTTTCACCCTTAGAACTGAATTTAAATTTGAAAGTGTGTTCTAAAAATAAAACCCACATGAAATTATGTTGATGTTTCGCATGCTTTCGCCTGCACTATACGTAATCCAAAAACTTGGCATAACCAGTTTAGCAACAAAAGTAGGCCATTGCAACCACAATTCACTCTCTCCGTCTCTGTCTCTGTCTATTTCTTGTAGTTTAGTATCTCAGACATTCTTTATCTCTTGTACCTCAGTCTCCTAGTCACTGTTGCATATGTACATTCATCTCACCTCTTTCCGTGGGGGGTTCGAGTCTCGGGCTCGGTCAATGCAGGTATGAGAAAGCTTGCCAGTAGCTCTCGTAGAACGGTGGTTCTTACCCGGGTTTTCCATGGTTCTTCCTCCACCAATTATACTGGCCAACCTGTATAGCCTGTCTAGTGCTGAGAAATGGCCTTAAACTTCACTTGGTAACACACTAAAGGACCATCTTGATCCATTTACACAAAAAATTGCATGCTTTATATATTGCACATAAAATAATGGATCAAAACTGCTTTACTTCTTGGAGAATTCATTCATGTGTATTAAAACGATTGCACCCCATAGGAGACAGCAGTAAATCGTCTTTTATTGTCACAGATTAAGGTGAAAGCATCTCATGGTCTACCTGCTATTTGCATCTCAGACTATCACCTTGATGAGTTATGTGACCAAACTTACGCGTGGTCATTACCTAATTTTGACGAGGAAACCCTACGTACGTCAGAGTTTGACCTTCATTATACATAAATTTCGGTCTATTCGCATTTAACCTAATCTTAATTGCACAACTTTTCGACATTTGAAATAATACAGATTAAAAAATATCAAATTCAGATTGATTAAATTTATAAAACATTGCTCGTTGAAGTATCACCACTAATTTTATCGACCATTAACAGCGTCATCTCATGAAAATTGGTACAAATCTCTTTTGAGCTGACCCTAAAAAGTGTTCGGTGTAATTGCGGAAACACTTTAAAATTCATGTCTGACTGAAGAATGGAGTCCGTTGAAAAAAATATGTTTGAAGCAAATTATAGTTAGTTTGTGTTACCTATCTATCCCCCCCCCTCCCGCCAACCAGCGCCACTCCCACTATGCACTAAAAATGTGGAAGAGGAACAGGAACATGTTATGATAGATAAAAATCGATACTTGTCGTGTTCATTTTTTTCTTCAAAAACTACTTCATTAGAGACGTGTTCACCATCCTGTTATTACAACATGACTCGGCTTGCATCAGGAAGCGAACGACAGGCCAATATTGTCTGCACACTAATTTATTTACATCGTATGTACCCGGTACACTACTGTCCTTTTTTTTACACTCGAGGAAGTCCGACTTTACATGCATGCAACAAAGCAACCGTATATTGCACATAGTCAGAATGACCGAGCCCTACTTATTTTCTTCATTCTTAGTCTTCTAATTTCAGTTCAATTTTGAATCAAAAATTAATATAAAAATTTTCATTTATTTATTGACGGTTTCCAGCTAGGACTTTGGTTTGGTACTTGAAAACTTTCTATAAAATATGGTCGATATGACTTGCTTTAAAAAAAAAAATTATTTCAATTTTGTAGGTACCATCATCAAATCACATGACTGACTAATGGCTGCAGTCGATGGGAAATGTTGGTTCTAAGAGTACTATCAATAAAGACGGCGGTAATAGCAAGAAACCACGTGTTGTTCTCGTATCTTCATCAAAATCGGCTGAACAATGGCAGAAAGCAGCAAAAAAGGTGAAATTTGCTAACATGAAATCCGGCCATGACACTTACACAAAGAGACCTCAGATGGTTGACATTGGAAACATACGATCCGATATATTCAGGGGCTCCAAAGGGAGGTTTACGTCCAGCGTAACTCAAATGGCAGGAATTGGAGCATCAAGACCAGTATCAGAAATGACATCATCACAGTTATCGGTAGTAACGGCTGCTTCCTCCCTCTATAGCAACGGTTTTGTAAATCCCCATGAGCATACGGATGAAAAGTGTCAACCGGAAAACGAAAATTCAGATCGGAAAACTCGTGCTCTTGCAAAAGTTGACGAATTCTGACTGCATCTCACAGCGCTGTTCCATTTTGTTCCGTCATTTGTTATTTATTTTTGTTTTAATTTCAGGCACATTGTAAACATGGATCAAATATGTTAATATATGTGACATTTTTTCATTCATACCATTCATATGAATTAAAGGAAAGAATTCATGTATAGCACGCTTCAGTTTTAGATTATATAGTATCGACTATAAAGGAAAAACGGTAGAACGGTGTAGGATGCAACACTTTTTGTTTACTAAGTTATGGGAAAAAGAAGAGGAAAATATAATGTTGTCTTGTTATCATTTCCTATCGGAGAGAACGTATCATAAAGCACAGTAGACAGCAACACATTTGTAGATTTCTAGTTGGTGCTAAGGATTCCCTTGTTCTTAAGCACCGAGCTCGCGAATATAAAAATGCATTTTTTGTTAGCCTGGACATTGTAGGTCCTTGTTTGTTATCTTCGTTGCATAGAGAAGGTCAGGTATTTCACCATTCGCATTCAGTTACGTACTTTATTCAGAAATCTATCTGACTACTTAAATATATAAATACGATGTAAATAAACAAAGCAATGAAAGAATGAAATAGAGCAGACAAGCAACTTGGAATTTTAAACGAAGTCACTATTGCAAAGAAATGATTTCATTACTGAGGTGTGGAACTTCTCATTGTTGAAGTATGCATACATGACAACGCATATAGTGACAGCATGTTTTCAAGCAGAAAAGGTAATAACTGTACGCAAACTGATACGATTGGTTATCTGTGAATAAATATTTACTTCGATCCTTTAACTTGTATCAGTCAACATAGCGATAATAAAGCTACAACTTTCGTAATAACATCGTGGAGAGAGATAGCGAGAGAGAGTAAACAATGAAAATTGTTTCAGTCATCAGATAACTATGAATTTCAAAATGGATTGTCAGTAATATAAAATGAATAATCCACAATGTGTTAGTGCTACATCTCTTGAAGAGCCTATTTAAATTAAGTGTAATTCCTGCACGAATTGTCATTCCCTTCTGTAGCATATTTCTATATTTGGATCAATACTAATATGATCTGTTTTGATCCCCTCATTGTCAGGTTTCATTAGCGCAATTTTTGAAAGGAGAAGGAATAAAAAAGTAGACCCTCAACAACGGGTTACACACAGACACACACACAATAACACACACACACACACACACACACACACACCAGCAGCAGCATCACGTTTCTAGTATCTAAATGGTTTTACTTGTGCAAGGTAAATCCAATGAAATTTAATGTCACAAATGTCCTGAATGTTTCATGGTATTTCGATGAAATTAATGTATATCCAAGTCTTTGAACAATTTCACAATAATCCAGTAAGGTAATGACTGTTTAGAATACATTTTTCAGCTGTGCAATTTCAATTATAGAAATAAAAACAAACGAAAATTCCTCCCATAACTCTCACATGACAGATAAATGTTGAATGAGAAGGCTGCGTAACTAATTGCTTTATAAAATCAATATATACGCAGCAAATAATCAACAGAAATCGCGAGAATATTGTTGTTGTTGTAGGGTTTAACGCCATTTTTCAGCACACGATAGGTTATATATGGCGGCCAGTACTAATGGTGGAGAAAGAACACGACAAGCTACTGGCAAGTTTTCTCACGAGAATATAATTCTAGGCATGTATATATATAATTGTTTAAAAATGGGCTAATTTGGCTTTTCACCACGGGATAAGTCTGTCTGTAACAGTGAAACATGTTAAACGCGTTATGTTTTGTTCAATAAATACCTTGACATAGAAGGATTTAGAATTGGCGTATCGTATTTTTTTTTTTTTCTTCACAGAAAGAGTCTGTCGTAACATGTTTGTTCTGTTTTGGATGGAAATGTAATACATCAGTGTTTGTCTAACTGAAATAAATATAGGTTTATCATATGTAGGGTTCTCTGACCTATAACAAGAAATGTAATGACAAAACTAAACCTACTATTTGACATGTCTTTTTAAATGATCGACATTTACACATCTACTGGTCCCACGGGGTATGATGTAAAAAAGTGGCAGAGTAGGATGTAAAAAAGAGAACTAAAAGACAGAATTTAATCCATTATCAACATCAATATCTTTCCTAGACCTTACCACTACATAATCCCTATTATAAATAAAGAAAAAACTCTACCCCATCTATAATGTCCTTCCTGCCCCATATCTCCAAGTTTATACAAAAATACTATCCCATTCAAACAGGGTAGGAAGTAAAAGAATAAGTAAATAAAAATAGAAGTTAAATCCAATCTAAATAAATATTACCCTACTTTATTTTAAATAAAACTACGATCCCCTTTACAATGTTGATAATCGCTATAATTTTACCAGTGGAATGAGGGAATAAATAGATGTAGTACGCCATATTTTTAAATTCATTATTATGCGTCATTATAATTGCCAATGAGAGATTAACATTTAGGTACGCTTTATTGAGTTTTTAATTGCCAATGGGAGATTAACATTTAGGTACGCTTTATTGAATTTTTAATTGCCAATGGGAGATTAATATTTAGGTACGCTTTATTGAGTTTTTAATTGCCAATGGGAGATTAACATTTAGGTACGCTTTATTGAGTTTTTAAGGACAATGGTCAATCTGTGTTAAAATGTTCATAGATTTTAACTTTTATAAATTCTATACGAAGCTCAAGAATTGGGTGGATGCCTCTTATTATTATTATGTGATGGGTGACAAAGAACGAATACACATGTATATATGTCTATCAATGTGTGTGTGTGTGTGTGTGTGTGTGTGTGTGTGTGAAACTCTGAGATTTAATTACAACTCGATGGTCTCAAAAAAGTAATGGAAAAGAGTACGAACCAAGAAGATTTGTAAAGTTTAACAAAATAATTTATTTGCCTATAATACAAAGTGAAAAATGTAAAAAGAACTTACAGCATTGTGAAATTAATCCCAAATAATGATAGAATTTCGAAATGACTCCAAAATAATGATAGATATTCAAGTCATAATGATTAAAGTTCTCAACAAACATTAGCATTATTCTAAAAAATAAATCCAACTCTGGTCTGGAACTGTTGATGTGCCTGTGGTGGTCTATTTTGTTTATTATTCCAGAACTCTTCAAGTCATGATATATGACATTATGACATATTCTGGGTTCTTTATTATTCCAGAGCTCTTCAAGTCATGACATATGACATTATGACATATTCAAAGAGGATAGAAATATGCAACTTGTGTCGATGCTGACATTTCTGAATAATACAGTCTAGAAAGACAATATATAACAGAGAACAGTGTGTGCGACTTATGATTTTCTAAATAAATAAAGAATAATTTATGTTTTACTATTTATTATAATCTGTCTTCTTTTTCCTCTTATTTGTATATTTCACGATTTCATAGAACGTTATAGTGATTTTAATTTATTACCATATTACAAACTTCATAAGACAATGTTTTCACAGCATACCACAATTTCATGGCAGTATGTATTGTTTCAGTTAAGGGCCTCACTGCCCAGCAAATTAAACAACTACTGCGTGAGTCTGGCTTTGACAGTTCATATTTCTCCATGGACATACAAGATAACAGTCGTTGTAAACTGAACGGTTCTTAAACGCGCAAACACTACTAATATATCCTCTAAATCACCTAATGATCACACATCACAAAACTAATAATTTCACACTTGCATGTTTTTTTTCTTTTTGGTTCACATTTGTATGATTCATCAGAAAGCCTCTCTAAGCCGAATATTTCTACTTCACGCCATACAATACAAAACAGTACCCAAAACAAAGAATTATTCCGGTCTCAAATTACAAAACACGTCTGCCTAGAAATATCCAGAGAATTCACTATGTTAATAAATTAGGTCCATTTTACGAAACTAACTCATGTTGTCATGAAGTCTCATGAATGCTGTACATTAAAATGTCTCCTCTTAGAAACTGGGAAATTACTCGGTTTGAGAAATATCTTCCAGACACCGACTCCCCATTTTCAACAAATAATCACTAAAATCGAACAAAGCTATAAACGGATACGTAAATACAAACAGAGTATACCCTAAGTTTATTACAATATCTCTCTCTCTCTCTCTGACAGTGCTCTCACAAATATGAACATTGTTAGGTTACAAATCACTGATCACATGAAATCTAGAGCTAATTTTAAAAAGTTGGAACAGATAAATGTTACAATCCATCTTTAGGTGTGGAAAAATTCTATCCGAAGTGTCACGAGAAGATTTCTGACAATTCTTTCCGCTTTCAAAAACTATGACAGAACAATTTTACATTGCATGAAATCTTAACTGGGATATCGGCAGGAATATTTTCCACAGCGTGTCCGCAATTGTAAGTCCAATCATACATTTTGTAACATTTTGACCCGACTTTGGAAAAATAAGTCGCCCATGATATACGAATCCATTGGTTAAATTTGTTTGAATAACTTATGACCTTTGGTGGAAGGGGACAGTTTCGTAAATTTCTTAATTTAATGTTATGGTTTTACTTTTGGAGCTGTTATTGTAATAATTAAAGATATGGATAAATTTGTGAATTTGGTCTTTCAGGCTTGAATTGTTACTGAAATTGATGAGGCATGTACACCTCATGTAGACACAGTATGTAGCCAGTGAAATACTAATAGTCGGTTAGGAAGCAGAGCTAGCCACTTACAGCAGTAGACATGTTGGTTCAGGGCAAGTATAATTATTCAAAAACTTCCTGGATGACAATTATTTTGAACTGCATCAAGCTATTAAATACACAAAGTTATTCAAAATTATCACCCAGGGAAATGGCCTGTTTGCACTGTAAGCATCACTTGTTCTCAAAAATGACATTAGGACATGAAAAATGCACGTACAAATATGGGGGTGAGGTGCATCAGCTTTTTATTCTTTGAATCTCCACTGACTTTCAGATCAAGTGAACGATATTCTTATGTTTTGCTTTATTATACCTATCCAAAAATATGGACCTTTTGACATCAGTCACGTTCTTTATTTTTTATGAAGTTTTAGATTAGGTAGCATTAAATTTGTACATAAATCTGTTCTTTACACTCGTACTATGGCTCACCAGTTACAAAACCGTTGACAGAGATAGATGTTAACACATATGTACTCCTTGCAGTGTTTAAAATTAAATTTGCAGTGGGACAATTGCAATACATTATCATTTTGGCAAATCTATCAACTATGGTTGCAGGCAAATTACAGTGCTCATTCCACACTACTGCAATATAACACTGATTTTTTATTTTTAAACTGATAAATGGAAGGTTTCAAGTCGTATGCAAATAAATAACGAACTAAACATCAGTCTGGCATATTTGCTACTCAGCTGAGTCAGACTGAGAGTTAAAATTTAGGTTTTTGGTAAAGTTACGTTCTGTAACATAGGTAGCGATCTTATTTTAGTGATTGTAACTGCCACGCTTTAAGATACCCCCCCCCCCTCTCTCTCTCACACACACACACACACACACACACACACACACACACACACACACATCACTAGCACTGGGACATCATGCCGCAGACAGTCACATTGTTCTGGCACCAGGCCGACCAGTCCTAACACTAACCTCTTAATGATGAGCTCAAAGCGAGGCAGCTGCTAGTGCCATTTTTAAAACTCCTTTGTTTGGCTCGCTCGGGGTTGGAACCCACGACCTGGCATCCGAGGCGGAAGCTCTAACTACATAGCCACCAGAGCGGTCAATAATAATAATAATAATAATAATAATGGTGACTGGATTGTTGAATAAGGCCCGAAGCTCAAATTATTGTCAGCAGAAATTGCTCCCACAGAGTTCTAAGGCTCCCGCGAAACAGCTAAAATTACAATAACTAAGCCGTGTAATAAATGAGACAGTGAAATACGAAAATAGTCAAACTGGATTATAGGAACACATTTTGTGTTTCAGCTTGTCTGTTCTGTTATAAAAATTGCTAACTTGAAAAAGACTACTGTCTCTCTGATATCATGATGTTAAGTTACATATCTAACTCTCTAGAAAATTTATAATAAATTCCCAGACATTCGATAAATAATAACAATTCTGTCACATAAAACGGATAGCAAGAGAGAATACAATTTAATTTTTCACATACCTCTACGTCCTAAGATTGTTTCCGTCAAATGGACAGCTTCCTGACAAAACTCTTCTGTATTGTGACTATATAGAGAGAATAGTGTGATATACGTACCAAGGTTGTAGTCACATCCACGGCCCGGACATTCACAGTAATCACGTTTCTCACTGAAAACTCACTGTGTGCTGCATGACGTTACGTAAGTATCAATCCCGCGTTCCGATTGTGCATGAAATATACCAATGCTATATAAATTCTGTAGAAATTGTTCACATAAAGTTAAGTTCCTTTTGTTTCCGTGTTGTCGACACCTTATTGTAGGTGTCATTTTATCCTGTGAATACGTTAAATAACCTTTAATGAGAGTTATTCTAATTTGCTCACTTTGATGTACCGTTTCTTCGCAACTTGGAAGACATATGCTCCATCTTTGATCATCGTTTCGTTTTTTTCCTTCTCCAGTTTCTCTTGTGACTTTAAAATGTACTAATTCTACTATATCAGAGGGAGAACCAATATATCTTCTTTGAAACATTATGGAGATCTAATTATGAAACTGGAGATTATTCAAAAATAATTTTGTTCGCATCTTCTCTTTTGACGTATTTGCGGTAATTGGGAGGGCAGTGGGAGGAGTTTTCTGTTATTAAAATATATATATCAATAATCCGTCCCTGTATCGAAATGTGCATTTTCTAAAACTAGCATAAATAAATCAGTTTATGAACCTATGCAAACGTCTACATTTATAGAAAACAAGACTGAACAATGATAGCAGCTATGAAATCAAATAAAAAGTATTCCAAGTAGAAAAAAAAAACCAGTAAGAACAGATACAATGAGGAAAATATATTTTCATATCATTTGCCAATTAGGTCACAGCAATTGGACCTAAATCTTAAGTAAAACATTCTGCACAAAGCGAAACGTACTGCTCAACAAGAAATAATATTTTGTGATATGAGAAAACAGTTGTGAGGAAGGTGTTCTGGAACCGTATTCACCCCTACCCCACTCAACTTGAATGCTGTTACGAGTCTAAGTTTTAAATTATAAACAAGTAATTTACTTCCTTAAAAAGTGACAATTCAAGAGATACTTACAATAATGTGAAATTCCAACCAATCATATGTGTCATATCACAAATCCCAAAATTTATAACGTTCTGAATGTATTCCAATAGTCTTGAATGTTATGGTATAACACAATGATGCAATCCAAAATGTCTTTGAATGAGTTCACAAAATCCAAATTAATATATTAATCTAAAAGTCAACAAGCACTTTAGTAGTTCCAATGAATAGTTTAAATCGATGATTCCTCTCAAATTTTATATGATTTCAACAACACAAGTGCTAACTCTCAACACAGTTTAATCCTCACAGACTCATATAGAACATTAATTAATTAATTGTTTATCCAATCCATGTTGATAAACATTTTCACTTGATCTCCGTCGTAGAAAAATATGAAGCACTCCAACGGAAAAACCTAATATAATTGTAAACTAGACTGGCCTTGAACTAAATTCCCACGTAAACATTCTCTTTACAACTTAAAATAATCATTGACAAACGTTAATCGCACAATATAAATTAAATATACATAACACCTCCCCCATAAAGAAAAAGAGTGATTCATACAATAATGCGTTCTTTTACATATTTGTCAAAAATGCATATGATACTATAATAATTGCAATTACATAAGGAGATTTCTTTTGAATGAGACTTAATTACACAAAATATACACAAAATAAAGCAATGTAGTACTTTAGTACACATAAGAATGCATCTGCAATCACATTATCTTTTCCCCTGATGTGTGTATTGTCATTGTTGTATTATTGCACCATGGAGCTTTACTTCAAAATCTCTGATTTTTCCCCCCTTCATTTTATTAATGAAAGTAAAGGGATTGTGGTCACTTAATTCAATAACAGGATAAACAGCTGAAATAGTATGCACTTCAAAATGTAGTAAAACCAATGTCAAAGCCAAAAATTGCTTCTCAATTGTGGCATTTTTTCTGGTGCTTGTGCAGTGTTTATTTTAGAAAAATAGCACACTGGATGATGCACATAAATTTATCTTCTTTAATAAATACTCAACAACCACTACATCACTTGCATCTATATTGATTTTAAATAATTGGCTGAAAATTGGTGCTGAAATAACTATGTGCACTTTTAAATATGGCCTTTAATTTGCCATTAGTCAGATCATTGAAACTTGCATTACTTATTCAACAACCTTGCCAGAAGTTCGGCAATTATACAAATATTTGGAAAAATATTTCCCATAATATCCAGTCATACCCAAAAATCTCATCAGAGGCTTTTTACTAATAGACATTGGGAATAAGACATAGCCTTCATCTTAAATTCTGCATGTTAAACTTGATCTTGTCTCACAATGTGTTCTAAACACGTGACACAAATACGGAAACTCACATTCACATGAATTAACCATCAGATTTGTATCAATGAATCAATCGAAGAATTTCAGAATGGTTTCAAAGTTATCTTAAAGGCATCGTTTTAGATGACGAAGTCATCGATGTATTCTTCACAACTATCTATACCAGATTGTATGATGTTCATTTTAATTGGAAATGCGAAATATGTCATCGAAATATGTCATCGAGTTTAACCTGTTAAAAGAATTCTGGCAAATTCCACTCACGGAAAGAACAAAATAAAGATTCTGCATTTTGCTACTCAAGATGCGTTTACGTTTAAATTTTGCAGGAGGCTTTTTCATTCCAAAGGACATCACCTTATACTGATAAAGCCCATCTGGAGTTGCAAAATGCAAAATTTGTTCTATTGCTCTTTCCGTGAGTGAAATTTGCCAGAACCCTTTTAAAATATCAAATTCGATGACATACTTCCCATTTCCAATTGTATCGATGCAGTCATTTATTCTTGGCACTAGAAATGAATCTGTTCTGGCGACAATGTTGACTTTTCTATAGTCACAACACATATGCAATGTATTTTTTGGCTTAGATAAAGAATACTTAGTGGACTCCAATTACTTTTATTTGATTTTATAAAATCATTCTACACTAAATATCAAATTTCTTTTTTCCCCAAAATATTCCTGCATTAGAAAATTCATCATGTAACGACATTGTTACACATATGTAGAATGCACAATATCAGTATGATCCCTTTAGTTTTAGAAATGTGCTGTAAAATCTGTTGAAACTTTTTAAGTCTTTGATTTGTCATGAATGTATTTTGAAATATGCGATAGTTTGGATCTGGAATTGGGGGTGGGGTGTCTGTTTCTCTGGCCAAGTGATAAAATCATAAACTTGACTCTGCTCCAAATCTTACTTGAAGATATTCTGGCCAATCGAATGGCTCCATTTCTAAATTTTGACTAAGATATCCATGTGTGCAGTAAAATTCCTTACTCAAAATCTTTAGTAAAATTTTGTGACCGAGAGATTTAGACAGTATGTCTGTGCCATGCACTCTGTCATTTCCCAGCTATAGCCTTCTTTCAAGTAACACAGGGTAATATTATTATACAGTACATAGATGATTTATGGGTAAATTGTATGCAGTGATAAGTAGAGGACGCCCATACAAAGTCAGTAGTTTCATAAGAGGTTTTTAGTCTATTCAACGTCATAAACGAAATCTCTCTCTCTCTCTCTCTCTCTCTCTCTCTCTCTGTTTGATTTAACATATACTCTATTGTCAGTAAGACCTACAAAGTTTCATTATGCATTATTGTTTCCAGGTACACAAGTTTTTATATGTAAATTGTTTAAGTTTCCTGCAGCTATTTCCAATTGACTGTCCAGGATTGGGATGGACATGATGACTTGATGTCGAAAAATGCAGGGTTTTTTTTATGATACCCCACCACCGACCGATCTCCCGAATCTACATGTGCATCTCGTGTACGTTTTAATCTAATTTATGCATGTATGTATATTGTTATGTATCTCTATAATATTGTGTTAATTGTCATGATTATATATTATAAGGGTCATTTAGTAAATAAAATATTACATACTTTTTTTAGTTTTGTGATTGAGGGTTTATACTTTAAGATGAAATCATTCTTGTAAACACGGTGCATAATTTCAGCAGATGTGCTATTAAATGGAGTAAACATGTTTTCAGACCTTGGAAGGAAAACCAGACTGACCTAGTTCTTGATTAGCTGGCTGCTAAAGTATTTCATTTATATTGGAATAACTGTGAATTCGTTTAAAACATTTTGGATTATATCATTGTGATACATCAAGACTATTGGCACTTCAGCACAAGAGAGTGAACTTCATTCGGAATTCACTGGAACTCTTTTGAATTATTCGATACTTTTGGACTTTTGATATCACATTTAGGACTATTTAGGATTAATTCACCATCTTGTAAGTTTTTTTTATATTTTTCTCTCTGTATTTTAGGGAAATAAAATATATTTTGCATTTTACAAAACTGTTTGGTTTTGGGTTCTTTATTTTTATTTTACTCAGTTTAAGATCATAGAGATTTCACAATATGTATGTATATTTTATGATTAAATGAGTGGCAGACACTATAGTAGGTATTTTGTTTTTACATATACGTAGCATTCACAATTATATTACATTATTGAGGACTATGTGTAAGATTGGTTAACTGATTCAGAACCAAATTTAATATCCTCATAAATTATTATTATTATTATTATTATTATTATTATTATTATTATTAAGACACTACAACGTTTATTACAACCGACACAAAAATCTATTTTACAAGAAGTATTTCAAGGTGGGGATACTATAAGAATGACACGTCAAAAATCAGATACTGGTTTGATTTTGATAGGTGGACATTGATCCGGGTGACCTTTATTGAAGGCTAGAACAATTTATACAGTGGAAATAACCCTTGCTACTAACAAAGGCAAAAAAGAACACAAATGCATAGCAACAAATCAATTTTAACATGGCTCAGCAGGCGTGTACGCTTGGCCTTTTTGTTTGTTTGTTTGTTTGAGAGAGAGATCGAGATCGAGATCACTCACTGTCAAATAGATCACGTAATATGTGAGATGTTTATATTATATGTCTTCGATAGGCGCTCAGTTTTGTCATCTTTTCATTCCCCTCAGTTTTCCATGGAAAGATGTGAATTATGCGATCCTGCTTGTCCTTACAAGGGTGCGTGAGTATTCTGACGAAACGCCTCCACCTGTAAAGATAAGACGTCAAACCTTGTGATATGATTGGGCGTGGTGCAGAACGGTTTAAAAAGGAGTGGAACTGAGGGGATTAGGGATTGTTTTGTATAAATATAAATAACTATCAAATTGCCAGACTAATATTTATCAGAATTGGTGTGTGTGTGTGTGTGTGTGTGTGTGTGATTACCATCCCAAGTACTAACACATTTCAAGTCGATAGTCTGAGGGGGATCCTATGGTCATAGAGTTGTGGCCACTTGGTCACAATTTAAACTCTATTGATTTCCCAACCATACATCCCCCACATACATGCATGCATGCATGCATACATACATACATACATACATACATACATACATACATACATACATACATACATACATAGTCTGGTACCAATTGAGAATTTGACATGACTCTCTGGGTCAAAACGAAATTTTGTCATTTTAATGGCACTCGATATCCAAAAGAGAACCCTATATTAAAAAGGGTCTGCATATTACGACCTCTAATGGAAAATTAGCAATAGACCGTCAATTCTTTTCGGAAATACGACGACACGGAGAAATTAACATTAGGCCACCATTTTGTTTTTTTTTGTATTTTTTTATTTTTTTTGAGTTTATAGCGACAAAGGAAAATCGTACGGTAGAATTGTCCATGGGTTTATTCTTAATAAATCCAGTATGAAGTCTAAGACGGAGAAGTTATTATTTTGGCTATCCTAAATTTAAGATTCTCAATAGAAATAGCTACGTGTGTTACTGGCAGCATGTTGTATTTCAAACATATTTAGTATAAAATCAGATAAATCTCATTAGTTTGGTGAGAAATGTTAAAATTTCGCCAACCTAAAGCACTAAGATACGTTTTAACTTGCTCAATGCGTGGCAAGAAAATATTGCATTGGAGACCGGAGTTATTTTTTTTCTACACTTGCTTGGTCATGGTTTACCCATTGTTACATTCTGTACTACTCAGTCTCAGTCTGTAGTCTAAAAGTGAGATTAATGTCTATGATCTGATTTTGAGACAAGAGTTAATTTGCTACATTTTCAAAATAACGAATTTTACCTCCAAGAAGTTCATGGGGGAGAGTTAATGCTGCAACATTGTATATTCAGATTTTTGTGTAAAATGTACCATGAAGAGGCAGAATGGAGAGAAGAAACACACGGCGGTTATAACATTTTTTTTGTTTTAATTAGACGTCTTGACTCGGGAAACTTTGTACTGCGTCAAGTCATAAGACGCAAGCATAAGACACTCATCAGTTTAGATAATCATTTTGTCGTCCTAATAACCTGAGTGTAAATGTGGCTTTTTGGTGAGAGCATTACATTTGCTACACATACAGACAGACAAACAGAGAGCACAATTTTGTTTAAAAAATCAAAATTTATTTTAATAAGCCTCGCTTACTAAAAAGGTATATATATATATATATATATATATATATATATATATATATATATATATATATATATGGAGAATTCTGACCCGTTTCCTATTGTTGCATGACTGCTTTTTGAATTGCAATTCCCCATGTGAAAACAGAAACCTATGCGTCGGCTTTTATGGGGTCTAATATGATATTTTCATTATACCTATAGTTCATAGGTTTACCATTTGTGGGCTTATATGGGGTCCAACAGAAATTTAACATTACATCATTAGTTCGTAGGTTTAATGTGTGTGAGCCTATATTTGTCTAACGGGAATTAAATGCGAATCCATATGTTTAACATGTGTACGTCTGACCAAACGGGAAATAATATTACGTAGTTAGTCCATATTTTCGACATGTGTAGGGAATTCATATTACGTTGCAAGTTTAACAAGTTTCACGGTAGGCTTCTGTAGAGATTAAACGGGAAATGTAATGTTAAAAATATTTATAGCTTTAACGTGTGGGGGCCTCTCTAGGGTGAAATGGGAATTTAACAATGTGCCTCCATGCTTAAAAAATGATAGAGGGTCAACGGAGAACGTAATGGTAAAAATGTCTTAAATTTTAACATGTGGGTCTGTATTGTCTGTAATCTCAAATGGGAAATGTAACTTTAAAACTACATCTACTTTCCAACACTTAGTTATCTACTATCCAACACCCACTCTTATTATCCAACAAGCCATTTGGATTGACCACCACAATTTAGTCTACGATCTACTACGCAAGATCCAGTGATCTATTATCCAATTCCTAAGCTATACCAGCGCCCTGCTGGTATAGCTTGGGAATTACATCATTCTTTTGATAGCCCTTGTCAAAAGAATTTAAGGATGAGGAGTCCTGGACTCTTCACTGATGGAACCCAATTGTCCCCAGCCTATAGTTGAGAGTCCTTGCCATAGATTTAAGAACCTCACTGTCGAAAGGATAGAAAGGAAAATCAAAAGCACCTGCTCATTAATAATAACAATATGTGGAATGAAGTCTTAGCCATTTATAACATAAGACTACAAAAAATAAATTCTTCAGTAAATAGATCGTTAAGTTTAAACATTATAAACAAAAATTCATAACTTATTTGCCAGTACAACAACCACAAGAATAAAATCATCAACAGTTAGCTTCAATCCCATGATTGAAGCTGTGTAATTTTCTCCACAAGTCAAATGGCATCACTATTCACACCTGAGAGACTTACATGAATATACACCTGTCACTACACTGTACCATACATATAAACGTGAATTATCATCATTAAATTAAACAAAGAAAGAATGAAAGAATATACCAAGCAGCGTATGTGTAAAAAGAAATAATTCTGAATAAATATGTTAATTAACAAACTGTGTACAATGCATAACGCGTTGATTCATGGCCAATATGCACAACAACCAAAGGATGGACTTGA
Source organism: Sinohyriopsis cumingii (assembly GCA_028554795.2). Lineage (NCBI taxonomy): Eukaryota > Metazoa > Mollusca > Bivalvia > Unionida > Unionidae > Sinohyriopsis > Sinohyriopsis cumingii. The sequence goes on along the minus strand of CM068825.1, from coordinate 22,473,180 downwards.
GAGTAAACAGGCAAGAAGCCAGTATGACTAATTAGCAGTTAATTTTTATCGTTGCAATTATCTTTGGAAAAGAAACCATGAGTGTGTATTGTAAGCATCTGCAATTGATTGGGAAAATAATAAATGCCCTATTTTGTTGTAACGGTGTATAAATTAATTTGGTGACGACGTGAATATAAATTACAAATGTAATCAAAAAGCTTTGTCAGAGTCTGATTTGGACAATATTATCAAATCACTGATATGCAACAACAAACAACAATAACAATAATGATACCTGTCACTGCTGTTCAAGAATGTGTGACTTCTAAAGGGCACTACAGTATCAGCAGAAACATTTAAGAGTGCAGAAAAGTAAGCTGACTCGCAAAAGTTTGTCGGAAAAGTCAGTTTTCATTTTCCGGGAAACGGACCTGTGATGAAAATGAACCAACAAATGAAGATTCCGTTTGACTGGTGATACATGAACATGAGTACCTAAAGTGCGAATTTATCTTCAAATATGCATTATCAAGCTACATGTATTGAGGCACTCCCGTGAGTTAAATACCGTACATGTGCCAAGATTAATTAATTTTTCTACAGAACCCACGTTATTTCCCACCTTTATTATTTAGGCTGACTAGATTATGAAAAAGGGAGCGTCTTTGGGGAAAATGAGGCGCGTTACAGGCTCGCTTCATAGGGGAAAATAGCGCGTCCTCTGAGAATTTCAGGCGTATTTGACCCGGCAGCTCACGTCCACGAGAGCACTGGTTTCGATCGACACACTTTGAAATGGCCAGCACAGTTATCAACTATCCATCACCCAGTCATTAGCAATCCATCACACTTTATTAAGTTACCAACACCCAGTCATCTGCTATCCAACATCTGCACCATACCAACAACATGCCATTGGAGTTACCAATATATTGTGATCTATCAAGCACCCACATCACAGCATCCGAATTACGCTTGCGTAACCAAAATCCAGTTATCTACTATCCAATACCCACGCTATACCATCAATATGCTGATGAAGTCTCTGGTAACTGCGATGTGTGGATTTAAACACACTTAAACACTTGTTGGCTAAATCATGCTGATGAAAGTGGAGTTAAGTGCTTTTCCGAAGAACACACCAAATTAGCCAATACAGACTAGCCCGATATTGATCCAGCCTAACGGATTAGAAGTTCAAAATTAACAAAATCCACTACCGCAACTATCTCATTGGATGGAACCGGGGGCCGATCGCAGCTGCATATATTAAGTTTTTGTTCATGCATTTTAGTGTATATATTGTTTCAGGGTGGAGATCTAAAATTTACAAAAGTATCTATGTCAATACCCAGAGGCTAAGATCTCTGATGTTAGAAATAGACCCAGGTGCAAACACCAGTTGCATATCTGAATATATCTTTTCATACTTATTAAGTGTATTTTTAATTATTGGGTAGGGAACTCTAGTTTCTTAGTTGTGACCAGAGTATCAGAAACTATGCTCCCCAGGGCAGTCATGTTCAACACCCATTAGTGGACCTGTTGACATCTGAATCCAGAATCACACACATTAGTTCTTAAAAGTTAATCTCATACAGCATGATGACACAACAGAAAGCAAATTAATGTGTTTGCCAATTTTTAGTGTAATTCACTAAATGATTTGAAACTAGTTACACACTATATATATATATATATATATATATATATATATATATCCCTTTCATGCTAACAAGGGGTATAGAGTCCCTTGGCTTAAAGAAGTTTAAGGAATTTAAGATAAGACCACAATTCTTCTTTCTAACTGCTGTTTTGAAATTATATCTCATAATCTTACACAATATATTTTTAAAATGAACTATTGTGGCATCTATGTTGATGTGAGATTGGCACCTATTCATTCAGGACAAACTAGAAACAATTAGGAAACTTATGTTGAAAAGCCCATGCTGATATGATCATTCAGCAGCAGAATTATGACAAGATTTTCAATATGCTCATCGTGGCTGTCATATCTGAGGTCAGATCAGTACCATTTTCTTTTAGAACCAACTAGATACAAAAATTCCAGTGAAAACCGCATGTCAAAATGACATATAGAATTAGCAATAACAAGATGCCAAGAAGGATGTCATGGTGTCCATATTTTAAGTCTAAACAAAGACATTTTCATTTAGGCCCAACAAGAAGTCTTCTGGTTAAAACTCCATGTCAACTGACTTTTCAGAGGAGAAATGATAACAAGATTTTTAAGACGGCCTTGTGTTATTTAGCACCAGATCAGCACTAGGACCATCTAGCCATCATAAAAAGTCTTCAGCAAAAATCCCTTGTTGACTATTCATTAAGAAGTATAGATAACAAAATTTTAAAGATGTCTACTGTGGCAACCATATTGGGTATCAGAGCAGCATCATTTTCATTTAGGACAAACTAGGCCGTGGAATGAATGTGTGTCAAGTTGTATGGCACCCCCCCCCCCGAAAGTTTAGGAGAAGCAGTGAAAACAAACTTCTGCAAATGGACAGACGATCACTGGATGACAGATGGTGGACCACTGGCCATCATATAAGCACCTCTGGCCTATAACCAGTAAAGCTAAAACAATGCACTAGAGTTGATATTTATGTACCTGTTCATCTGATTTCAATAATGTCTATCAAGCTGGAGTACACTTCATCAAAAGCTGTGGGATTAGTTACACACAAGATCATATGATCTACCTGTATTCTCTGGTATGCCAAAATCTAAGTAGATGTAATTTTAATTTTGGACATATGAAACTTCCAACAGCAGATTCCTGAGTACGAATTTTTTTTGGGCAAACTTCTATTAATTGATCTGCTTCTACAAATCAAGTATTAATCATATAGTGTGCAGACTGCCAAGTATCAATCATATAGTGTGCAGGCTGTCAAACAAAGGTCAATAGGATTAGATGAAGCTGCATAGGTTGAACTTAGCAGACAAGGAGATTAAGACACCTGTTAACTGGTTGCTGGTGTCTAATGGTCATCTCATCAAATGACTAATTACATGTGATTGTGGTTTGACACTTCACTTTGATAAGCATCACTCTGCACACTTTAATCTATCATATTTTGAATGATTCAGTGGTTTTGGGAACACCTGCATTTTATTGTATACTTTATTTAGAAATATAGTTCCAACATTTAGGGATTTATTTTGTTTGTCAGAAAAATATGAATTCTGATGTTACTTATTATAAATCAGCTATTTGCTCTGTGTCATGTACAGATATACTTTTATTTTTGAGTGATTATCATAAGTGTACTTTTCTTATGGCAACTTTATAGGCTGTGGATGTTTAAAACAAGATACTGTAACAAACTTGTCGAAGGTGATGGATGAAGGTCCTGAACTTAAGAATCATAATTGTAAACTTGCTGTAGGGAAGTTTGTTAAAGTTTTTATAAGAAGCAATGTGAATGTAGCATTCTGTGCTGTATTGCTTAAAGATGAAACCAAAAAATGTATATGGAATATTGTTTGTTTTTTGTTCCAGTATCTTGGCAAATTTATTTATTTAAAATGGAATAAGCTAACTATACAAATTAATACAGGAAAGAAAACACAATCTCTTCCTCTATTTCTTCTAGCTGGTCAAAAATTAAAGAATTGCTCTGGCAAGGCCATTGAGAAATTCAGTTCTAGCATCAGAAACAGTCATAATTATCACAGTCCTCAAATGCCTTATTTTTTCATTCATTTATTATAATATTAAATATTTTAAAATGAATGAATATTATTAATCTTATCACATATCGGTAACCCAGTAAAACATACATAATGTTCTGAATAAATGCAAGGAAAAAAATGTATCATTATTGGGACTTCTATTTTTGGGTCTGGGACTCCAACTTTTTTCAAAGAAGGACTCCTGGATTACAACTTTTAAAATCCTATGGAGAACCCAGTCTACACCCACACACATATACATTGTTGTGTAAGTGCAAAATGAAATGCCTATGCCTGCTTTATAATGTCTGTCAAGTTTCTGGCAAAACTGACAAGTTGTGCATGCATCAACTCATATTATATAGCACTTGCATTTAACAGCAAAAAAAAAAATGGCTCTAGAAAATTCAACAGATCAATATGCACATGATCACCCAACGTCAATAATGACTGCCATCTGATGTCAATAAAAACTGCCACCTGGTCAATAATGACTGCCAAGTATCAACACAGTTCATGAGTTGTTGCACATAAAATAGTTGCAGGACTGATGGAAAAAACATAACAATATATGCTTCTGTCATATTCATGGAAATGGCACATAAAAGAGTTATACAGAAAAGAAAGAAACAAGAAAGAACAAGGCCCAAAATATAGAGCTTCCTTTCAAAGGTTAACCAAAAGGTGAGTGATGGAGCAAGCTGGTCAGCATAATACAACATATCTGTCACATGGCAGCTGCTCAACACTAATATTTTAATAAGGACAGTATTTTAAGTCAACTAGATTTCATCTTTACTGACCATAAAGTCCAAAAAATAATTTTAAATAAAGTTCTATAATGATATCATCTACATGTATATTCTAATATTCCTTATTCTACATGTATTTATACTATTCTAATATGCCTATCAAATTCATTTGTTAACTTCATGTAGTTGCTGTTTACTGGTGCTAAAATGGCTTTTTAAAGAAAATAAAGTTTTATAAATGTCAAACTTCAAAACTGTTGTAGGGGGCACTCTACACATATTATGCACTTCTGAGAGTGGTAAGTTGAATTTCTCAAAAATGTAAAAGTCCCTGAAATTAAACACTGAAAATAGCTGTAATGACCTGAAAATCTCACAGGGTCATCGTACAAATACACACATTTCTACCTTAAGTGATTTTTCTTATCATGATATGTTTTCACTGAAAACATTTTTTTCTTAAAAGTTAAAAACATGTTAAAGCTTACAAAATTGGAGTAACGTTCAGAAAAATCTAGTCAAGTCGCCTACATATGCATACAAATATGCGTGCAAAATTTTCATAAACTTGTAGTGGTTTTGTGCAGTCTTACTAATGAGCTTCTAGAGGGATCGGTCAAGGGCAGGACCAGATCAAAAGGCCTTTCTTTTGCTGGTCGAACTTTTCCATTGTGGAAATTAAAAAAAGAAATATATTGATTGGCTACACAGAAGAATGTGATGATAAACTATGTATAAATGCCAATATAGGGAAAGGGATATCTGTAATATAGCTCAACCAGATGAGTCAAGAAGAAACCATATTTCATTTTTTTTTTGAAAAGCATTTATTAATGTAAGAGAGTCAACACTGTTAAGTTTCCATGACCCAAGCTGACATGTTTAATGTGCTTGCCTGCAAATTGTAGTCGTCTGTTTTTCATGTTTATCTGTTCTAAAAATATGGTAAATCCCTGTGGTTAATATGGAAGTCACATAGTTGATAGGAAAACCAACACCAAAAAAATTTGTCAAAGGACATTCTTAACAAGTATGAATCGTAACCACTCTGGAGTAGCTGAAAATGTTTTTTGACTTTCTTTGACCTAGGCTCGTTCATACAGAAGCAACATCATTCCTAGGAACAACATTCCACATATTTGATAGGCCATGCCTTGAAACAAATTCTAGTATACAAAAATGGGGCAAGTAGTTTTTAAGGATAAAACTAAAAATAGTAATATGGCATAGGTAGAAATACTGCTGAAGGGTGGACACACAGATCACATCATAACATCACATGACCTTTACCAAATAAGCTAAAAATGAAATAAGAAATAACACTGCAGAACCATTTGCTGTTGATTTTTGCAAGAAAGCAAACTATAACATCTGAATTACTGCTCAACAATCAATTTCACATGAATAGCTTTTGATAATTTTTAATGGGACAATCTGATGATTTTGTTGAGCAAACAGAAATTTCTGTTTGGAAGTCATTGTTGTTGTTGGTGGTGGTTTAATGCCATTTTCCAGCACAGGATAGGCTATACATGGCAGCCAGTATAAATGGTGGAGGAAAACCAGGGATAACCCCAGAAAGAACCACTGACCCATTTGAAGCTACTGGCAAGTTTTCTCACATACCCACATTGGCCAAGCCCGAGACTTTAACCTATGCAGACAGGTGAGATGGCAATGATCTGTAACGGTGAGAGCTTTAGGCACACACACCCCATTTGGATGTCAAGGGAAATTATACTTTTTTGTAACAAATCTCCACCTCTGCAATGCCAGGGTGACTGCATCTCCCTATGTATTATTTAACAGTTAAGTTATGCTACTGTGAGTGGGTGACAATCAATGCAAAGAGGCATATATATTTTACATTCATGTTTATTTTCTGTATCACACCACAATTAATAGTTATATACATGATTGATACTTGTGGAATTTCAAATATAAAGTAACTTTCAGAAATACAGAAATGACCTAGGCTTGTTGATATAGAAGCAACATCATTCCTAGGAACAACATTCCACATATTTGATAGGCCATGCCTTGAAACAAATTCTAGTAGAAAAAAAAATGGGGCAAGTAGTTTTTAAGGATAAGTCTAAAAATAGTAATATGGCATAGATAGAAATACTGCTGAAGGGTGGACACACACATCTCATAACATCACATAACCTTTACCAAATAAGCTAAAAATGAAATTAGAAATAACACTGCAGAACCATTTGCTGTTGATTTTTGCAAGAAAGCAAACGATAACATTTGAATTATTGCTCAACAATCAATTTCACATGAAAGCATTTGACAATTTTTAATGGGACAATCTGATGATTTTGTTAAGCAAACAGAAATTTCTGTTTGGATGTCACTGTTGTTGTTGGAGGGTTTAATGCCATTTTTCAGCACAAGATAGGCTATACATGGCAGCCAGTATAAATGGTGGAGGAAAACCAGGGATAAACCCAGAAAGACCCACCGACCCATGAGAAGCTACTGGCAAGTTTTCTCACATACCCACATTGGCCAAGCCCGAGACTTAAACCATGCAGACAGGTGAGATGGCAATGATCTGTAACGGTGAGCGCTTTTGACACACACCCCCTGTTTGGATGTCAAGGGAAATTATACTTTTTTTTTGTAACAAATCTCCACCTCTGCAATGCCAGGGTGACTGCATCTCCCTATGTATTATTTAACAGTTAAGTTATGCTACTGTGATTGGGTGACAATCAGTGCGAAGAGGCATATATATTTTATATTCGTATTTATTTTCTGTATCACACCACAATAGTTATATACATGAATGATACTTGTGGAATTTCAAGTATAAAGTAACATTTAGAAATACATAAAAATTGCAGTCACTGAAAGACTATGTATAACTAAACAGATATTTTTCTGTTATTAACAAAAAAGGGGTATTATACAAGTCTTGGGAACAACAGTGAAGCTGTTGTCATGAGATTTTCTTTAAAGTCTAAAAAAAAAAATTCTTCACTTTTCCAACTGCATAAACATTCATGTTTCATTATCAACAAATCGGTTCATCCCATGACTTGACAATCTCTCCCTCAGAAATCAATGACCAGTTTGGAGAGTGTGTGTCAGATGCCAGCCAGTTGAAGTCATCAATATCGTTCCAGTTGTTCTTATTCCTACTTAGTCCCGATATTTTGTAATGATCATCTAAGCTGGGGTATTTCCAGTTATATGGCCCAAATTTCACTCCAGAGCAGTCCTCAATGATTGCTCGACTTGTAACATGGATGTAAAACTGTGAGTTTATAGTTGTGTGGATGCGTAATTGCTGGCATGACAAAACAAAGACACAGTCCTGACATTCTGTTATGAAGATGGAGCTAGATACTGGACCTGTAAAAACCCTGCAGTTTTTTAGCCTGTTCATGTGCACTGCTGAAGGTGCTCCATAAAGTTTAATTGTACAGTTTTCTAAACTGGCCAAAGCCACATCATGGTTGTTTATTTCATCTTCAAACTTTTCAAGAGACTGATCCTTTAGATCCTCATATATGCAGTTTGTCATATCAACTTCTACCTTCTCTTGACACACGTTATCGGGTAACGTTTTAGCAACCAGTTTCTCAGAGCTAGCTACTTTCTTCTTTGACTTAAATGCAAACTTCTTCTTTGGGAACAAATCGTCCCTCTTTTCTTGAATTTGTGTCTGAAGTTTAGAAATTGTTTCCTGGGCAAGCCGTACTTCATATGGTGGTAAAAACATGGTGGACTCCGCCAAAAATTTGTGCATTTTCTGAAGTGATAAAGAAAGCAAATCAAATCTATCTAGAAGATCTGCCTTATCTACTCTGTCACACTCGGATAGACCAGTTTCGATTGCTACTTTCTCCTTGGTGAATTCAGTGGTGAAAAAATTGGTGCTTTCTTGTAAAGCAGCAGTTTCAGATTTCTGTTCTCTCTTTTTCTGTATTTCAGCTAAACGTTCATCTTCTCTTTTTTGCAACCTTTCCGACACAATGTTCCATTTTCCCTCAACATCAAGAGCTGTTGATGTTGACGGAGCAGAAAGCTTCACACCGGAATCCATGGTGGTCTTTGATGCCGCTTGCGCCCGAGCATGCACAAATCGGAGACTGTCTTGTGTTCAGATTGTTTTGAGAATATTCGCGGCTAATTATTTCTTCCAGCTACCTAGTTTATTGTGTAGAGGTGTTGTCTTATTAAGTACTGATGTTCGTTTTGGTGTTATATTTGTAACGTTTTAAGCGGTAATGCATTAGGCATGCAAGGGAAACAACTCGTTCAATATAAGTCAGAGCTATTTTTGTAAAAGGCGCTTTTGGATAACTTGCAGGCTGGTTGGGGGGTGGGTGGGTGCTATGTACAGGTGCGTGATTTTTTTAAAGCCCCCTTTAAATATTAGGTTGCACACACCATCAGTTAAGGATGAATTCATATGCCAGGAAGTTTAATAAAATTTGGTTTCTGAGCGTATAAGATTTGGTACTTGACCGAATGACTATAGAATATGCGGTATCATTTGCAGAAGATAAAGTGATGGTTGTTAATCTACCCCACCATTGAGGCTTTCCGAAAGGGAAGTGCTAAATGTTCTCGGACTATGTTTATGTCCCTCGTTATGTATCAGGTAAAGACTTAAGTCAAATCGATAATCATATTCCTTTTTTATGATCGCATGCAAATAATAATAATATCACTCTACATATAGGTAATCTGAATTATACATGTTTGTAAGTCTTTTGATTGGTATGTGCTACGAGTCTAAGCTCTTAAAATAAGTAACAGAAAAGAGTGAAGACAACTAGCTTTGTAAAATGTAAGAAATAATTTACTTCCCTTTAATACGAAGTAAAATAAAAAAAGACAAAAAATAACTTACGGTATTGCGAATTAAATCCAAATTGTAATCCAAGAATTAAAACACAAGTCCAATCAATTAAATTTTTTAAGTGAATCACATTTCAAATCCCAGTGAAAATCGAAGATGGAAGGCGATAACATCTGTAAAACCCACGAAGTGCAGATGTGTCAACAGCTTCTTGTTGAACCAAAGAAAATATTATTCCAGTTTTGAAATTCCGTATAAATTCCAGTAAATGTTTTTGTCCAAGAATTATCAGAGCACTTTCGTATTTCCAGGGAAAACAATCACTTGAATACAATAATTTGGAGAAAATTAATTTAAGTCCAAACTGGTCACAACATAATACAACTCAATGTGTCAAATATTTTTAGCCCGACTGCCTAGCTTTTATCAATACATCTGTTATACGACTAAGACGCAAAACAGATACCCGGATGAGACGCAAAAGTTCATCCTTCTGGAAAAAATAAAAGTTTGTTTACCAATTGACACATACTTTATGTCACATAGTCCAGGTATGACGTTGACTCAATGATTCTTACTCTGAAAAAAAAAAAAGTTGTTTACCAAAACTGTCACTGATTTTTGAACAAGGTCAGCAACTAGATACAATGTTTATATTATTAGATCTTTACACTGAAAATTAAATAAAAACTTAATTCTGGACAACGTCAAATCCAATAAACAATCTTACATTCCAATAGTATGTAATGGAATAAAACTTTAAAAGTAACAGACAAACAATAAAATTAAATACACATAACATATGTCTCGTCTCTTAATATAAAATTTATTTTAAAAAGTCCCAAAAGTCCTAGAAAAGTTTAGAAAATATTTAAACAATTACCATTAATGAGCATATACTGTCAAATGCTGTGAAGGGGTACCGCTCAGGCGGCAGAGTGGTTAGAGTGGCCGCCTCAAATGCAGGAGGTTGCAGGTTCGAACCCCGGCCGAGTCATAACAAAGACTTATAAAAATGGTACTTACACCTGCCTCGCTTGGCGCTCAGCATTATGAAGTAAGTCTTAGGACTGGTCGGCCTGGTGTCTGGCTAATGTGACTGGGTGGGACATCATGCTACATGTCTGAGGCATGATGCCCCAGTGCTAGACATCACTATAAACTGTCACACTGCAGACATCCTAGCAAAAAATTGTTAAAGCTACGTTAAAAAATCCAAATCACACACAAAACATATGATAGGAGTTAAATAACCTTACTAATGATTTCCTCACAGGATAGGAATTAGTCACTCTCACACATTTGAGAGGTTTTGAATGAATATGTGTTCTTTCACCTGTCTCTATCCATCTTGGTCATTTTTTAAAGTTAAAATTGCGATGGAAGGGACGTGTTTCTTCACGCACGCACTTTAGGCATGCAAGTGGGTAAAAATAGTCTGTTCATCCATCGTTTGGTGTCTTGATTTTTTTCTAAAATCACACACTGACGCCATAAATAACGGGTAAATGGGTTTTTGGAGTGTGGGTGTGGGTGTTTGGTAGAGTTGATGAGGTGAGGGCTTAGATGCTTTAAAAAAAAAACTTTTTCTTCTTCACTCTGTGTTGATAGTATATATAATGGGTTATTTTCTTCACTCTGTGTTGATAGTATATGTATAATGAGTTATTTCTTCACTCTGTGTGGATAGTATATAATGGGTTTCTTCTTCCCACTGTGTGGTTAGTATATTATGGATTTTTCTTCTTCCCTCTGTGTGGATAATGTATATTGGGTTATTTTGTTCCCCTTCCCTCTGTGTGGATAATAGCTATGGGTTTTATTTTCTTTTTCCCGTGTGTGTGGATTGTAGATTTGGGATTTGTTTTCCCTCCCTTCTGTGTGGATATTTTTTTTTCTCACACTCCCTTCTGTGTGGATTGTGTATATATATATATATATATATATTTCTTCTTCCCTCTGTGGCGTGTATATGTGTATTTATATTTGTGTGTGTATTTGTGTGTTTGTATGCGTTCGCGTACATTTGTATGGATAGTAGTGTTTTTTTTCTCCCTTTCCTTCTGTGTGGATAGTAGAGAGTGTGTTTGTATGCATTCGCGTACGTTTGTGTGGATAGTAGATATTGTGTTTGTATGCGTGCTCGTACGTTTGTGTGGATAGTAGATATTGTTTCTTTTAATAGTAAATACTGAGTTATTTTTTATAGTAGATATTGGGGATTTTACCCGTCCCTTCTGTGTGGATAGTATATTTTGGGTTTGTTTTTTCTTTTTCCCTCTTTCGTGTGTGTGTGTATGTTTGTGTTTTTTTTTTTATGGGTTCGCGTACGTTTGTGTGGATAATAGATTTTTTCTCCCTTCCCTTCTGTAGGAATAGTAGAGATTGTGTTTGTATGCTTTCGCTTACGTTTGTGTGGATAGTAGATATTGTGGTGTTTGGATAGTAAATATCGGGGTATTTTTGATAGTAGATATTGTTTTTTTTTTACCCTTCCCTTCTGTGTGGATAGTATTTTTGGGGTTTGTTTTTTCTTCTTCCATCTGTGGTGTGTGTGTGTGTGTGTGTGTGTATGCGCTCGCGTACGTTGTGTGGATAGTATATTTTGTTTTTGTTTTTTTTTCTTCTTCCCGTTTGTGGATAGTATATTTGGGATTTGTATGCGTTCGCGTACGTTGTGTTGATAGTATATTTGGGGTTTGTATGCGTTCGCTTACGTTTGTGTGGATAGTAGATATTATGCTCGTTTTTTCCCCTTCCCGTGTGTGGATAGTATATTTCGGGTTTGTTTTTCGCTCCTTTCCGTGTGTGGATAGTAGATATTGTGTTTGTTTTTCTCCTCCTTCCCGTGTGTGAGTAGAATATTTGGGGGTTTTGTATGAAAATAGAAGAAACCAAAAGGCCCTTTTTAATGACCACTCATACGCTTCGAAAATATTTGCTTTCTTGTCTTAAAGTTGTGTTGGTCAGTTGTATAGTTGTTTGTGTGATAGACCGATGTTCAATAATCTATGTCTATGTGTTGTATGTTTTATATATGTCTATGTATTTATAGGTTACTGCATTTGTATGGGGAAATATGAACGAGTTTTTCGAATAGAAATACCGCACGACCTTAGGCGTGCAGTATATCCATCCGACAAAACGAGTTGCTATTTCCCCATACAAATGCGGTAACCTTTTTATTATATGCTCATTTTTTATTCTACCTAATGTTTAATTATATTAACAAAATACACTACAAGAAACAAAGTAACTGAATGTATGCCGCATACCAAACTAAATACACAAGTGCATATTCATCATTATACAACAAGATTATTACTGCGCACACAACTCCGCCCAGATAAATTTGAACTTAGTCGCGCGCTCGACATAACTTTCTAAAGAAAATGGCGTGTCTAGTTAAAATTGAAATTTTGGAGTCCTATTGTGAATGAATGCGCATTGCAACAACTTTTCCAATTCATCTGGAATGAATATACTTTAGTACTTTTTTTTCGATTCTACGAAATTTCATGATTATGGACTGGATTTATGTGTGACAATTCCACATGAAATACATGGGATTGAAGAAGCGAGGGAGAAGCGTGTTGACATCTGCAAATGCGTTTCTGTTTCTGTCAATGAATGTTTGAAATCATAATGTGTGAAAAATATGAAGTCTTTCGATTGCAATTGTCAAAAAGACGCTATGGAATTTAATGCTTAGTCCATTTTGAGTGCAGTAAGGAGGATGTACTTATCATCGAAATTAAAGCACAATTCCGGACTGTGTAATCAAAATTGATAACCGATGACATGGCTCATGTAATTCGGATTTGCAGAACTAAGAATGTACATTTTGAGGAAATTCAGGATGCAAAACTGTAAGTATATTTTTGTTGACATTCTTATCACCAGCTAAAGAAGACAGTATATGACTTGTCACTTGTATGTTATTTGTAAGGACCCTTTCTTGCGTCTGTTGTATCCTGTAGCTAGCCTAAATCCAAAACATTGCATCAACAAAGTTAACGATGAATGTGCCAAAGCAGCTGGTATGTTGCAGTCCACGAAACATCTGTTTCAATTCATTCAGAAACAAATTTAAACAAAGACAACGTAAAGCGCCTCTATGCGAGTGTACATGATTTGTTTACAAATCAAAAGTGCTGTCGTCTGCGTCCATTGTTTGTTTACTATAGAAAGTAGTTCCTTTATGCATGTGAATGTAATATGTGTATTTGCACGCGAGTTCAGTATCGGGTAATATTGAACGATTCTGACAATGTAAAGTTAACGGAGAAAAAAATGAGCATCTAATAAATGTCTATTTCTCTCCTGTATTAGTCTCTCCCTAGAGTATCACGTATTCAGGTCAGCCACTTGCAACATTGTTGCCAGTGTTCCGCCCAATTGAGGTCAGCCCCTTGCTACATTGTTACCAATGTTCAGTACCGTGACGTCAACTCACCTGTTCCATTCCTATTATCCCTATACAACAAACCCCCTTTCCACTGTCGCTATACAGTCCCAATATCCCCCATATTAAATTCCCCCTGTCGCTATATCGTCTGTAATGTATTTTCCCATTGTCGCTATATCGTCCCCATACATTACTACGGGAGCACACAACTTGAATGTACTGATAAAAAAGCGCTTCTCCAGTACCGGTCCGTGTTTGCACAAATATCTTTCACTCAGATAGACCCGTAATAGCTTCCCTCTGGTACATAGTCATACTTTCGATGTTAAACTTAAAAAAGTATCCTTTTTAGGTTAAGTGCCACCACTGTTTTTGGCCGATGTACAATGTACCACATTTGTTGGAATTATATACTAAGGGAGGCAACACATGAAAGCCAATTAATGTCGCTAATACAAAGCACCGGTATCAGCTGTTTGGTCCGGCAAGGTGTAGATAGGTTATTGGAACCTTGGCTAGCGAAGATGAGGGACATAGAGCCACGATTGAAACCACTAATTTAATTGCATTTACGCTGAAAACCCGCAAACAATGTGAGAATTGAAAGATTTTTTTTTAAATAGTAAAGAATAAATATTAAGGATCGGGTTTTTGCTTTAATAACGAAGGTGGTTATTTGGAATGTATTTGGAAGAATTTGCAGTCTTGGCAAGATTAATTCTGCTGCTTCCAGATGAGTAAAGGTGAAACGAAAGTTAGTTTCTGATCATATGGCCAAGAACAAGCCTTTATAAATTGGTTTAATATCTGTAATATCATACCTTTATATATATATATATATATATATATATATATATATATATATATATATATATATATATATATATAGAGAGAGAGAGAGAGAGAGAGAGAGAGAGAGCTTGTACTTTTTCGGGTGCAAAATACCCTGACCGAATGATAAAATTTTTGTCCTCGCGTTAGGGTGAACCAGAAGCTTCCAGAACGCTGATCACCCTGGAAGAGAACCCGCACACATATTGGGCATGTGTTGGCGCTCTTAATTTTTTTTTTTTGTAGGTCGCCATATTATAATCTTTAACATCGTTTACGTAAGGAAAATTATGCGCGAATTTTTGCCATCTGTGCTATGTTTTTAAAAATTATCACAGGTTATTTAAGCTTTCGCAAGGGTGTTTTTTGTGGGTATTTATTTTTTTGTTTTGAAATTTGTTCCGCTGCGTACTTTGTGGCATTTCGGTATGTCGGTATGCCCTTGTCACCCGTCATCATGGCGTTCTTATTTCAAATTTGCTTTTTCTTGAATTTTAAAAACGATTTATAAGCAGCAAATGGTAGGTATTTTAATTTCCCTATCCTTGCATTTTGCAATCGACGGACTCGCCTGCCATTTTATTCACCTTACCTATCCCGTGAATTGTAACATTTTTATGTGTTAAGCATATTCATTTTTGATTTTTGTTTCGGATCGCCTTTCTTAAAATTTTCTTTATAACAAGCAATCATAACCCACTTGGTTTTCGGCTAATTTTACTAGTCCCTTGTTATTGTTTTGATTGGGTGACTCGTTTTATTACATTTCATGTCTTGAAGTTTAGCCTTGAGTTCTTTTTAACAATTAATGTTAGTGAAGGCTCATGTAAGGTGTCTTTTCTCTGAATAAGTTTTATTAGCGTAGACTGAGTCCACCTAGTGTGTGCTAACTTAGAAGTTTTTTTTTTATAACGAATCTCTACAGCATCTTTATTTCAGGGACTATGTCTTAGTAAGATGTGAATAAGTGTGGCTACAGGAAATTCCACTGGGACGCACACCCCGTTTAATTATCCTGCACCTCCTGTAAGAAAACAGATAGCTGTCCCTTTTGTAACCTTTGGTCGGACGAGACATAGGATCACGCGGAAAATCATCGATCCTTCCAAGCGAGGAAGAACGTATGCTCGTCTTAGTCGGAGTTTTATGGGTTCTCTGTCTCTTAGTCCCACGGGTCTCAGAGAAAGATTACAAAAGTCCCCCGGAAATTCTTAGGGTTGATGGGGAGCGATATGTGTCCCAAACCTTTAAGTATAGGTGACTCTAAATTCTTCCCTGTTTGGGAAACACTTTCTAGGGCGAACTGTGGACCATATTATTTGCTCGATCCTCACTCGGTGACGATTAAGGAGCTCACTGCAAGGTTTATCAAGGGTCAACCTCTTGCTGGACAACATAGGGGATTGTCCCCGCCCCCATTTTATGTTGCGACCCTTAGTGGCTGCTTCTATGTAGAATGTTCAAACTCCTTCTTGGCCTATAGAACCTCAAACTTTGGACGCTGAAAAGGCCCAACTGGGTATTTCAAATGAAACTAACCCTCGCCTTTGAATGAAAATACTCGAATCCTTACAACAAAAGGCTGGGTCACTTGAAACCGTTAGCCTCGAATGACAACTCATTTCAACAGCTTCGTTCAGGCTGATAAAGAAGAAACCACTGCTACCAAAGGCTCTCCATCATTTTTTGGAAGCAGTAGCAAAAGCGTCTATACATGCATTGCCCTATCATATGGCCTTATCATCGGAGCTTCCCCACCACCACACTTATGTTTCTCTGGACACGTTCAGGGTTTTACTAGAGCTTGGTACGAACCTTATGAGGTTTGTCCTTCTCCGAATAGGCAGAATCTCTCTTCAGAGGGTTCACCACCTTCGTGGCTTCTCAGGATTTGAGAGATCAACACCGGTCCCTTGTATCCACTTCTGGTTCCCAACACCAACCAGGAAGCGAAGTCATCCTGACTGCCCTCAAGGCTCATATGCTAACTTCTCTAAAGCCGTGCAGCCCCATTAAAACAGCAACCCCAAATTAGAGTTCTCCATCGGCAGGTTGTAAAGGTCCAAGAAAGAAGTTTGTGGACCCTTCATCCTTATCTAAGGACATGGGTAGGCAGCCCTAGAGTCTAGATCCCTCTTCTGCAGACCATACCCCTTCCTTTGGTTCCAGACTAAACCTCTTTTCGCAGGTTTGGTCAGGCATAATGGTCGATGGTTGGGCCCTTTCTAATTATCGATCTTTCCGCCCATAACACATACCTGCTGAAGGAACCATTCAATATGGAGACCACAGTCTCAAAAATGAATGCTATAAGACGTGGCGAGTGGACTATCGATTTTCAGGATGTATACTTTCACATCTCAATCCTTCCTCCACATATGAAGTAAATCTGGTTTTGCTTGGATGGCGAGTTCCGTTAATTTTAAGCTCTGCCGTTCGGCCAAGTCTCCGCACCCAGAACTTTTGCCAGAGTCATGTGACTAGTTGCAGTCCATTAAAAATCATTAGATATACAAGTCCTCCAATATTTCAATTATTGATTGATGCGCATTGACAGTCAAATATCTCTTACGCTATCTGTAGCAAGACAAGTCTAGTCTAAGAGACTACCAAAGATAGAGAAACCAGAGCTCACTCCTTCTCAAGACTTTGTGGAGATGAATTTCTAGATGGAGTCGACAAAATCCTGTCACTGTTGAAGATGCAGAGAGTAAAGACTGCTTTGTCAGCTCGTCTTTTTCTCTCCCTCTTGGGGATCTTGCAGTCTTTAGCGGACCTGGTTCCTCTAGAATGACTGCATTTGCATGCTCTCCAGTTTCTCCTTTCTGTTTCTTGGAAACCTGAAAGGGAATGGTCCGGTTTATCTAGGTTGAGATTTCCACCTTCATCTGAATTTTGACTTGTATCCTAAAAGTTCTAGCACAAGTCCAAAAGTACAGAGTGTTTCAATTGAATTCCAGTGATGTATTGAATGAATTCCAGTCTTGAATGTGCTGATGTACCAATATCCTGGTTCATGGCGATGTGCCTATCTTGATGTATCACAATGATATAATCCATGGTGTCTTTAACTGAATTCATAATAATCCCAAAATAGTGATTTAATCCATAGTAACAACGAACACATTGTAATTACAACAAATAATTTCAATAAATCTTCACAAATTACAACTAAACACAACCAAATACTAACTCCACCAGGGATTTTAAGATAGAAATGAATAATTCTGATGTAAACAAGTTTAATATAAAACCCATGACACAATAAGACAACCAGGATGTGGGTCAAACGTTAATTTTCAGAACATTCTTAAGTTGTAAACAAGGTCAGATCTTTTACTTAAGTTTAGTAAAGAACATGGCAATGATTAGATAGACCAGGAATATCCAAGGGGAAAACCAATTTCCTGAACTTGGATTCAAACAAACCTGTTTACAAAATAAAGACATTCCGGTAGGCCCAAACTCCTACCGTTAGTAAAGGACAAAGTTCATGCACACTATACAGATTAAATACACTTAACAAGTCAAAATGATGGCTACTATGCATTCATTTGTATTTCTACAAAATGCTTCAAGTATGGCTTGATAGCCAATTGTTCTTTTTTTGTTTCTGAAATCAGAATGAGATTTTTGAAAGAAAATGTCATTCTATGTAAGTTTTGATAAATTATTTTGAATACTTTAAATTCATATTTTATGAACAAATTGGAACTATACATAGTACATAAATGGATTTATAAATTCAATAAAAATAAAGAATCAGGCCTTTGAAAATCTAAAAATTGATACTTTTGAAGGGCACTTTAATGCAGTTAAATTTTCCTTTTTTGTTAATTGCTTTTGAACAATTACAGTCAAGTCATTCTGGTACCTTGCTCATGTCGAAAGCTTCTGACTGATAGGCTTTAGATCTGTGTTTGATTGATAGACTTTAGACCTGTGTTTGACCAATAGGCTTTAGACCTGTGTTTGACTGATAGGCTTTAGACCTGAATGCTTGACTGATAGCTTTAGACATGTGTTTGACCAATATACTTTAGACCTGGGTTTGATCAATTACTTGAGATCTGGGTTTGACTGATAGGCTTTAGACATGTGTTTGACCAATATACTTTAGACCTGGGTTTGATCAATATACTTGAGATCTGGGTTTGACTGATAGACTTTAGACCTGAATGCTTGACTGATAGCTTTAGACATGTGTTTGACCAATATATTTTAGACATGGGATTGATCAATATACTTGAGATCTGGGTTTGACTGCTAGGCTTTAGACCTGTGTTTGATAGGCTTTAGATTTGTTTTTACAATACACATATAGTTTTTACCAATCTTTGTTCATGTGTCAATACTTTCTGAAGATTCTGTATGTGTGTGTGCATGTGCATGTCAAAGTTAACAGTAACAGAAGAACATGACGAGATTTTGAGGATGCCCAAAAAATGACATTCAATGACTATAGAGGTCAAATCTATGCCAGAGATTAAACGTAATAGGCAGATGCAGATTAATAAGCATCTTTGAGAGAAACAGAAATAGGCATATGTAGATTGATAGGCATCTCAGAGAGAAACAAATAGGCATGTAGATAACATTAAAATTGATAAGATTAAAAGAGAGAAAAAAGGAATGATGATGTCATAAAGTATAAAAAGAAGGTATCATACATAAAAAAATAATTTTGGTATCATGCATAATAAATAATTTAGGTATCACATTAAATAATTGATGTATCAAGCATAATAAATAATTTAGGCATCAGGCATAATAAATAATTTAGCCATCAAGAATATTAAATAATTTAGGTATTAGGCATATTAAATAATTTAGGTATCAAGCATAATAAATAATTTAGGTATCAAGCATAATAAATAATTTAGGCATCAAGCATATTAAATAATTTAGGTATCAAGCATATTAAATAATTAACGTACATTACACAATTTAGGTATCAAGCATATTGAATAATTTAGGTATCAAGCATAAAAAATAATTTAGGTATTGAGCATAAAAATAATTTAGGCATCAAGCATATTATATAATTTAGATATCAAGCATATTAAATAATTTAGGTACATTACACAATTTAGCTATCAATCATATTTAATAATTTAGGTATCAAGCATAATAAATAATTTAGGTATCAATCATAATAAATAATTTAGGTATTTAGCATAATAAATAATTTAGATATCAAGCATATTAAATAATTTAGGCATCAAGCATATTAAAAAATTTAGGTATCAAGCATATTTAATAATTTAGGTATCAAGCATATTAAATAATTTAGGTATCAATCATAATAAATAATTTAGGTATCAAGCATATTAAATAATTTAGGTATCAAGCATATTAAATAATT
Organism: Sinohyriopsis cumingii; assembly: GCA_028554795.2. Taxonomy (NCBI): domain Eukaryota; kingdom Metazoa; phylum Mollusca; class Bivalvia; order Unionida; family Unionidae; genus Sinohyriopsis; species Sinohyriopsis cumingii. The sequence continues at coordinate 22,453,318 of CM068825.1, read as the reverse complement.
TAGGCATCAAGCATATTAAATAATTTAGGTATCAAGCATATTTAATAATTTAGGTATCAAGCATATTAAATAATTTAGGTATCAATCATAATAAATAATTCTGGTATCAAGCGTATTAAATAATTTAGGTATCAAGCATATTGAATAATTTCGGTATGAAGCATACTAATTTAGGTACAAAGCATATTAAACAATTTAGGTATCAAGCATAATAAATACTTTAGGTATCAAGCATAGTAAATAATTTAGGTATCAACCATATTAAATAATTTAGGTATCAAGCATACTAAATAATTTAGGTATATTAAACATGTTAGGTATCAAGCATATTAAATAATTTAGGTATCAAGCATACTAAGTAATTTAGGTATATTAAACATTTTAGGTATCAAGCATATTAAATAATTTAGGTATCAAGCATACTAAATAATTTAAGTATATTAAACATTTTAGGTATCAAGCATATTAAATAATTGAGGTATGAAGCATATTAAATAATTTAGGTATCAAACAAAATAAATAATTTCCTGTAAAGCATAACACACAATACAAACTGATTTCATGATTTAATATATCATGTTTATTTTGCAAAGATATCAAAATATTCATTGTTCCATTCTCTCTACATTGTCACAATCACAGATACAAATAATTTACAAATGGTTAAAAGGTATTTTTTACAATTATAAAAAAAAACTACTGAGGTCTAGAGTAAATAAAGAACAACCCTAAGGCATGAATACAAACTTTGGGGGGTGTATGAAAAAAACTCTTGTGTTAGAAAAACAAAGAGTGCAAAACAGTACATTTTTGTACAATAAAAGAGATAAGGAGAATACTACACAACAATGTCATGATCTGGAATGTATAATTGCTTACTACAGACAACTAAATTATGAGATACAGTAACCTACTTAAAGTTATTATAACCTAGTAAAGCAAACAAATAGATAATGAGATATATTTGGTGAATTTATAAAGTTTTGAAGAGTCAGGATGATACTGAGCACAGGTTAGGGTAACCTGAACAAAACAATGAAAAACAATGAAGTCATTAAGGAGGAAAAATCCAACTAGTTAACAACAAATGAATACAGTAACATATAGCAAAACACTATCATAAAATTAATACAGTAACAATATGGCAAAATCCGACAGACAAGATAAAACTTTCATCCTCAAATTGGATATAAAAATGAAGAATTGGTTATCTAAGCTGTTTTGAACAGCATTTTCATCTTGAAAATACATGTACAAATGGAACAATATTACAAAAACTAATTAAATAATGTTGCTATGTTACACATCACAGTCAAACAATCGGTGGGACTAATTATTAATCATTTGGCACTCTAGAAGTTTGCACACATGTAAGCCACTATAAAGCTTTACATAATAAAAGTAACTAAATTGTTTCAAATTTAGCCTGATTAGCAACAAAATGTTTTATCAAATAACTTTTTACTGGAATATTAAATGTGAAATGTAATTTAAAAACAGATCTATTTGCAGCAGACATTTCATGCTTATGACAGACAATGAGAATTTAACTCTTACTTTCTGATTAGAGAACCATCTACTGGCTAAACTTCAACTTTTAGTTTTACAAATACCATGAGATCTTTTTAAAAAACTTTAATATTTTTAAAAATAAATTTTTTTTTAAAGATGAATTGAGAAAATTAGCAAAAAACATGAATTTTACATAGAAGTTTTCACATACTGTTCACAGATGTACTAATGTCTACATTGCAAGCAAATATTTATTAAAATCTGAGTATATGTTACTATAAATATATTGTCCACACTTTACAAAAACTAAGAAATAATTTTGTTTCTGTAAAACTATTCAAATTACTGAAAATGCCATTGGTAGTAAAAATATTTCCCTAAAATTCCTGGAGTATTTATATTTTGTACATGTTATATTTGGGTAGAAAGAAGAATTCATGACAAAATTTTATAAACTGATGACCAGTCCTTAAATGAACAAAGGGTAAGGCCTGAACTCTTGGTGACCTTCTCTGACCTTGGAATTATCTATGTACATATGTAATGTTTGGCATACTTGAACTCTGTGACCTTCTTTGACCTTGGAATTATCAATATACATATGTAATATTTGGCAGTATTATACTTTATATATTTAACTTTGAAAAGAATAGAATGTCAGTATATACATGATGATAGGATACAAATAGCTCTGGGATATTAATATGCACGATGAAACATTAAGAGATAGAAATAGATAAAGGATATTAACGTAACTCTAGGACTAATGCAGACCAGTTTATTTATGTACAATGCACAATCTGTCTCATTTTAGACCACAGTTCTACATTTGAACAATCAAAATTGTTAATATATATATATATATATATATATATATATATATATATATATATATATATATATATATATATATATATATATATATATATATATCTTAACCACATGAAACTGACCCTGATATACATGACAAGTGCCAACAGCAACAGACTACTGTATACAACACTATAGGGAAATGTACATGAACATTTCAAATGGAAAATTAGATGTCTTGTTTGTGGACAGGTCTCATTATCTCCAAAGAGGTTCTAGACTTGTAACACAATCTGAATGGAAAAGTGGATTTCTGGTTTGTAGGCTGATCTCATTTTCTCCATATAATTTATAGACCTGTGTAATCAAACAGTTACTGTATATATGATGTTATCATGTGGTTCCAAAGAGATAAATACTGATTTTTCACTTCTCTGATTGCTCTGACGCATGTAGAACAAATAAAATAATTCAATTACTGACAATGTAAAAGCACAGATGTAAAAAAATCATACTAACTGGATATTAAATCATATAAATTGTCACAAACAGTATTGTTCAAGTAACTGAACTACTTCATTCCCCCCAAAAGTATATGTATTTTTAAAACAATGAAATTGTGTAATATTTGCTACACAGTGTTAGGATTAAGGTTAATGTTGGTGCTAAAGGCTTTCTGTATGAATGTGATTGGTGTAGGATATATGCCATGTTATTATTTGTCACATAAAAGAAATGTGATACTGGAATTAAATATGTGACAATGACTTCCACACATAATGTTAGCACCAACATGATCTATACTGGATACAAATATTTAATACAGAATATATACTGCCACAAAATGATGTTACTGTCAAAGGCTGCACAATATTGTGTGCATTTGCATGTGCATCACATCTATTCTAGTGTCAATGCATCAAATACATGATCTTACAAAGAAAATGTCTCTTATGGCTGCTTTAGGTGATGACCACAAATCAATCAACACTGTGCAGCAGTGAATTTCCAGCTTGCCATCAATCAGTGCCTTGACAGTGCCCTAAATATTCATTATTATGCACATATATACTTCTAATGATTCTAATACTGCCTGGCCTAAATTGGTGGTGGTCCATCAGTGTAATGTAACATTGGGCTCAGAGATCTACGGAAGTTATTGGCCAGCATGCAGCTATAATCCTCTTCCGTCAATGGCACAAGACTAGCAATTCCCAGTAGCAATAAGAGTAAAAGCTGTAATGGCAAAGCTGTTCTACAAACACGGGAAAGCAACGTTGGACGGATTCTGTAATATCTTCCAGCCTCTACATCATGAAGAACGGTTGAGCTGCAAAAATACCAAAAGCATTATTTTTATAACTTAAGTAATGCTCTAGGACAACTTCCTCATGTGTTTTTGATTTGTAGCTTCTGAAACCAGGTAAATAAGTTTTAAAGAACTACACAGTTTACAAATTTAAAGAAAGAAGTAGCCGTCACTAGAAAAATGACCTTAGTACATTATGATGAATAAGAATTAAAATGGACAAAAGAAAGAATGACAAGCTTAATATGCTATTTAAAGGAAGCCACATTATATAGGAATGTCATTTGGAAAAAGTTACTTAATTTAGAAAGTTGAATGAAAGTGATGGAAGACCATGGTTTAATACAATTACAAGATATTTATCTGCTTGACATTAATTTTGATACCAGTCTAAAGCCTGAATATATCTTATAATGGCCATGCAATATTTTTTTTACCAATTTAAGCTTGTAAAGTGTCCTATTGTATGAGCAAGATGCAGAAAATGAATTCTGTAGACATGCACCTTAGCCACAATAACTTCAACATGATTAGCTTAATAAAATACAAAAGCATGCTGGATATATTTTGTCTATGTTGATGCATAATATATTATACAGAAAACATGATGGGGATGAGTACAATATGGTCTAAAACATAATTTCAAGGGATTTGGGACAGACCAAAAACTGAAGAGCCATTTCTCAACAGACTCTAACTTGGCCAAACATTTTAGATCATTTTTCATGTCAACAGTCTGTAACTAGCCAAACATTTAAGATCATGCTTTTCATGTCAACAGACTGTAACTGGCCAAACATTTAAGATCATGCTTTCCATGTCAACAGTCTGTAAATGGCCGAACATGTAAGATTATGCTTTTCATGTCAACAGGCTGTAATTTGGCCATGCATTCTAGATCATGCTTTTCAATTTCTAGGGTCAAATATTCTCTGTTGTTAACAGGTTCCCAAGACTTCTAATTCTTAAAAAAACTTACATGCTGATACTGTCATAAACAATTTTTTTTATTTCATATGGTAACTGAGTTTCTTTGTAAAGGATTTGGTATATGGAAGCAAAGTCTAAAAATATGCCAGCAGAAAGCTAGAACTGACTCAAATAAAAGAATGCAGTTTTTAATTAGCATGGCATACCTAACAGTGTCAATCTTTTTTTCCAAGATCTAAACTTTTCAACAACTTTTCAACTGAAGCAGGTTATGCAATATTTTTGTGTAAGAATGATGGCTGACCTTGACTTGATGAAACTAATTAATAATGATACACCTAAGTATAGTACATGAAACTAATACATTATTATGCCATCAAATATTGTTGAATGAAATGAACTAAAGAGATGATCTAATAATGATAGTTGTCCATTTTCAACACTGAAATACATGTACTGTATATACCAACATTAAAAAATTATATGATTGTATCTATTCCCTTGGACAGATAGCTAAGGGAATGTTTTCATAGGTAGATAGGTAGGTAGGTAGGTATGAAATGGCACTTGTCAATTAAAAGTTAATAATTGTAAAAATGTAAATGTGTAACAAAGCACAGTGCAATTTTGTGATTTTCTCTGAGTTTCTGTTGAAAGAGAAAACTTTAAAGTAGACAGCTTGAATGTTAATGAATGAGGAATTAGAAAGAGTTGTAAGTGTCATATAATATAACATTTACAACATTATAAAAAGGTGGGTGGGAAAAAATCCATGCAAAATTCTTAAGAATTTCATTGTCCAAATGGTTGCATTACTGTCTTTAGGCATGAAAGTGTGACCCTGGAATAATAATAAGTACAACTCTACCAGACATGAATGTTAGTGAAGATCTAGTCTATATTTCCATTTCATGATGAAGTAAAACAAACATCCACACCCAAAAATTGACAAACATGGGAAATATGGGGAGAAATTTAATGAAAAATATACCTTATACAAGAATGAGCAGATAAAATGCAAATTAAGATAAAACATGCAAAAAATCATGAAATAAAGGCCCACATGCAGGTTTCCAGTAAGCTGACAATGGACTGGTTCAAGCTTACATCATGGTTCCTGAAACATGCTTCCTAAAAGAAAAGTGAACAAGTCTACAAGTTAATGACCAGACATGAATGCATCAAAATCCTCTGTAACCAAATTCTGATGAGATTAAATAAAAACAAGAACAAACACCAACAACTAATACCTATAGCTGTGGTATTTAATCTGCCAAAAATATGTAAATGTGCCATGCCACAAATTATTTGATAAAATATACCAATGCAGAGTATGCTACTGAACTAGACAAATATTATAATAACAAACAAATACAGCAAAATGTGAATTCTAATTTCCCATTTCATGCATTTATTTTCTACAATTTTAAATACCACTTTAATGCCACGCTATATGGAAAATGTACAAGAATACACCCATATGAAGGCTACAAATTACAATCCATTCATGAATGGTTTTACCATTTCTGAGGAAAGAAAATCAATCATATATGATCCAGTGAATCTCCATGGAAAATGATCTCTAACCATTGTTTTGATCTAAGTTTTCCTTCATATCGCTAGATGCCCTAAGCCAGCCCCTCCATGCATATTGTAAAGAATAGAAAATGTTGGCATAACTAATATGTGTGCACCTGTATATAAGCCATTCTTTTCATGTTATATTGTTCAATTTCAACTATGTTAAAAACTGATGTATCCACAAAAGACAATTTATATATATAAAAAATTAAAAATAAAATCTCAAAAGTGATTTATTCTCTCCATGCAAATAACATTTTTGTCAGTTCTATTAATTTATACAGATGCCTGGAACCTAACCATTAGGTGAAAGGGAACTGGGAAGGCATAGAAAAAAAAGGTTCATGTATGGTTGTATAAAAGTGGAGAAGAACAGAACAAGGGGCAAAATTAATCAGGGATGTAATAGTAATTTTTTATAAAGAGAAATGTGCAAATAATGGACTAACTACAAAGATGCCATTAGAGTATAAGAAAAAGAGACTGATTAGACAAATAAAGTGACCAAGAATGACCGATATAAAAAGAACTGTGATGGAGGGTGGGGAATAATCCACAACTATCCTATCTGAATGAAGATCACTGAATTCTTGTATGCCCATCATTTTATACTCATCAAATACTCTTATGATCTTTAGTTCCAAATAGTGTATAGATTTCACAAAGTTATGAGCTCTCTGTTAGATATCTAATTTCGTATTAAGAACTCTCTTTTTATTGTAAATTTATACAGCCTATCATATATACTTGCTTATAAGCTGAATCCAACTGCAAGCTGCACAAATCCAGATCTGCTGTTGCATAATGCACTAACAGATCTGGGTCTGTACAATTTGTTAGGAGTAACAAATAGCACCAACCCTGATTTGCAGGTGTATTATATTACGGCAGATCAGGATCTTCATTGTTTGCAGTTTGACTCGACTTAAAAGCAAAAATATAGTTGGTATTTGCACTACATGTAACTGATACTAAAAGTAAGTTTCAGACAGAACAAATTCTTGAGAAATCGGGCAAACATAGTTCAAATATGGCTGAAAAGGATCAATATCCATATTCCAATGACATTTCATAAAAAAGTTCATGATATATAAGTTATGACATGAAATTTGAAAACTGGTGTCCTAGGACAGAACAGTTTTGCCTATTACAATCACATGAGTAATGACGATGACAACCTAAACTAAAAATGTAGCCATTGTATTCTAGATAGTCTCAATGTGCACTCTCAAAATGAGTAGGAATTGGTTCAAATACTTCATAGTGCAAAATTATATTGGGTGGTGCCAGAAGTAAGGTATGGACTAATATTCATTCAATTCTTTGACAGATATATCTATGGCCTAGTCTTCTGGTAAGTAATTTACACTGTGCATTTGATCCATGATATAGACTTTGGCATTTTGGCATGTAGATAAGTAATGTTAGTCTGTGCATTTGGTCCAAGGTATGGACTTCTAGTTAAGTAATATTAATCTGTGCATGTTTCATTTAATCTGAATAAAGGAAATAATCATTATTCACCCATTTTTCATTAGTAACAGATGTTCATTACTAAAATGTTTATTTTTTGTAATTTCTCTAATTGTTTTACCTTTGTTATATAAGAATAAGAATAATAATAATAATAATAATAATAATAATAATAATAAAAATAGATAAATTCAAAGGAAATTATTCTGGATTGAACCTCAGGTGAATGTCAGCAATGGAAACTGAGTGTATCAATTGATATTATGTTTAGAAAATGTAAGTGGAGAAGGTGATTTAATGCTGTCACATTCAGACAGAGTCCAGTCAGTTTTTGTTGATGTTGGTGATGAACCAAATTTATTATCAAAATGATGAATACTTAGTGATGATATCAGAAGATTAATTCAGTCTGAGATCATATAAAGATGATAATAATTTGTCCTCACATAGTAGAACTGTATAAACATTTCCTAGCATTTCCTGCTGATCTTTGACCCTACACACTATGGTACCATGGGATTGAACACAGGACTTGTATACAGTATGATGCACAATATGCTGTGATACTTTGTGTTATGTCTGTATGTAACATGCATGACCAAGGTGCACTTGTCTCAACAGAAATACAGTACCAAGATACACCTGTCTGTCAACAGAAATAAAATACCAAGATGCACCTGTCTGTCAACAGAAATACAATACCAAGATACACCTGTCTCTCAATGGAAATACAATACCAAGATACAAATGTCTGTCAACAGAAATACAATACCAAGATGCACCTGTCTCTCAATGGAAATACAATATTGATGATAAAATGAAATGGATTACGTGTTGCCATCAGCTCCATCTATAGCGCGCAGGAAAGGTCTCACCATTCCGTACAAAAACTGGAGAACAACAAAACAGTAATAGAATAAAAAGTACTGAAAATACTTCTGGAAATGTAAGTACGGTGAATTAGATGAAGTACAGTGAATTAGATGACAGTGAATTAGATGTAAATACAGTGAATTAGATGTAAGTACAGTTAAGTATATTAAATCCTTTGTCCTAATTCATATCATGACAGAATACATATTTTGTATTAAATAATATATATCCAGTATATATAATTCTTGCTCTAAAACACACCTAGCTTCTTGTTTCACTCTCACATTTAATAAAAGCATATGGAAGTGAAAACGATCAAAATTGTTTAAGTGATGAATCAAGAATGGAATTTATAATTATGGCACTTTTCTAACAATCAGTCCACATTTGGTGTAATAAAACCATCCTCAACATTTAAACATTTGAATTCAAGGAGCATGTTTTAACCCAAACTTTCTCATGTTTCTCTGCTTATCACTGCATAAACAATAACAAAGGCAGAAGTACAAAACCATTTGGTGAACCACTAGTGCGAAGGGAGACTACTTCATTTAGTAATTACTTGTGTGATGTGATTTGAGCAACCCAATTTCATCCCATATTCACTATTTATTTATTCATTATTTTTGGGTAATACTTAATTAACAAAAATTCTGAAATAAAAACAAACAGTTGTTTTTAAATTTAGTTTTAAATGGTTTGTGTTCCCTCTGATAAATTCAAGAAGTCATGAGGAATGTTCAAAGACTTCAAGGATAAAACCAATGTTTTCAAATTTCAAGGAGTTTTAAAGGTTACCCTCTGATTGAGGACTTTTAAAGGTTTTACAAAGCCATACTAAAAAGAATAACATAATTTAATTTTTTTTAAATTAAAAAAAATCATTTTTTTTTCAATTGCCAGTTGTACAAGGACATATAAAAAAAGTCTGATAATGATTGGTTCATCCTAACCTGACAAGCAAACAATAATTTTATGCAGAAAGTGTGGGTCATACAGAACACTTCCGGCAATTTTAATTAAAGACAGAAAATATTTCATGATTTTGGTTTCTAAATAGATTTGAAATAGAGTAGTTCCTTACTACAAAGCATTCTAGTAAAGCATGACATGAGTATGGTCACATATATCTTCTGGGGAAAAATATAATTTTATATTGAAACAACCTTAGTATAACATAACCTCGCTTACCAGTTTAACATGGGAGTCATGTATGGCTCCCTTTAATAAAATTATATTAAGGAAGTACTGTATATTATATCTCAGTATAACACAACCTCACTTATAACATGGTAGTCTTGTGACTCCATTTAATAACATTATAATAAGAGAGTACTGTATACTGTACCTCATTTATATTATGGTACTCTTTAATGGCACTTCTAAACAGCATTATATTGAGGGAGTATTGTATATTGTATCTTATAATGTTATGTCACTTATAGGATGGTACTCCTTTATGGCTCCCATTAAAGCATTATGATGAGGGTGTACTGTATAACGTATCATAATTGTTATGTCACTTATAGCACACTGCTCTGGTGGCCAAAGTGGTTAGAGTATCTGCCACAGATGCATGAGATCTGTTTTGAACCCTGGCTTAGTCATACCAAAGACTTATAAAAATGGTATTAGCAGCTGCCTTGTTTGGTATTCAGCATTAAGAGGTTAGTGTTAGGACTGGTCAGCCTGGTGTCAGGATAATGTAAATGGGTGGGACATCATGCTACATGTCTGCAGCATGATGCCCCAGTACTAGACATCACTATGAACTGCATACACCATAGCGATACGACAAAAACTTTAAGCTGCATTAAAAATTCAAATGACACACACTCACTTATAGCACAGCACTCTTATGACTCCCATTAAAAGCATTTTATTGAGGGAGTACTGTTTTATGTAACTCAGAATAATGTGACCTCAAAGCATGGTACTCTTTTATGGCTCCCATTAAAAGCATTTAACTGATGGAGTACTATATAATATATTATAATCTGCTGTCACTTATAGCACAGCACTCTTATGGCTCCCATTAAAAGCATTTTATTGAGGGAGTACTGTTTAATGTAACTCAGAATAATGTGACCTCAAAGCATGGTACTCTTTTATGGCTCCCATGAAAAGCATTACAGCGAGTGAACACTGTAGTTAACATTTGATGAAAGTGTTCTCTCAGTACCAAAGGATGATTATTGCAAATTTTAGGCACTTGGGTATCAGGATGAGAGGCTATAACTAATATTACAAATTTCTGGCAAATGTCCAGCAGTATGGCCATGTTTCCAAATACAAAGAGTATTTGATTCAAGGAAAATAATTTTTTAAAAACTCAAGGTAGCCAATGTGATCAAAATAAAGATTACATTGTTCAAAATGCTGACTGTGCTATATTTAAACAAAAATATAAGATAGTGCATTGTGGTTGTGATAATTGTGATTCTCAAGTTGACATAAAATACATTTCCAGTGGAACTAGCTTCTATGTATATGTGTACATATGTATCCAAGTATATATAGGGTTCAAGAGCAATGTGAAATGTATATGTGTACATATGTATCCAAGTATATATAGGGTTCAACAGCAATGTGAAATGTATATCTGTACATATGTATCCATGTATATATAGGGTTCAAGAGCAATGTGAAATGTATGTGTACATATGTATCCAAGTATATATAGGGTTCAACAGCAATGTTAATTTAATAAATTTCAAGATTTAAAAAAAAATGCTTGAGGTCCAAGTACACATGTTACTTTTGCACTTTTATTCTTATCTGTATAAATTTTGTCTGAAATTGAGCATTGCAAGTTAATCCAGTACCTGTAACTGAGTGCTCTGCCTTTTGCAGACCATTATTAACTCTGCACTTTAAGTGAGCACTCAGAGACAAGCTGGTAATGGTCATAAGTCATCATCTTGGCATTAAACATATCAGCACCTAACATGTATGACTAAGCACTAGTGATTGATGTTGATGGCTATTGGAATTTGGAGCCATGTGTAAACAGTACTTTAAGTCACTCTAAAGCACACTAACTAAATTACCCAAATACCTACAATCTAACAATTAATTATCCTAGGATTGAGCACTCTGTCAACTTAACAACATTATGTACAAAGGCAGTCACATTAACAATAATCTAAACTATGACGTGAAGAACAGTGGATACAAAAACACAGACAACACATGGGGTCTATTACCATGCAGACCTACCTGTGGTCTAGTAGTCCCACAATAGGGACACCTCTCAGGCTTATATGACAAAGAAAAAAGGGAAAGTTTGGAGAAGCTCAAAGAAATAAAACCAAAAATAGTTAAATATGTTATGAGCAAAGTTCTATGGAAATTTTGATAAGAAATTTTAAATTGCATCCCTTTGTTGTCATGGATACTGTCACTGTACTTAAGTTTCAGCAACTTAAAAGTGAATGTCCCTTCATTTGGATGTCCAAGCAAAGAATATTACTGTCAAAACATTTTTATCAGAGCATAAATTAGTCTCAGTAATATTTATTTCACTAACATTTACTTAGAAATCAATCTCTATGAAGATTTCACATTTGTCTATTTATTCCTATGCTGATTAAACTTGGCAGACATTTTTGAAATTCTCACAGAAAGAGATTGCTCTGGTGCCCTAGTGGTTAGAGCATCCGCCTCGGATGTGGGAGGTTGTGGGTTTGATCACCGGCCGAGTCATACCAAAGACTTATAAAAAATGGTACTTGCTTGGCACTCAGCATTAAGAAGTTGGTGTTAGGACTGGTCAGCCTGGTGCCAGGGTTATGTGACTAGAATTGGAGCTACATGTCTGCGACATGATGCCCCACTGTTAGATATCACTATAAACTGTCACACTGCAGACATCATAGTGATATGACTGAAAAATTGTTAAAGCTACGTTAAAAATCCAAATCACACACACACACTCACAGAAAGAGACCTCGTGACATTTCAACACAAATCAGCATTCTGTTGCTTTCAAAAATAAACCATCATTAACTTCTGGCCAGTATTGATGAATAAAGAGCTGAATACCACCTTGAAAAAGGCTACAGACTGTAACATGTAGCACTCATGTATAAATAATGCATACCAAATTTTAACATGCAATTGTAATCACTCATCTGTAAATAATGCATTTCCAATCATAACATGTAACTGTAATCCATCATCATAAATAATGCATTTCCAATCATAACATGTAACTGTAATCAGTCATCATAAACAATGCATACCCAATCATAACATGTAACTGTAATCAGTCAACATAAATAATGCATTTCCAATCATAACATGTAACTGTAATCAATCATCATAAATAATGCATACCCAATCATAACATGTAACTGTAATCAGTCATCATAAATAATGCATACCCAACCATAACATGTAACTGCAATCAATCATCATAAATAATGCATCCCCAATCATAACATGTAACTATAATCAGTCATCATAAATAATGCATTTCCAATCATAACATGTAACTGTAATCAATCATCATAAATAATGCATTTCCAATCATAACATGTAACTGTAATCAATCATCATAAATAATGCATACCCAATCATAACATGTAACTATAATCACTCATCATAAATAATGCATTTCCAATCATAACATGTAACTGTAATCAATCATCATAAATAATGCATACCCAATCATAACATGTAACTGTAATCAATCATCATAAATAACACATACCCAGTCATAACATGTAACTGTAATCAGTCATCATAAATAATGCATACCCAGTCAGAACATGTAACTGTAATCAGTCATCATAAATAATGCATACCCAGTCATAACATGTAACTGTAATCAGTCATCATAAATAATGCATACCCAGTCATAACATGTAACTGTAATCAGTCATCATAAATAATGCATACCCAGTCATAACATGTAACTGTAATCAGTCATCATAAATAATGCATACCCAACCATAACATGTAACTGTAATCAATCATCGTAAATAATGCATACCCAACCATAACATGTAACTGTAATCAATCATCATAAATAATGCATACCCAATCATAACATGTAACTGTAATCAATCATCATAAATGATGAATATCCAATTGCATACTGTCTAGAATTTGAGCTACCACTGCATAATGTGCTGTTTGTGCTGCTCATGTTTTCATGTGCTGATCTTTCAGTGTGTCATGCAATGACAAATCTGGTACTCATGTTTTCATGTGCTGATCTTTCAGTGTGTCATGCAATGACAAATCTGGTACTCATGTTTTCATGTGCTGATCTTTCAGTGTGTCATGCAATGACAAATCTGGTACTCATGTTTTCATGTGCTGATCTTTCAGTGTGTCACACAGTGACATATCTGGTATTCATGTTTTCTTTTGCTGATCTTTCAGTGTGTCATGCAATGACAAATCTGGTACTCATGTTTTCATGTGCTGATCTTTCAGTGCGTCACAGTGACATATCTGGTATTCATGTTTTCTTTTGCTGATCTTTCAGTGTGTCATGCAATGACAAATCTGGTACTCATGTTTTCATGTGCTGATCTTTCAGTGCGTCACACAGTGACATATCTGGTATTCATGTTTTCTTCTGCTGATCTTTCAGTGTGTCATGCAATGACAAATCTGGTACTCATGTTTTCATGTGCTGATCTTTCAGTGCATCATGCAGTGACATCTGGTATTCATGTTTTCTTTTGCTGATCTTTCAGTGTGTCATGCAATGACAAATCTGGTACTCATGTTTTCATGTTCTGATCTTTCAGTGCGTCTTGTAGTGACAGATCTGGTACTCATGTTTTCTTGTGCTGATCTTTCAGTGTGTCGAGCAAGGACAGATCTGGTAATCATGTTTTCATGTGCTGATCTTTCAGTGTGTCATGCAGTGACATATCTGGTATTCATGTTTTCTTTTGCTGACCTTTCAGTGTGTCATGCAATGACAAATCTGGTACTCGTGTTTTCATGTGCTGATCTTTCAGTGCGTCACACAGTGACATATCTGGTATTCATGTTTTCTTTTGCTGATCTTTCTGTGTGTCATGCAATGACAGATCTGGTACTCATGTTTTCTTGTGCTGATCTTTCAGTGTGTTGAGCAAGGACAGATCTGGTAATCATGTTTTCATGTGCTGATCTTTTAGAGTGTCATGCAGTGACATATCTGGTATTCATGTTTTCTTTTGCTGATCTTTCAGTGTGTCATGCAATGACAGATCTAGTACTCATGTTTTCTTGTGCTGATCTTTCCGTGCATCATGCAATGACAGATCTGGTACTAATGTTTTGATGTGCTGATGTGTCAGTGTGTCACGCAATGACATATCTGGCACTAATGTTTTCTTGTGCAGACAATGATCTTTTAGTGTCATGCAATGACAGATATTGTACTCATGTTTTCATGTGCAGACAATAAGCAGCCAGTGCATTATGCAATCTGGGTCCAAATTTTTTTTCTGTACTTGGATGTCACATGTAAATATTTTGAGTGAAGGATTTTGAGAGAAATGCGACAAAAATGGTAATGCTCTTCTTTTAAATGCAAATAAATATGTAAATATGTGTTCATTTTTAAGTAAAAGCTAGTGCCTCATCAGCATAGAACATACCAACAGTCAACAGTTTGCTGACACTAAACTACACTGCTAAAGCATCCATATCAGAGAAAAAATCTTACATTTACAAATTCACAACTTTTCTATATATTTTTGAACTTCAAGGCTTCAATTAAAATCCAATGATTTTTTTTGTTAGAAAAATGAAAGAATCAATATAAAAACAATGTGTCTGATAAATGCTTGGAGAAAACATGTATCTAAAATTTTGTTTTAAAGGTAAAAAGCTTTCATGGAAATCAGATGTCAAATGAAAATGTCTGTCTCTTTTATCAGTAGTAATAATATCATATGTCGTTCATATTCATTAGCTTCATGACATCATATCATAACAATGGATTAATGTACTGTAATATAATTGATCTCTATTAAGGTCTCATCAATGTGAGACAGTGATCATATCACAATATATAACTGATCTCATTCAAAGTCTCACTAATGTAAGACCATGAACACATCACAATATATATTTGATCTCGTACAAGGTCTCATCAATGTGAGACCATGAACATATAATAATATAAATCTGATCTCATTCAACATCTCATCAGTGTTAGACTATGAACATATCATAATATATAACTGATCTCATTCAAGGTTTCATCAATGTGAGACCATGAATATGTCATAATATAAAGCTGATCTCATTCAAAGTCTCATCAATGTTAGACCATGAACAAATAATATATAACTGATCTCAGTCAAGGTCTCATCAATGTGAGACCATGAATGTATCATAATATATATAACTGATCTCGTTCAAGGTTTCATCAATGTGAGACCATGAATGTGTCAAAATATATAACTGATCTCACTCAAGGTTTCATCAATGTGAGACCATGAATATGTCATAATATATAGCTGATCTCATTCAAAGTCTCAACAATATTAGACCATGAACAAATAATATATAACTGATCTCATTCAAGGTCTCATCACTGTGAGACCATGAATGTATCATAATATATATAACTGATGTCATTCAAGGTCTCATCAATGTGAGACCATGAACTTATCATAATTTATAACTGATCTCATTCAAGATCTCATCAGTGTGAAATCATGAACATATCACAATATATAACTGATCTTGTACAAGGTCTCATCAATGTGAGACCATGAACATTTTAATGTATAACTGATCTCTTTTAAGGTCTCATCAACATAAAACCATCAACATGTCACATGAATGTGTGTGAAATCCTATACATAGTTAACATCATTGTAGATCAAGCCACATAAACTACTGTTAATCTATCAAAGTAGAGATAGCACTGTCAAAGAAACATTTTCTCTGTCAGTAAAGACATATGTTTATAAACCTAGCAGAATGATAGAATACTGAATGAGGAGAAAATTACTGGCTATCAAGTGCATTTGGGTAACATGTCCACATGGTTATGAATGGGAATTACCTTAAGACTGAACTACATTATAGGAAATATGACATAATCAGCTTGTATTAAAACTTTTTCTTGCAAATGATTTTGTATAAGATGATTCAATACTATAAGATAATGATAAAGATTCCAATTAACATCAAAATACTTTATTTTTATTCATGAATAAGATCCTCCAGTAAACGTGAAATATAACAAACTCTGAAATGAGATCATGATGTAGAAACAATCATGACAAAAGAATACGAAAGAAAATATATCAATGAATGTGAAAAATAATGACCAAATTTGGCCAAAAGATTATTACATATTTAACCAGTCATCTGTAGATTAAATACCCTCCTTCCCCTCCCACTTATGTAAAAATTCCAAGTACCATCCCCTCACTTATGTAAAGATTCCAAGTAAAAAGTACCATCCCCCCCACTTACGTAAAGATTCCAACTAAAAAGTACCATCCCCCCACTTATATAAAGATTCCAACTGAAAAGTACCATCCCCCCACTTACGTAAAGATTCCAGCTAAAATGTACTGTATGTTCCAGGGCCCTGAGTGGCCAAGTGGTCTAAAGTGCTCACCATTACGGATCACTGCCACCTCACCTCTGTCTGCGTGGGTTCGAGTCTTGGATTCAGCCAATGTGGGTATGTGAGAAAGCTTGCCAGTAGCTTCTCGTGGGTTGATGGTTCTTTCCAGGGTTTTCCCGGGTTCTTCCTCCACCATTTACACTGGCTGCCATGTTTAGCCTATCTTATGCTGAAAAAAATGGAGTTAAACCCAATACAACAACAACAACAACAACCATATGTTCCAGCCCTCTTAATCTGTATACTGCTTACAAAAGTACCTTATTGTACAGTGCTCATCACTTATCTACTAATGTTTCCATGGTAACATTAAAAACAATGAATGCACAACATTCTATATACAAAAAGGCACCTCTACTCAACTTGTTTAACATTTTTACTAATTTTGGTTGAAATAACTTTTTGAGACTTATGCTCTGAAAATGAAACTGTATGAGGACAGACATAGTGATAGCTATTTCCCACGTATTACATACTGGTGGGATGGGGAATATGAAAGCATCTATATCTCCCCATGCTGCTAAAATGTCTGCTAGGAGATGCTATGCTTTGATGAAGATTTCATAAATTAGAAATTTGTAAACTGTATAGCGAGTGATAGGCATTGTGAGTTCTGTTAAAAAATTATATAGGGAGTGATATGGATTATGAATTATATTACAAAGTATATAGGGAATAATATGGATTATGACTATTGTTACATAGTTATGTGCATCATGAGTTGTGTTACAAAGTCTATAAGAAGTGTTAGGCAATACAAGTTTTGCTACAAAGTGTACAAGGGGTAATAGGCAATATGAATTTTGTTATAAAGTATATAGTAAGTGACATGCATCAAGAATTGTGTTACAAAGTATAAAGGGAGTGACAGGCATCATTAATTTTGTTACAAAATGTATAGGAAGTGATAGGCATTATGAATTTTGTTACAAAGTAAAATATATAGGGAGCGATATGCATCATTAGTTTTGTTACAAAGTATATAGAAAGTGATACACATTATGGGTTTTGTCTCAGAGTGTATAGGGAGTGATACACATTAAGAGTTTTGTTCTAGAAATGATGGATAGATGATGAACCAACAGCATGTACATGTAGTAATGTTTGACAGCACATCAGCATAATAGTGACTATATGGTGCCAAAAAAGGTAAAGTTAGGAAAATGTGAAAATCGATTGCACAACAATTTAAGATGATAAACCCTTCTAATAAATGTAAAAATAAAAAATGAAATATAAATATGTTACAATTCTGTAAAATACACATAAAATAAATGATGAAATAGAAAATGCAAAATCCTTCAAACATTATACATTGCAAATGTCAATTATTATTTTGGGAGGTTTAGATAACCTCAGTAGTGATTCAGGAATACAGAATTGTGCAATATTTGAAACACTTATGTTTGCTGCTTTTAGGTGTAAAAGTGGAATTAAATTTGGTTTCGAAGTGTGTATGATTTAGAATTTTGGCCTATATATGGTATCATGTGTTGGATTAGATGGATTTCATGACAGCTTGGAATTTAGGCCTATAGATAGTATCATATACTGGATTAGATGGATTTCATGACAGTTTGGAATTTAGGCCTACAGATGGTATCATATGCTGGATTAGATGGATTTCATGACAGTTTGGAATTTAGGCCTATAGATGGTATCATATACTGGATTAGATGGATTTCATGACAGTTTGGCAGTATATGGAAGATCCAGAACAGGCTAAAATATTCAAAATATTGGAAGTGAAGAACTGTGAAAAGCATAACTACGCCACTAGAATAATATTTTGCAATGTTACCATGGAAACAATTGTGTGGTGGAAAATGTAAGGATGAAAATATTACTGAAACTGATAAACTGTGAATAGCAAAAGGCATATTAGACTACCAGTCTATTATGTGTAAAACACTCCATCATTATGCAGACCATGGGAGTCATAAAGTATATCACCTTACAGTGAGACCAGCTTATAATGATGTACCTGATGGATACCACTCAATGAAATGGAATCCATCACCATCCTCACTTTATAACAAGAACCATGCCATATTCAAGGGCCTTATAATGAAGAGACACTGAGAGATCTTAAATGGTTTGGGAGTTATAATCAGAAATGAAAGTGGGAATGAATGATGGATGAACAAATAAATGGATTGCAATGTTAAAAATACTGAAACTTAAAAATTGGGAATAGTAAAATGAACATTTACACTACTGGTTCAATAAGAGTACCAAAATTTCACTGACGGACCTAAATGGTTTTCAAGTGTTTGCCTGGAAATTAAAACATGTATAATGGATGGATGGGCAAACAGATTGATCAAAACTGAAAAACTGTGAATAGCAGAACACCTACACCGCTGGTCTAATATGTGTATACAATTTCATACAGAAATAGACTTATGCTCCAGAAATGAAAGAGTGAAAGAATGATGGATGGATAAATAAATGAAGAAAACATTAAAAATGCTGAAAGGTTAACTTGGATTATTAGTCTATTTGTGTCAAGAGAAAATATAAATGGGGTTTGAAATTTCGTCCTAAAGAAGAAGGTGTAGAATAATGGATAGATTGATGGATGGACAAGAATCACACCAAAAGAGAAAAATGGAAGAAGACAAATCTGGACCCATAATCTAACATATGTAATAAAACTCATGAAGATATTTTAAACAGTTTGAGGACCATGCTCCAAAATGTTTATTTCCCTCACCACCCAATAATAGACCCACACCCAAGACTGCTTTCCTGGCTCATTGCTACAAGGGAGATAAATGCAAGAGCAATTGGTTAAGAAGTCTGGGTTAGTAGGGTGTAATCTGCTGAAATTTCATCCAATGTTTCAATGTTTATCTTTATCCTGATTGGATGGAATATCACTATCATTCGTCCAATACAGAAAGGTTCCTAGGCCAGATGCTTGTGTCTATGTTGCTCAAATTCTGATCATGGTATTTTGAGATAAAGGGTAAATGGTTTCTCCTTGTAACAATGTCAGCCATATTTGATGGTGGAACAGAATCATTTTGTATAAATCTGAAAGGAGTTCAAACTAGACACCCTATGTCAAATGTTAATCAGTTGTTTGCAAGTTATTAATGGTTTTCTATTTTCAGCAACAGCAGCCATATTTGATAGCGAATTCACATCATTTTGTACAAACTTAAAAGCATGTCTCTCCAGAATGATTTCTGTAAATTTGGTCTAATTCTGAACAGTGGTTTTTGAGAAGTTGTTTAAAGGAGTTCTAGTAATGGTGGTTGTATTCAACAGTGAATTATCATACTTTGTATAAATTTGAAAGTCCTTTATAAAAGAAAGCTGTTAAAATTGGTCGATTTCTTCTGAGCAGTTTCTGGAAAGCAGCTTTAAAGTTTATTTATGTTTAGTAATGTTTTCTGTACCAGACAGTAGATTTGAAAGCACTTCATATGAGGATGCTTTATATTTAATTTGTTAAACTTCTGTTGAGCCATTCTTGAGAAGTCATTCAAATATTTTCTGTTTTTAGTAATGGTGGCTTTATATCATGGCCAGTCAGCATCATTTGGAAACAAATTAAAGGTATTTCACCCAGGATGCTTTATCAATATTAGCAGTTTTGAAGAGGATGATGTTTAAAGGTCTTGATATTTTTGGTAAAGGCTGCCATATTTTGATGGTAGATCAGCATTTGTACAAAATAAAAGATTGTTACCCACCTGGATGCTTTCTGTCAAATATGATAAAAGTCTGTTCAGCAGATTGGTAGAAATTGTTGTTTAAATATTTTTCTATATTTAGTAATTGCAGCCATATTTGATGGTGTACGTCATTATTTGTACAAATCTGAAAGGCCTTTATGCCTGGATTATATGTGACAAGTTTGCTTCAAACTGGTCTGGTGAGTTTTAAGTAGAAAATATCAATTGTTGATTGACAATGAAAATTTTTTTAATTTTTGTGTAACTGTTACCATAGCTGAATGACGATCAGAATTACATATGTAAATTTATAAAGAGGTTCAAGGTAGGGTGGTTTTGTTTTTCTTTTTAGAAAATGCTTAATTTTTTATATGCTTTTAGTAATGTGGATACATCTGATGGCAGATCAACATTATTAGTAAAAATTTGAAAGTCCTTCTTGCCAGGATGCTCTGTGCCAAATGCGTTCCAAATTGATCCAGTTGATTTTGAGTAGAAAATTAATATGGTGACTATGTATGGACACATGGCACATCAGATGCAGATCCATACTAGAAACTCACTTGATCTTATGGTCCAGTTGTAAAAAAAATATTAAAATATCAAGGTTTATAAATATCTATACCTGTCTTGTCACAGCAAATGGTGATCTTGTCCTGATTGGGGTACGGTGGGGAGTGGAAGATCCAGGACGGAATATGGAGGGGTGGGAGGGGGTGCTGGTTCTTCCACCCCGTGGACTGCTCAAGTCAGATGAACCTGACCCACTCATATCCAGACTATGACTGGTGCCCTGTAATAGATATTATAACCCTTTTTAGAGACAATAATAACTCCAGAGTGAGGAATTCTGTTTTGATTTAATGTATCTTGCAGGTTCAACAAGACTTTCACAGATCATGTATCTTGCCTGCTTTGCTCTAACAAGGTCAAAAGAAGAAGAACAATAAGTAATTGTGATTTGCTTTCTAGGGATGTAACAAATCTAACTGAGTCCTTTGATGACTATGCAATGTAAGAAATCTGAGTCCTTTGATGACTATGCAATGTAACAAATCTAATGGAGTCCTTTGATGACTATGCATGCAACAGTTTGAGGTATAATGAGCTGAATGAACAATTTGAAACTACAAAGTGGTAGGTATATTGTTGTTACGATTGACTAACAGCCCTCAATATATAAGTACCCATCAAGTTACAAGAATTGACTAGTAGCCATCACTATAAAAGTACCCCTCATGTTACATGAATTGACCAATAGCCCTCAATATAAATATACCCACCAAGTTACATGAATTGACAAATAGTCCTCAGTAGAAAAGTACCCATCAAATTACATAAATTGACAAATAGCCCTCAATATGAAAGTACCCATCAAGGTACAAGAATTGACTAATAGTCCTCAATTTAAAAGTACCCACCAAGTTACATGAATTGACCAATAGCCCTCAATATAAATGTACCCACCAAGTTACATGAATTTACAAACAGCCCTCAATATAAAAGTACCCATCAAGTTACATGAATTGACTAATAGCAATCAATATGAAAGTACCCATCAAGTTACATAAAAAAAAATTTAAAATAGCCCTTAGTATGACAGTACCCATCAAGTTACATGTACATATATGTACAGTAAGAGAACAGTTTCAGAACAAAAGAACCAAATGCAAATAAACTTAATACTCACACCAGCAGTAAAGACACCAAGAACAGTAATGTTGTTAGAAAAATGATACCAATTCCTCCCATATGCTTCATGGGAAAGACAAACCTTTCAACATCTTTTGTAAACTGACAGGCTGCATTTAACTAGATTTCTAAAAATGATCTGTGCATCTAGTATGAATAATATCAGTACATATTCAGAGTTTGTTTGAATCTCTTTTGCTTATTTAAATTTTCATATGAATAAAAATTTTGTATGATATAGTGGATACTGTGATACAGTCAAGATCAATGTACCAATTATACTGAACTTAATAGAGGCAGAGATGTGATCAATATTTTAAGCTTACTGAGGTAGATTTGTTAATATCCAATTTGTCCTCAAGGCAGGAGATGTATGAGGAGCAGAGACGAAGGAGTGCTCTGAGACGATTAGCAATGATATGCATTTTGTCTTTGGCCTGTGCCATTTCTGTGGAGTCAGAATTCTCCAGCAGCTGATCTGCAGTCTCCTTAAGGGACATCACTCTAGGACGATTCTTCTCCAGGTCCAACTTCAGATCCTGTTATCAAAACATGAAAGATTAATTTGAAATAAAATACCCCAGACTTTATAAATATGATGACTATGAAATAATAACATGACTAAAAATGAACCTTCTAGTGCCTACAAAGCATCTGACAAAACTTTGGTCAGAATCAAATCCCAAACAAATGAAAAGTCATGCTGATAACTATTTTCTACAAGCTGCATACATCTGAAAGTAAACTATACCATCTAAATTCATGAATGTCAGAATGAATTCTAAACCATCTTGATTCATATATATTAGAAGAAGAAAAAAACTATGCCATCTTGTTTCTGTATAAAACAATACAATCTTAATTCTTTATACATCAGAAAGAAAACTGTACTATCTTGATTCCTTATACTTCAGAAAGAAAACTATACCATCTTGATTTCTGATACATCAGAAAGAAAACTATCCCATCTTGACTCCTTATATATCAGAAAGAAAACTATACCATTTGATTCCTTATACATCATAATTTTTTTTATCCCATCTTGATTCCTGATACATCAGAAAGAAAACTATCCTATCTTGATTCCATATACATCAGATTGAAAACTATACCATCTTGATTCCTGATACATCAGAAAGAAAACTATCCCATCTTGACTCCTTATATATCAGAAAGAAAACTATACCATCTTGATTTCTTATACATGAGAAAGAAAATTATACCATCTTGATTCCTTATACATGAGAAAGAACACTATACCATCTTGATTCCTTATACATCAGAAAGAAAACTATCCCATCTTGACTCCTTATATATCAGAAAGAAAACTATACCATCTTGATTTCTTATACATGAGAAAGAAAATTTTACCATCTTGATTCCTTATACATGAGAAAGAAAACTATACCATCTTGATTCCTTATACATGAGAAAGAAAATTATACCATCTTGATTCCTTATACATGAGAAAGAAAATTATACCATCTTGATTCCTTATATATCAGAAAGAAAACTAAACCATCTTGATCCTTAGTAATTTCACATACTTGGAGCCTAAATGTCTTAAGAATTTAAATTTTTTCAGCAATATAGCACTGCCTTCATCAGAATGAATTGCCAGCCCTCTACACCAGTCTCCTCATATCATGTGACCATTATAAGTCACATGATCAACATTAGTTGTTGATGAAGGCAGTGTGATGTTGCCCCAAAAAAATGAATTCTTAATATAATAATGTTCTGTGTATGGGAAATTACTAATGATCATAAATTATCCAGAGCAAGGAAGCAACCTTTTCATTTGTACACCATCTTGAATCTGTGCTTGAATGTACTAGATATTTTGATTTTAACAAAATTATATTATCTGGTAAATGCACAATATCAAAAATATGTCATGGGATAAAGAGATAAGGGAGGTAACTATATTGCCCATATATGGACACTCACCACTAGCTTCATGTGTTTGGACCACAAAATAGCATCTTCAGCCATCAAGTCAATTGGTTCACACTGCTGGATTCTGGTCTCCAAATTTTCCAGCCAGAGCAGCAGGTCATGAATTGTGTGGTGGAATTCCTGACACTGCATGAGTGCCCTCTGAAGGTCTTTTTGAAGCTGTGTTGCATGCTGACATATCACCTCCCATCGCTTGTTCATTTGTCGAAGGCGGGCCTTGAGTTGTCTCCCTTCCTCAGACTTGCTGTCTATGAGAGTCTTGCTAATGAGGTTTATTGAGAGAACCCTGGCTTTCTTGGACTCTAACTGGACCAAAAAGTCCTAAAAATGATGACAAAAAGGAACATATCATGCCTGATTCATTCCAGATAATACCTAACTGTGAATCCAAACAGATACATGTGAAAGATATGGTCACAAATATTAAATATACTGGACTTTGGTGGCAAGAAAACATATTTTGGTGACTAGAACTATGCAAGCTGTTTAATTGTTCTTGATTTTGAATGTTATTCATTCAAACCCATAACAGGTTCATTTAATACTTTAAATATTTTGTTAAGATCTCTCATAATATTTAACTTATTTTAAGACCACCCATATTTCAGCTTAGTTGCTGACAATGGCTTTTTGATTAAGTCTAAGTAACCTAAACAAGGTAACCCAACATAATTTAACTCATTTCATCTCAGTCCAATATCTATTATTTAATATATTTTTAAAAATCATTTTAATATCTTAATCTTTTACTTTATACAAACACATACTTATCAGCATGGATTATCTTCTTACAGATTTTATCAATTTCTTGCATATTTAAATTTTAATGACTGACTTGTACAGCATGGACTGAATGAGTAAAGATTAAAAACATTATTTCCTGTTTCAGTATAGAAATGAAAAATTCTCATAAAGTACGAAGTTTCTGAAACTCCTGAAATTTAAAAAACAACAAAACAATTACCATAACATTTTAGTTATATGGTTGTCTTTCTAAGTAATAGTTTAATTATATCCTATAAAACCTTTATTATACATTACTGCTGACCACTGCCTTATAATTTTGTCTATCCTTATAATGTGAATGGGGGAAAACACGAATGAGAAAATTCATACACTGATCACCCACTTACAAGGCTCATGGCCCACACCCCTTTTGCTGTGAATAGTTGGCTTTATGAAAGTGGTGTCCTTTCATGGGGGTGGGAGGGGGGCAAAATGGTTAAAATGTACTATTTTCATATCAGGCAAGGTTGTCTTTAAAAATGGTGGCCTACATACGTACATACATACATATATGCATACATACAAATCATCATCAAACAAAAGGAATAGTTTACCTAAGATACACTTAAATAAATAAATAAAATAATAATAATAATAATAATAATAATAATAATAATAATAATAATAATAATAATAATAATAATTTGTTTGAAGAAGGCAACTCAGTTAGAAACAAATTAACATTCACCCCTGAGATCTTAGGAGAATATGTACATGAATACATCAATGCACTACAAGGAAATTCTTTACACAGTAAATAACAAGTACTGACAAGAACAATAATTCTAACATGCCCTTAAACATCTAAAGCCTTTATTGATCTAAATGAATCTTGCAACATCCACCAACACTGTGGACCAATAACTATCCACTAACGCTGTGGACCAATAACTATCCACTAACACTGTGGACCAATAACTATCCACTAACACTGTGGACCAATAACTATCCACTAACACTGTGGACCAATAACTATCCACCAACACTGTGGACCAATAACTATCCACTAACACTGTGGACCAATAACTATCCACCAACACTGTGGACCAATAACTATCCACTAACACTGTGGACCAATAACTATCCACTAACACTGTGGACCAATAACTATCCACTAACACTGTGGACCAATAACTATCCACCAACACTGTGGACCAATAACTATCCACTAACACTGTGGACCAATAACTATCCACTAACACTGTGGACCAATAACTATCCACCAACACTGTGGACCAATAACTATCCACTAACACTGTGGACCAACAACTATGTAGCCTGTATAGGGGGAACTCAATCTGGAGAGGAAGTCAATGGGAATATATTTGGATCTATGTAACTTGTACAGGGACACAATCAGGAGGGGATGTCAATGGGAATGTATTTGGTTTGGAACTCTGCAACTTGTACAGGGACACAATCTGGAGGGATGTCAATGGGGATATATTTGGAACTCTGTAACTTGTACAGGGACACAGTCTGGATGGGATGTCAGTGGGAACGTACTTGAAAAGCTTTACTAGCTATGAAACTTGTGGTCACAATTTTAATGGCTGGTAGAGAATGTGTCAAGGTCTATTTACAGTAATGGCATATTATGGTGATGTTTGATCAATCATTCAACTGATCAAGCGAGAGAGAGAAAGAGAGAGTGAGAGAGAAAGGGGGTCAGTCTTGAGTAAAGACATGAAGCTTGGAGTACAATGTATATACAAAATAGCTACAAGCTTGGAGTACAGCATGTATAAAACAGCTACAAGCAAATAAAGTAAAACATTATTTTGTTATCAATGATAGAAACGTAACATTTAAAAAAAAAGAATTACCCAATAAATCCAATATACATAAAGCTAACATTTGCGATGTGATCTTTTGAAACTTTGATTTACTGTAGGCAGACTTAATGTTTAATGAGAAAAGTTTAAAGCTGCAAGTAACACTGTATCCAAATGAAAAGAACATGCACTGTACATTTTTCTCTGAATTATATATATCAACAAAGTGAGTCCTTTTACCACCAATACACTCCTACTGTTTACCGTGGTGATGTTGATATGAATTTTTTAATATATATAATGTATCAAGCAAGTCACACATTAATCAACATCAAATCTCAAAAGTTCTTAGCACTTTGAAATAATATTACATATATGTTAATTATAAACTTATAAGATACAAATATTGTCTTTTTCAAGTCATTAGGCTCTGAGTTAATTATAAACATATCAGGTACAATTATTGTGCTTTTCATTAGGCTCTGAGTTAATTATAAACAATAAGGTACAAATATTGTGCTTTTCAAGTCATTAGGCTCTGAGTTAATTATAAACATATAAGGTACAATTATTGTGCTTTTCATTAGGCTCTGAGTTAACTATAAGCATATAAGATACAAATATTATGCTTTCATACAGCTCTGAGTTAATTATAACTATATGATACAAATAGTTTTTTTTAAGTCATTAGGCTCCGAGTTAATTATAAACATATAAGGTACATATATTGTGCTTTTCATTAGGCTCTGAATTAAATATAAGCATATAAGATACAAATATTGTGCTTTCATTTGGCTCAGAGTTAATTACAAATATATGATACAAATAGTCTTTTTCAAGTCATTAGGCTCTGAGTTAATTATAAACATAAATTATACAAATATTGCGTTTTTCAAGTCATTAGGCTCCCAGTTAATTATAAACATATAAGATACAAATATTGTGTTTTTCTTTGGGCTCTGAGTTAATTATAAACAATAAGGTACAAATATTGTGCTTTTCAAGTCATTAGGCTCTGAGTTAATTATAAACTTATAAGGTAAAAATACTGTGTTTTTCATTAGGCTCTGAGTTAATTATAAACAATAAGGTACAAATATTGTGCTTTTCAAGTCATTAGGCTCTGAGAAGCATAGGCACATATTTTTAAGAGAAATAAACTTGATGAAAAAGAGTGTTAGAAAGCCAGGCAAAAATTAGTTCAAAGTTTAATTTCTACAGAAATATGATTGTAGTAAAATAAAGCTGGGGTACCTTAAGTCTATCTAATGGTACTTGGTACTTCTGGAAAATTAAAATGTTGTCTTCTATTCAGTATAAGAAATTGGTCTGTAGCCAGCCATCTCTACTCTGTCATCATTATATAAACACAACTACTACAAGCAGCAAATTAGTTTTTGACTGTTACAACACGTGCAACTTTTTAATAATATATGTAAAAAAAATTAATTTACAATTATTACAAAATTTTCTTTTAGTCCAAAAATCAAATTCTACTATAAATTTTAATAGTACATGCTTTAATATTATGAATAATCTACCCTTCCAATTGTGAATTAGCAAGTTATGATCATGTTATACTTACCAAAATGCATCTACATGATTCTGTGGCCAATTATTTCCTGAGAAACTATCCTAAACACAACATTTTTAATCTAAGTCACTGAAACATCACATATAGATCACTATGACATAATTTTGGTAGGGTAAGTTGTAATCACCAAAATATCTCTATATAATGAGCTGCATGTCTCTTGACTGTTATATCATGTTATGTATATTTAATTTAATTGTTTGTCTGTCTGTTTTAATTTTTTAAAAATTTCATTACATGTTATTGTAATGTAACATTGTTTGCTGGACTTGATCTTGTCCAAAACTGAGTTCATTTCTGCTTGACCTGGTTGACTTTAAAAAAAAATAAATTCAAATTTCATTTATGTAAACAACTAATAATAGCTTCATTATTCTCTATGTGTATGAGCTTATTAACATAATTATTATTCAGGTAAACAAGAAGTGGTAAATATGTTAATCAGGGTCAGGGTTTTGGAGATTCCCATGTGAATTTTATAGGTTACTGTGTTGTAAGTAAACAAGGCTCATCAGACCATTCTAGAAGGTTATCTTCCATCAGTTACGGTTGTTTTTTTTTAGAAAATGCTAATGTGACCCTGAGGTCAAGCAGAGATCTATATTATCTTGTGATTGTGAAGATTTTATCAGTTGTGCTTTAACATCTAGCAGTTTAAGTTGTATTATGTTGTGTCCAGTTTGGGCTGAATTTTATTTTCTTCAAATTATTGAATTCAAGTAATTTTTTTCTCTGGAAATACAAAAGTGCTCTGATAAAATTCTTGGATAAAGACATTCATTGGAATTTATACTGAATTCAAACCTGGAATAATATTTCTGTGATTCAACAAAGGAATGTTGACACATCAGCACTTTGCTGACCATAACAGACATCATCACCTTCAATTTTGGATCTCATTGGGACTTGAACTCAGTTTCATTCAGGACTTTTTATTACTAGGACATGTTTCTTTAATTCTTGAATTATAATATGGATTTAATTTGTAATACTGTAAGTTCTTTTTTCTCATTTTTCACTTTGTATTCTAGGGAAATAAATTATTTGTTAAATTTTACAAAGCTTGTTGTCTTCACTCATTTCTGTTACTTATTTTAAGATAATAGACTCATAACAACTGGCTGTCATTGTTTTCAAAGTCATTGTGACTGATGTTTACAACTAATTATGGGGCATACCATTGTAATGACCCCTATTCAATATTCTGCCACGGTTATATAAAGCAACACTGTTGTATGCAAACACTGCAGGGGATCTGCTCTTTGTGCATCACATGCACAAACACAAACAACTCAACACTGTTGTATGCAAGCATTTCAACTCAACTTGCATTCCACTGCATGGTCATTTATTATTACATACTCAAATCATATGGAACTCTACTCTCTCACCTTCAAATTAATTCAATCCACATGATTATGTGTTTGAGAAATTCATTGGTTTATCACCAAATTAAAATTTCTAGTGATAACAGTTATCAACACTTGCCTGCTGATGCTTGGGAATCCATTCATACCACACAAAAAATCACAGTCATAACAATTTCTGTCCATATACACTTATTTTGCCATTGCAGCATTACTGAATAACCTAGATACAAAAGGAATCACATTATTACCTTATGTTGCCTGATGATTGTGTCTAAGTGGGTGATCTCCCCTGGCAGGTCACTATGTGTCAGTTGGAGAGCCTCTGCTTCATCCAGCCAGGCAATCATGTTGTCAAGGTCAATGCGGAACTGGGTCCAATCTTGACGGTGCTGGCGAAGACGGAAATCCTTCTCTATGGTCTTTGCTTGCAGTATTTCCCATCGTTCCATCACATCTGTTAGGAAGTAGTGTATTTAAAAGAAGATTCCAAAATATCTGCATATTTAACATAATATCCAAGTGATCAGTTATCAAAATATATAGCAGTAAATCTTCCAGACATTCACAAAAATGGTCTTCCCATAGTAGCATGTAGTGTTGCAGGATTACATATTTGACAATTTCATGACAAAATCTTGTTAGAATGTAAACTTTTCTCTGTGATGTAAGGGGATTTTACTCTCTGATATATGGGGATTTTACTCTGTAACATAATGGGGATTTTACTCTGTGATACCAAATTGTTCTGCAAAACAGGTTAAATTACCAATATAATTGTAAACAGGTTAAAAACTGATAGTATTGTAAACAGGTTAAAATACCAATAGCATTGTAAACAGGTTAAAATAACAATAGTATTGTAAACAGATTATTGTTGTTGTTGTTGTTGTGGGGTTTAACGCCATTTTTCAGCACATGATAGGCTATACATGGCGGCCAGTATTAATGGTAGAGGAAGAACCCGGGAAAACCTCAGAAAGAACCACCGACCCACGAGAAGCTACTGGCAAGCTTTCTCACATACCCACATTGGCTGAATCCGAGACTCGCACGTGTAAACAGATTAAAATACCAATCACACTGCAAACAGGTTCAAGTACCAGTAATACTGTCAATAAAAACTCAAAGGACTTATATTTCAAAGCAAGAAATATATATGCTCCCCTCCCAAATTAATGTTAATCATTCTGTGGCTTCATCTTTGTAAACATAGGGTAAATTTCACAGTTGTTACAAAAAAGAGCTAGGATGCTAAAATCTTAGATTTCCCCCAAAATTCTGTTTGTAAAATACTGCAGACCTAATGAATCTAAGTCCAATAAATTAAAAATGGTATACAAATTACAACAGTGGAATGAAAATCTAATCCCTCAATTAAATATTCCAACAAACACGCATGCCAAATTTTATTTGTCTATCATTAATGTTTTTTTTCTACATTGTGGTAACAATGTTTTTTTCAGTAAGTCTAGCTTCAAACTTAACAAATGCATAAAAATGGACTTATTGCTGGAATGGCTTGAAAATCTTGTCATAATAAATACAAATGAATATAAAAAATGTTTACCAAATGTTACTCTGGTAGCTGTTGCATAATCATGCTAACATGTTTTTTCCCTCCAAAATGTCTAAGTCTAAAAAGTTTTAAAATATTGAAAAATTGATATTATGTAAGAAATACAAAGCTACTAAAATGTCAAGAAAATCAAATCAGCTCATCAATATATGAATGTAATAAGGCCTAACAAATTTAATTCCGTTTTCTTTGAGTCATTTTTGTTAACTAATGCTTATAAGTTTTTGTAAAAAAGTCCACAAAATTCAAAAGCCTGTCAAAAAATCCCTGAAAACTAACTTGTTATAATGGCCTGAAAATCTAATCATATTCTTACAAATAAGTTAATTTGTAAACCTCAGGTAAATTTTGCTTACATGTGCTTACAAGGTTTATATTTAAAAAAAAGGTCCAACAAGTTAAAAACTGTAAAACAATTGCAAACTAAGATCACAGCCACCAACACCTAATTACCTTTTGGAACCATCCAAAGTATCTAAATATCTAGTTTGGCTCAATACTGTTGAGCTATCTTGCATTTAAGAAAATGTGACAGATGGACAGCACAAAACAATGTAACTGTCCCGATGATGAATTATACCATATTCCTTTTATGCTACTCTATGAAGGAGATGATTTTCCAAGAAAAATAATTTTAATAAATCATTCCTGTTAATTATCAAAATTATTATTTTTGCACTGCCTTCAATAGACATAGATAACATTATGGTCTAAGATTTTTTTGGTGCCATGTTGTCAACAGCTTTGTCTAGTGATAAGCATGAAGATATGTCATACAGGTGTACCAAGTTTGAATCCCACAATGCACTTATTTTGTTAAAAAATTTGTAATGTGCTTTTTCACCTTGGGTGTAAAACTCTAAAATTGTCGCCCAACAGATGAAATATACCCATTATTCCCTTAGTACAATAATTTATACATGTTTATAGTACACCTAAGTGTAACCAGTGTAGACCTAGATCTGCCATCCAATTAGGCAGATCAGGCCTGGAAACCATACAACTACTGAACTTGAGCTTGCGATTATGTTTCAACCAATCACAAATGATGTTACTTTTGAAAGGACGTTTCTGATTAGCTGATAGTGGAAAACTTTGATCTTGACCTCAAGCTCTGAATTTAATGATCCCCAGGCCTGGGTCCATGTCACTTGCAGCTGGTATTTTCTTTTAAGTCATGGAACAAAGTGGGACATTTACTTTAGGTCATGGAACAAAGAAGGACACTTACTTCTGGCCACCAGCTTATGGAGCAAGAAGGACACTTACTTTAGGTCATGGAGCAAGAAGGACACTTACTTTAGGTTATGGAGCAAGAAGGACACTTACTTTAGGTCAGGGAGCAAGAAGGACACTTACTTTAGGTTATGGAGCAAGAAGGACACTTACTTTTGGTCATGAAGCAAGAAGGACACTTACTTTAGGTTATGGAGCAAGAAGGACACTTACTTTAGGTCATGGAGCAAGAAGGACACTTACTTTAGGTTATGGAGCAAGAAGGACACTTACTTTAGGTTATGGAGCAAGAAGGACACTTACTTTAGGTTATGGAGCAAGAAGGACACTTACTTTAGGTTATGGAGCAAGAAGGACACTTACTTTAGGTCAAAGAACAAGAAGGACACTTACTTTAGGTCATGGAACAAGAAGGACACTATCTTTAGGTCATGGAGCAAGAAGGACACTTACTTTAGGTCATGGAGCAAGAAGGACACTTACTTTAGGTTATGGAGCAAGAAGGACACTTACTTTAGGTCATGGAGCAAGAAGGACACTATCTTTAGGTCATGGAGCAAGAAGGACACTTACTTTAGGTCATGGAGCAAGAAGGACACTTACTTTAGGTCAAAGAACAAGAAGGACACTTACTTTAGGTTATGGAGCAAGAAGGACACTTACTTTAGGTTATGGAGCAAGAAGGACACTTACTTTAGGTCAAAGAACAAGAAGGACACTTACTTTAGGTCAAAGAACAAGAAGGACACTTACTTTAGATTATGGAGCAAGAAGGACACTTACTTTAGGTTATGGAGCAAGAAGGACACTTACTTTAGGTTATGGAGCAAGAAGGACACTTACTTTAGGTTATGGAGCAAGAAGGACACTTACTTTAGGTCAAAGAACAAGAAGGACACTTACTTTAGGTTATGGAGCAAGAAGGACACTTACTTTAGGTCATGGAACAAGAAGGACACTATCTTTAGGTCATGGAACAAGAAAGACACTATCTTTAGGTCAAAGAACAAGAAAGACACTGACTTTGGGTCATGGAACAAGTACACTTATTTTTGGTCATGGAACAAGAAGGATACTTACTTTTCAGCTGTGCATCAGCACTAGCAATACTCTTGAGCCCTGTCTCTAGTTTAAGCTCACGATCCACTTGCCGTAAATGATCCACTGCAGCCTCACAGTCTGCCATACACTTGGACTGAAATTTGTGCCATATAAAAGAATTTAATAAATGCTGCATTCAAAGAATGACCTCCTAAGAAGACAAGATTGTTCTGCCTGCTTATAAACACAAAATCATTATCGCATTGACAACAAAGAAGTCATAATATCTTTACTGCTCATGGGTCAATAATAATAAAATTAACACCTACCCAATTTTGAATGAGCTGACATATTAAAAAAAATAGACTAAGATCTAAGTGCAGAAACTGACAATTGACACAGATGAAATAACATTCACAAATTAAATTTTTTATCATTTTTATTCATATTCAGAAATACTGCAAGGATAGGACACTTTTTTCTTGAAATATTTAATACATCTTGCCAGATTATTCTATCAAAATCTGGTTTATTTTGGCACACAATCTTGCAGTACCTGAAGACATTGGTGGAACTATTACAAAATTTCAGGAGCCAAGTCCTGACCATGCTATAGCTGTATTCATGTTATAACGAAGTGTGTTATAGTGGAGTTTCACTCTGGTGGAATGAAATTCTGTTTAAGATTCCATACAAAGTTTGGTACTGCATTATATACAGGAATCAGTTCCATTCATTGGAGATAAGATGATGTTTCACTTGCCTCAGTGTAGATGGTTCTGATTGGGAGAGATAAAGTCCAAAGTCTTTGATTGCGTAATGAATCAGTTAAGAATGATCAAATGTGACTTACATAGGTATCAGACTGCAGTTCCACTCCAGGCCCTGTGGGTATATGTGACCGGGTCTCGGCCTCCATGAGAGTCAGTTTTGCTGATGCATCCTCTAGTGCATCTACAAGTTTTTCAAGAAGCTCTTCCACTGTCTCCTCTTTTGCCCGCTGTGTCAGGTCACCCTGCAACCTCTGATATCTCTCCTCACGGGACAGCCCATCTGCAGCCAACCAAAGCAATTTATTGACTAACACAGTGATCTTATCTATGTGGTATGACTGACTACTGAACAAGCGAAGATCATCTTCTGTAGATTATTCAAAGATATGCCCATACTCCACTTTCACTAAACATTATGTATGTATAAACCCATACCCCACTTTCACTAAATATTATGTATGTACAAACCCATACCCCACTTTCACTAAACATTATGTATGTATAAACCCATACCCCACTTTCACTAAACAGTGTGTATGTATAAACCCATACCCCACTTTCACTAAACAGTATGTATGTATAAAACCATACCCCACTTTCACTAAACAGTATGTATGTATAAACCCATACCCCACTTTCACTAAATATTATGTATGTATAAACCCATACCCCACTTTCACTAAACATTATGTATGTATAAGCCAATAGCCCACATTCACTAAACATTATACATGTATAAACCCATACCCCACTTTCACTAAACATTATGTATGTATAAACCCATACCCCACATTCACTAAACATTATGTATAAACCCATACCCCACTTTCACTAAACCTTATATATGTATAAACCCATACCCCACCTTCACTAAACATTATGTATGTATAAACCCATACCCCACTTTCACTAAACATTATGTATGCATAAACCCATACCCCACTTTAACTAAATATTATGTATGTATAAGGTTAACAGCACATCAGCACAACCTTGGTTATATAGTGATGACTAAAAGTTATGTTTAAAAA
Source organism: Sinohyriopsis cumingii (assembly GCA_028554795.2). Classification (NCBI taxonomy): domain Eukaryota; kingdom Metazoa; phylum Mollusca; class Bivalvia; order Unionida; family Unionidae; genus Sinohyriopsis; species Sinohyriopsis cumingii. The sequence goes on along the minus strand of CM068825.1, from coordinate 22,417,709 downwards.
AATTAAAGGTAAGAATTACATAACTTTTGGTAGAAATATCCTTAAAATAAAGTAAACATATAGTGCAACAAAATAAAAAAAATAAAAGGAAAGACACAATCCATAAAATATAGATATAAATTTGCTAGGTAAACTATTCTTTAAAATGTGAGAGATTTTCTCTGGGGCTATGTACTTAAAAGCTGTCCAACTGATTCTTTTTAAAATGGACATAAATATGTACAGTTTGAAAAATGCATTAGACTGGCCTGCAGCATTGTCATGGGAGTAGGAATGCATCTCAAAGGTTGATGCTAACTACAGTGTACTCATCTAGGTCTTAAACAGATGAACTTGTGTTGGAAAACCCAAAGTTAAGAGAAGTCTGGAATTCAGAGGCCATTATTCTAAATGATTCCCTGGAATACTGGAAATCAAACTCATTTAAAGTCTCATTAATACAGTGTTGCCATATGTCCTCTATTTCTCTGATATGTCTTCCTTTTTGGTTCTAAAATATCTACAGAGATACTGATACTCTCTGGAGTTTCCTATTTTATAATGTTCAAATATGGTAACGCTGATTATTATAAACATGTATGCCAAAAATTTCTGAAATCCAATAATTCTTGGTAGAGTAAAGTTGCAAAACCAAAGTCAACTGGATGAACAACCATGAGACATAACTGATCTTGTGGAGTGCTAGAAATCATAGTCACTGAAAGTCTTATTGATATAAAGTTGAATTGTAAATTTGGATAAGATCTAAAATCCTTAATCTTGCTGTCACAACTGAAATCAGGAACACATGCAATCATATACCATAACTCTATCAAATGATCATGTGGAACAATGGAACACAAACTCACCCAAGGTCTCATCGATATGAAGTCATATGCCCGATTTGGTTAAAATCCAATCATCCTTGGTAAAATTTTGCTCCAGACATGAAACAATCAAGGAGCATACCTCATGTAAAAAGTAGTAGTGGTACATATGAAAACAAATTCCTTTAAGGTATTTTCCAATATTTGTTGAAATCCAACAATGAATGGCAATGATATTTTGCAGAACTCAAAGTCAGAAGGGTGAGCAAACAGTGGACATAACTTCAGTAAAAATTGGAAATCAAGTTTATTTAAAGGCTTAATCAATATAAAGATTCATGTCAACTTTGGTTGAAATCTTACAATCCTTTGTAAAGAAATGCTACAGAAACAAAAGCCACAATGACAGGCAAGTAGGGGGCATAACTCCTGTACAGAAATGCTACAGAAACAAAAGCCACAATGACAGGCAAGTAGGGGGCATAACCCCTGTACAAGATGTAATGGAACACAGAAAGTCCAATTCATTTAAGGTATCGTCAATATAAAGTTACATTCCAAATCTGGCTGAAACCTAATGACCAGATATACTGCGGAAACCAGTGTCAGGAGGATGAGTAAACAGGAGGACAACTCCCTGTAAATGAAGTTAGGGAATGTTTCAAGACTGAATTAATTCAAGGTCCCATCCACATAAAGATTCATTCCGAGTTTGGCTGAAATCCAGCAATCCTTGGAAAAAATAGTCTGCATAAACAAAAAGACAGACAATCCATGGCATAATCTTGTAAATGGAGTCATGGAATGCAAAAGAGTGAACTCATTCAAGGTCCCTTAAATAAGAAGATTCCTGTCAAAATCAAGGTCAGGAGAACAGGCAATCAGGGGCCATAACTCATCTAAACAATCACAAAGAAAGATGAAAAATGAAACTCTTCTGGCGTCTCATCAATTCAAAGCTGCATACTAAATAAACACAGTGAAGTTATCTTGTAGAAACCAAACTGCTCACTGACGGATGGTTGTTGTTGTTGTTGTAGGGTTTAATGCCATTTTTCAGCACACGATAGGCTATACATGGCGGCCAGTATTAATGGTGGAGGAAGAACCCGGAAAACCCGCGGAAAGAACCACCGACCCACGAGAAGCTACTGGCAAGCTTTCTCACATACCCACATTAGCCGAATCCGAGACTCGAACCCACACAGACAGAGGTGAGATGGCAGTGATCCGTAACGGAGAGCGCTTTAGACCACTCGGCCACTCGGGGACCCGACAGATGGATGGACCAGTGGAGATATGGATGAATGGCTCATGTGATTACTAAAGGACTCCACTTAATTTTGAGCAAAGATCTAATTCAGGAGATCCAGCCTAAAATTATATGTTCAGGAAACCGAATAATCACAAGATTTTCATTTTGTAAAATAATTTGGAGAAAAAATGCTATTCTACTTTGAAACCAAATATAAACTCTATTCTGAAAATCAACATTTTTTTCCCACAGTCATGGTAATATATAATTCTTCATACAGAATGTTTTGGAAGACTGCCCAGAATAATAAAATAGATAGGCAAAGTATACATAACTTACTTGATTCTAATACACCTGAAACTACTCTCCTTGGTGACTTGGGTGACCTTGGTCTAGGTTTGGGTGACTCTGACCTAGATAGTCTTACAGGTGACCTTGACTGCCTCTGTCGTAACAGTGCTCTCCTCTTCTCTGGTGGGCTGTCTGGGGGAGAGGCATCTAGGTAAGCTTCTAAGTCTTTGGTATCCCACTCCAAAGGATATTCACTGTCAGGGTGGTCAGCATACAGGTCACATTCCAAATGATCGAGGTCATCACCAAGGTAACCAGGCCTTCTTGCAACTCTTCCAATATCTTCAACCTTAATGAGTAAAATAAAATGAACTTTAGCTCCAATACCATGATATTTTGTTCTAAAATAAATCATACAAAGTACCTTCCTTTATTATCTTGCATTATTTGCTCAAACAATGAAACACTATTGATTTTTGTTTTATTTCTCACAACAGGTACGAAACTGCACATTCATTAAAAAAAAAAATTAGGACAAATATACTGCTTGGTCTTTCCACTGATTATGTAATGTTCAAAAATAAACCAAACAAAATGGAAATTAAAATATTCAAATGCAAATGCACAAAATGTTTTTTTGTTTAGTATGGTCATGTAAAATGTGCCTTACAAACAACAAGGCACTGAACAGCCAACAAAAGAAAGGAAGAATTAAGTAACAAGAGCAATAATGTTACAGTTGCCTTTCAAAAGCCAAATGGTAACCTACTCAAAACTTTTAGTGACTATTTAAAATTTGAGGTCTGATTGTGATAGAGATTGAGAACAGAAATCAGTGGACGGGAATTAATGGCTAGAAGATGACAGAAGGTGAAGATATTTTTGAGGCAAATTGAATGTGCATTTATAAAAAACAAGCATCTGCCTGTTAAATTATAATCTATATTTCAACCCCATGCCAGCTTTTTTCAAAACCACTACTTGGGTTTCTTCTCAATCATCTATCCACACATTTTAGGCCTCAGATTGAATGGGACTGGGTCTATATGATTAGTCAGTTGAGGATAGTATACATAAATAATGAGGGCCTCAGATTGAATGGGACTGGGTCTATTTGATTAGTCAGTTGAGGATAGTATACATAAATAATGAGGGCCTCAGATTCACTACCAAAGAGTCTATATGTTCATTCTTTTGATGATTGTATACATTATTATTTTATGCTAGGCTGTGAAATACTGAATTTTTTTTATGAAAATAATCTTGATAATTCAATGGAGTGAAATAATATGAATATTTTCTCACCACTGGTCAATGGACACAACATTATGACCAAAAAATGTGAAGTTTTTCTGAGATACTTGATCATTCTAGCCACAAGTATGGACACTTCCTGTTGAAGACATACCCAGTTCAAATCCAACAAGGTGCAGTCTCTTTTTTGTCTTAATGTGCAATTTTACTTTGAACTGGGAAGGAGAAACTATGATATCATTTATTTCTCTTTAAATCTTCACAAAACACAGCAGAACATGAAAGGTAAACCACTGACATCACACAGGATCCAGTGAGAAATCTGCAACTCCAATCTGTCATACATACTGCTGGCCAATACATTTGAGCATAAATTATAAAGAAAATTTGCTTGTTACAAGTGAATAAAGGATCAATTTCATCTTGTAGGTGAAAATACACCCACTTGATAATAAGGTAATTCACTGCCAAAGGGTCTACATTGTTAATTATATTTAATTTGTATTATTTGTTTGCTTTTCTTAATGACTGTATGTTATGTATATCTGTATTTTCTACCTGACATTGTCCAAAATCAAGTTCATTGTGTACCTGACAAGTGCCATTTATTTTGTAAACAACATAATACACAACTTAGATATTTCTCCATGAGTGTAGATTAAATATTCAGATCATTATTAATGTAAATGTGTTTACCTCAATTTCAATTAAAAGATACAATCTTGATTCTGACCTTAGAATCTTCTAGATTGGAAAATTCCATTAAGTGAGAGTTTTTCATGAAAATGGTAATTACGACCTTGGTCAAGTATAAGGGTATATAATCTTGTTTACATTGGGATTATTTATTCTTGTCTTAACATCGTGAAGCAGAATAAATCTTATTGTTTTATTCAGTTTTTCATTGGGTGGATTTATTTATTCAAATTATTATTCACTGGAAATACAAAGTGCTCATCAATGATATTAGACTGGAAATTAATTTGGAATTATAGTGAACTCAGACATTTTTTGATTATAATATTGTGATACATCAAAAGACTGTTAGCACATCGCCACACTCCAGGTCACTGGCAAATTAGCAAATATGACTACAGGCACATCAACACATTCAATACTGGAACTTATTTATCACTTGAATTCAGCTGAAACTTTATACATTTGGATTTGTGATAGAACCTTATGGACTATTTGGGATTTACTTCACAATACTGTAAGCTATTTTTGAATTTTCACTTTGTAGTTTAGGGATATAATGTTTTGTTGAATTTTACAAAATTTGTTGGTTTTTGCTCTTTTCTGCTACTAAGGTTAAAACTATAGAGTAGTAACAAAATGTTCATTCCTTTCATGATAGTACACATTAATGACAAAGGCTCAGATTCACTGCTAAGGGTCCATATTTTCATTCTTCTAATGACAGTATACATCATTAATAAAAAAGCCTTATCCATATGTGGAATTTCAACTGACAATTTTCCTCTATCATTTGGTGGTTATTACAAGAGTTAGATTTACACAGTTTTGGTACTGATTTAAAGGTAATTGCGTATTCTTCAGCAAATGAGCACTATGGTGTGATTGTCTGTATTCTGGTGACAGCGAGTAATAAGGCACTGATGCTGACCCAGAAGTGAAATCTGTGACCATTACATGTTGCTTTGTTTGTGGTCCAGCTTGTCAAATAAATGTCTGAGTTCGTCTTTGAAGGTACTTTAGATTAACATATGATTTATTATGATTTGGACACAGTAGAAAGTTCAGTACTGAGAAATAAATGTAGAAACTGTATAGGTAAAATAACTGATCTAGTCCATTTGTCAATTATATAGTTCTACAGGCTGTAAGGTTAATTTTACAAGTATTAGACTGATCACTGATTTATACATGTCAATAACAGTTTTTCTATACTAAGCATCAACTATCACCTGTTAAAATGGCTACATAAATAGGATCCAACGATCTCAAAAATCAACATTATCAGTAGGTTATACTGTGAATTAGGACATATTTCCAAACTGTGCTGTCTAGCAACAAACATATTACATACCAGTAATTAGAAAATGATGATTTTTTTCTATTTGTATAAATCTTAAGGTTGCAAGACAAGAACCAGTTAATATTTAAACTTGCATCTTTGAGTACTGAAAAAAACAAAAAACATTAATATTAAAACATTCGTAGTCATAGTGATTAGAGCAGAAAATTATTATTATTGGCAGTTCTCCAGAAACACTTTATGAAAATATAATGATAAAGAGGTACTACTTTTTAAAAAAAGTTGGAAAAAGTAGGAAGATAGATATAATTAATAAAAGAGAAACAGTATGAAGTTTATGGAAATAACAAACAAAAAAAAACAGTATGAAGTTTATGTAAAAATAATGAAAGAAAGCATGAAGTTTATGTAAAAATAATGAAAAACAGTATGAAGTTTCTGCAGATTACTAAAAAAAATAAAACCTTAAGTTGACTTACCTTTTTAAACTTGAACAAAACTGATTTCTTATTCACATACTCGTCATCTGTTGTCTTAAAATAGCCAGGTCCACATTACTGAGGACATATCTTGACCATTGGCCAGTCACGCCTTAAGTGATCAAGTTTCAACATAAGATTGGAAAAAGGTAGAGACAGTAAGGTCATCTTGGAAAAAATGGGGGGAAAATGTAGTCTGACAAAAAAAGAAGGAAAAATGGAAAAAAGTAGGAAAAGTAGGTCTGCTGGAAAGAATTTATTGGTTAGAAAACCAAAATGAGACCCAACAAGATGTTTAGTAATTGTCAAGAATTTATTTTACTAAACTGGGAATAAACAACCATGACTGACCTGTGCCTCAGCCACTCTGCAGACTGTAGCATAGAAGATGGCAACCCTGTCCAGTATTTGTCGCTGGTATTTATGGAATTCATCAAGTTCAGCCTGGACAGTAAGTGCATCAGAACTGTCTCCTTTCTGAATCAGGTACAGTCCAGCCTCATCCAGGTAATCAAACTTCTTCTGATGATTGTCAACCTCATCTTTAATCCTCTGTCACAATAAAAATAAAATTCTGCAAATTGTAAAATTTTCATACACATTTTTACCAATATATAATGATTACTGAATTTTCAACACTTTTATTTAAATTAACACTAATCTAGTAAGGCAACATGTCTGTTACAAATAAGGATACAGTAACATACAGACCTGAATTTCGATGAATTTATTTCTGGTATCCATTGAGGACAGTTGTTCCATATTGGTAAGCTGGACATCAATCTCTGACAGCCAGGCGAGTAGAGAGTCCCGTGTTGATGTGAAGTCTTGTCGAATGGCAGATGACTGTTTCATCTTACGCATGATTCCACTCATCTGCAGTTGCAGCTGATCCCAACGGTCATTTGCCTCTTGCATCTTGTTCTTCAACATACCCAATCTGTCAGTACGACCTTCTCTTGCAAGCAGGCGGTACTGCTTGTTGATGTTTTCCAGCTGTCTCAGGTTCTCATGTACTTCTCGTTGAAGGGCCTGTGCAGCAAGTTAACAAAAATGTGTATTGGTGACTATATTAATAAATATTCTGACTTCATTTATCTTCAAGGTTTTGAGAAAAGGGGACAATTTGGACAGTAATTAAATTCCTACATTGGGGAAATTGTTTCGGTGTGTGACTGACTCAATACCACTTGATCCGTGTGATTTGTTTTATATGAACATAAAACTATAAAAATAGTGGCTCCCCCTGATGGGTGAAGCATAAACAGAATTGTATCATACCATACAGACATATATCTATCCATCCATTTCTTTTCAAAATGAAACTAATTTCAATCAAACTTGACAGGAATGTTCCTGAGGATATAGTCTACGAAATAAGAAAAAGTACAGTAAAGCAAATGTTGCTGGATGACAAATGATACATAATGGACATAGGGTCATATTTAGAATAAAAATATTATTAAGACTGACTCACATCACATTTTCTGTATTCTTCCTTTCCTAAACTAACATTTAATTGGCTAGGAGATGTCTCTCTAACCTCCCTCTCCACAGCATTTAGCCAATCATCAAACTTTTTACAATCAGCTAATAGGTCCTGCCATAGCTGCCATGTCTCTTCAATTCTAAAAGGTAAATTCAATATGATTATAATATAATGACTAGTAAATTGATTCTAACGAATATCTAAGAAGTAAACAAATCAAGCATTGCATAACAGATGTAATTAAATTCACAACATTAATACCAAATAAATGTTAATAATATGCAAAATATTTTGGGTAGACAATCGTTGAATCTTGCAATAATATTGTTGCAAATCTTTTTTTGAATATATTAGTTTCTGGCAAGAATCATACACCACAAAGGTCTTCAATATATTAGATTATAGCAAGAATCATAGACAAAAAAGGCCTTCGATGTATTAGATTATGGCAAGCATTATACACCATAAAGGCCATTGATATATTAGATTATGGCAAGAATCATACATTACAAAAGCCTTCAATATATTAGATTATAACTAGAATCAAAGACCAAAAAGGCCTTCGATACATTAGATTATGGCAAGCATTATACACCATAAAGGCCATTGACATATTAGATTATGGCAAGCATCATACATCACAAAGGCCATTGATATATTAGATTATGCCAAGAATCATACATCACAAAGGCCATTGATATTTTAGATTATGGCAAGCATTATACACCACAAAGGCCACTGATATATTAGATTATGGCAAGCATCATACACCAAAAGGCCACTGATATATTAGATTATGGCAAGCATCATACACCACAAAGGCCATTGATATTTTAGATTTTGGCAAGAATCATACATCACAAAGGCCATTGATATATTAGATTATGCCAAGAATCATACATCACAAAGGCCATTGATATTGTAGATTATGGCAAGCATTATACACCACAAAGGCCACTGATATATTAGATTATGGCAAGCATTATACACCACAAAGGCCATTGATATATTAGATTATGGCAAGCATCATACACCACAAAGGCCATTGATATATTAGATTATGCCAAGAATCATACATCACAAAGGCCATTGGTATTTTAGATTATGGCAAGCATCATACACCACAAAGGCCATTGATATATTATATTATGGCAAGCATCATACACCACAAAGGCCATTGATATATTAGATTATGCCAAGAATCATACATCACAAAGGCCATTGATATTTTAGATTATGGCAAGCATTATACACCACAAAGGCCATTGATATATTAGATTATGGCAAGCATTATACACCACAAAGGCCATTGATATATTAGATTATGCCAAGAATCATACATCACAAAGCCCATTGATATTTTAGATTATGGCAAGCATTATACACCACAAAGGCCACTGATATATTAGATTATGGCAAGCATCATACACCAAAAGGCCACTGATATATTAGATTATGGCAAGCATCATACACCACAAAGGCCATTGATATTTTAGATTTTGGCAAGAATCATACATCACAAAGGCCATTGATATATTAGATTATGCCAAGAATCATACATCACAAAGGCCATTGATATTGTAGATTATGGCAAGCATTATACACCACAAAGGCCACTGATATATTAGATTATGGCAAGCATTATACACCACAAAGGCCATTGATATATTAGATTATGGCAAGCATCATACACCACAAAGGCCATTGATATATTAGATTATGCCAAGAATCATACATCACAAAGGCCATTGGTATTTTAGATTATGGCAAGCATCATACACCAAAAAGGCCATTGATATATTATATTATGGCAAACATCATACACCACAAAGGCCATTGATATATTAGATTATGCCAAGAATCATACATCACAAAGGCCATTGATATTTTAGATTATGGCAAGCATTATACACCACAAAGGCCATTGATATATTAGATTATGGCAAGCATTATACACCACAAAGGCCATTGATATATTAGATTATGGCAAGCATCATACACCACAAAGGCCATTGATATATTAGATTATGGCAAGCATTATACACCACAAATGCAATTGATATATTAGATTATGGCAAGAATCATACATCACAAAGGCCATTTATATTTTAGATTATGGCAAGCATCATACACCACAAAGACCATTGATATATTAGATTATGGCAAGAATCATACATCACAAAGGCCATTGATATATTAGATTATGGCAAGCATCATACACCACAAAGGCCATTGATATATTAGATTATGCCAAGAATCATACATCACAAAGGCCATTGATATTTTAGATTATGGCAAGCATCATACACCACAAAGGCCATTGATATATTAGATTATGCCAAGAATCATACATCACAAAGGCCATTGATATTTTAGATTATGGCAAGCATCATACACCACAAAGGCCATTGATATATTATATTATGGCAAGCATCATACACCACAAAGGCCACTGATATATTAGATTATGGCAAGCATCATACACTACAAAGGCCATTGATATTTTAGATTATGGCAAGAATCATACATCACAAAGGCCATTGATATATTAGATTATGCCAAGAATCATACATCACAAAGGCCATTGATATTTTAGATTATGGCAAGCATTATACACCACAAAGGCCATTGATATATTAGATTATGGCAAGCATCATACACCACAAAGGCCATTGATATATTAGATTATGGCAAGCATTATACACCACAAATGCAATTGATATATTAGATTATGGCAAGAATCATACATCACAAAGGCCATTTATATTTTAGATTATGGCAAGCATCATACACCACAAAGACCATTGATATATTAGATTATGGCAAGAATCATACATCACAAAGGCCATTGATATATTAGATTATGGCAAGCATCATACACCACAAAGGCCATTGATATATTAGATTATGGCAAGAATCATACATCACAAAGGCCATTGATATATTAGATCATGGCAAGAATCATACACCACAAAGGCCATTGACATATTAGATTATGGCAAGCATTATACACCACAAAGGCCATTGATATATTAGATTATGGCAAGCATTATACACCACAAAGGCCATTGATATATTAGATTATGGCAAGCATCATACACCACAAAGGCCATTGATATATTAGATTATGCCAAGAATCATACACCACAAAGGCCTTCGATATATTAGATTATGGCAAGCATTATACACCATAAAAACCATTGATATATTAGATTATGCCAAGAATCATACACCACAAAGGCCTTCAATATATTAGATTAAAACTAGAATCAAAGACCAAATGGGCCATCAATATATTAGATTATGGCAAGCATCATACTCCATAAAGGCCTTGAAAATAATATATTATGGATATATTAGCTTACTGACAGAGTCCTACACCACAAAGTCCTTAAATATATTAGATTATGGCAAGAATCAAACACCATAAAAGCCTTGTATATATTAGATTATGGCAAGAATCAAACACCATAAAGGCCTTGTAAATATTAGATTATGGCAAGAATCAAACACCAAAAAGGCCATGAATATGTATGTTAGATTATGCCAAGAATCAAACACCACAAAGGCCTTCAAAATATTAGATTATAGCTAGAATCATAGATCAAAAAGGCTTTAAATATATTAGATTATGGCTAGAATCAAACACCATAAAGGCCTTGAAAATAATATATTATGGATACATTAGCTTACTGCTAGAGTCCTACACCACAAAGTCCTTAAATATATTAGATTATGGCAAAAATCAAACACCATAAAGGCCTTGTATATATTAGATTATGGCAAGAATCAAACACCACAAAGGCCATGAATATGTATGCTAGATTATGGCTGGAATCAAACACCACAAAGGCCTAGAATACTGCTGTTATGTACGCTAATTACCCCCCCAGGCATTACATTTTCCAAATGGGGAGCATTTATTTGAGTACAATAACGGAAAATAAAGTTGTTCTTTTCATGCACTCTTATAATGACCACATGTAAATCTGTTTGTTTTTTCTGCCAATGAATTCAGCAGATTTTCTGAGCAAGTGAAACATGTAATTTTGTCCCAATTATTATACAGCTTTCCTCCCTCATTATAACGTATTTTTTGGGCTCCATAAATTCCAGCTGCTGCATTTTGTGCTACACTGCCATTTCATGAGAAAGTTCAAAAACTTCTTTGCATACATGAATACATGCAAAGGTATAGAGGTACAACAACAAAAAAAACCAACGTAAGGTAATTATAACAATTAGCCAGCATGCTCATTTTGCATCCTAGATTTTACCAGTGGCAATTTGGAGTGTCCTTTAGCTAGTAAGCAATAGTATAGTTGACATTGTTTTAATAGAATAGTGGATAATTTGAGAAAAGGGGATTTTATTCAAAGATTTCAGAGATTATAAACTAGAACAAAAATAATTTCATCAATTTGAAAGCTAATGAATACTGAAAAGAAATTAAGTTGACATTTCTTATTTCTTAAATGGGTCCATAGCATGACTATGTTATATCTGAAATAATGTTATAATGGGGTCCATGAATTGACCATATTATATCTGGAATCATGTTATAATGGCATCCACAGATTGACCATGTTATAGCTAGAATTATGTTATAATGTGGTTCATGAATTGACCACGTTATATCTGGAGTCATGTTATAATGGGGACCATAGATTGACCATGTTATATCTAGAATCATGTTATAATGAAGTCCAAGAATTGACCATGTTATATATCTGGAATCATGCTATAATGGGGTCCAAAGATTGACCATCTTATATCTAGAATCAAGTTATAATGGGGTCCATGGATTGACCATGTTCTATCAGGAATCATGTTATAATGGAGGGTACATGGATTGATCATGTTATATCTGGAATCATGTTATAATGGGGTCCATGAGCTGACCATGTTATATCTGGAATTATGTTATAATGGGGTCCATGAGCTGACCATGTTATAACTGGAATTATGTTATAATGGGGCCCATGGACTGACAATGTTATAACTGGAATCATATTATAATGAGGCCAATAAATTGATCTTGCTATATCTGGAATCATGTTATAATGGGTGTTCCATGGATTCACCATGTTATATTTGGAATCATGTTATAATGGGGTCCATAAACTGACCATGTTATATCTGGAATCAAGTCCTAATTTAGGGTATTATAATGAATAAGAACTGTACATAACGCTATGTTTTGTCATGGTTTTCTTAAATTTCTGTGTATGCTAACAAATTTACAAGTGTTGTGGAATTTAGTTATGAAAAGAACTTACTTTTCCCTTTGTTCAGGGGACATCTGACAGATGTTCCTCCATCGCCTGTCAAGGTTCCTCATTGCTGTCTGCAGGGCATTAAACTCAACCTGTGTAGGACATGCATCGGAGTCATGCAGCAACACTTCACAAAGGTTCAGCACTGAGCCAACACCAGCACTGTGATGCTCAATATCTTGGTGCAAATCCTACAGGAACAGAAAGTCAACATGTCAAAATAAGTTTTCAGCCATGTGGCTTACCAAAACTACTTTCAAATTAAGACACTGTAACAAACAATGCATAAGAGAAAGGTACATTTGAAAGATCTACAATTTTCACAATAGTTGTGAAACAATTTTGGGTCAGTCCTTATTTTGAAAATAAAAAGGTGGATTTTTTAAATTACTCATTAACCTGTGACCTTCACCTCTGACTATGTTAGCAAACAATTCCATGGCTGATCTCCCAGTATGTTCTAGAAATAATTATTACATTAATGAAAGTTCAAATGAGTGTGTGTGTGTGTGTGTGTTTGGTTCAAATTTTTAATGTAGCTTTAACAATTTTTCAGTCATATCGCCAATATATTTGTAGTGTGAAAGTGTACAGTGATGTCTAGCATGGGGGCATCATGCTGCATACATTTAGCATCATGTCCCATCAAGTCACATTATACTGACACCAGGCTGACCAGTCTTAACACTAACCTCTTAATGCTGAGTGCTAAGTGAGGCAGCTGTGAGTATCATTTTTATAAGTCTTTAGTGTGATGACTTGGCCAGGTTTTGAACCAGTGACCTCCCACATCTGAGAGCTCTAACCACTTAGGCCACTGTTGTGGTCAAGTTCAAATGAAGCAAATAGGTTATAAAATCAACTTACCTGTTGGTGTTTGAGTTTTTTCTTGATTTCCTTAATATCACACTCGTCATAGATAACTGGGACAGACAACTCGCTCTCTACATCTGCCAACCACTTACGGAGGTTTGACATGCTGGTGTCCAACTGCTGGACTGCTAGCAGAGTCTCCTGCAACTTACGCTGCCTGGAATCATATATTGTAATAATCAAACTACAGCTAGGCAAATGGCACAGAAATATTGGATAGAAACCATATATGTAAAAATAAGCTAATTTACCACCTGACTATTGTGTTATTTTGTTGCCTGGAATTAAAAGGTTCAATAATCAAACAGCAACAAGGCACAAAATACTGGTGTGGAACAATATATGTGAAAATAACATAACTTGTCATGTGATTATTGTGTTATTTAGTTTCATAATACTGACATCATATGACTGCATAATCAACATTTGTAACATGTCACATATGATGTCATGATGTCCTACAGGACAAAGGCATGATGCCAAAGTACCTAAATGTACTTCACAGAGCTCACTACATCATTTGTGCAGTTTATTGAATAGAATTCTTCATTTACATGTGATAAATAGATTAAAATATTCATGATCATTCTATATATTTTGATGTGATAAATAAAATGATACATTCATGCTCATTCCATATATTTTGATGCTATGAATAAAATGATACATTCATGGTCATTCCATATATTTTGATGTTATGAATAAAATGATACAATCATGATCATTCCATATATGTTGATGTTATGAATAAAATGATACATTCATGATCATTCCATATATTTTGATGTTATGAATAAAATGATACAATGATGATCATTCCATATATGTTGATGTTATGAATAAAATAATACATTCATAATCATTCCGTATATTTTGGTGTTATGAATAAAACGATACATTCATGATCATTCCATATATTTTGATGTTATGAATAAAACAATACATTCATGATCATTCCATATATTTTGATGTTATGAATAAAATGATACATTCATGATCATTCCATATATTTTGATGTTATGAATAAAACAATACATTCATGATCATTCCATATATTTTGATGTTATGAATAAAACAATACATTCATGATCATTCCATATATTTTGATGTTATGAATAAAACAATACATTCATGATCATTCCATATATTTTGATGTTATGAATAAAACGATACATTCATGATCATTCCATATATTTTGATGACCATGGCTCAGAAAGACAGAAAATTTCATAAATTTCATCATAAATGTAAATTCATGTATGATACTCTCTATTTATGCAAGAATTTCCAATGGGGGCATTAATTAGAGCACAATAATAAAAGCTTAAGTTGTTCTTTTGATGTACTCTGTAATGATCACATGTACATCTGGGGGTCTTTTTGCAACTGAAGGAAGTGACTAAATATCACCACAGTTAAAGTAATCAATCAATCAACCCATTCTCCCACTCAGCAGCTGGTTGCAGTAGTACTGGTAAGTCTTTGAACTTGCTGCCCAGCTACTGCATCATGTTTAACACCACATGTGTGCCCGTGACTTTAGTAATTTATACATTGATATATACATTGTAATCATGTGATTGAATGAGACTGATGCTGCATTTTGTTGTAATCATGGATCTGAAGCAGACAGGCAAGCACAGGTCTTACACTGCATCTTTTAAATTTTCTGTTCTTAAAAGACGGGAGGGTGGCATTAATTAGAAAGGGGGTGTTAATTAGGGAATTTATGTTATATTGCTCTTTTATCTACCTAAGTGAGTGTATAATCCCAAGTGTCAGATACATGTATTTTATTTTAACATGACCTGCATGACACTTCAAATTATGTATGAATTATAAAATAATGATAAATATCATACTAAGTCAGGTTAGATAGATGTATTTGTACATACCTGAATCCTGTGACTGCCTTGAGGTGTGTCCACCTATCTTCTAGTCGTGTAATTTTCTGCTCGATATCATTGGCACGTACCTCGCTGCTGATCTTCATCAGCCGACGACCCTGATCTACCAGCTCATTCTTTAACTTCTCCTTCTCAATCATCTCCTCACGAAAGTCCTGGTTAAAGGAAAGTATGATTTAAAACATGTACAGAGTCAAATTTGTTTCTAAGTTTTTTTAAAATAAATTATTTTGGTATGATTTTGGTATTGTTAATGCCACAGGTAAGTAATTCTAAAGTCTTCAAAAGAGTCAATACTAAGATATGCACCATACCATTAATACAACTTGAAAGTGACTCTGTGTGTGTGTGAGTGTGTGTGTGAGTTGGTTTTTTAATGTAGCTTTAAAAAAAAATTCAGTCATAACACTACAATGTCTGCAGTGTGACAGTTTATAGTGATGTCTAGCACTGAGGCATCATGCCGCAGACATGTAGCATGATGTCCTACCCAGTCACATTATCCTGATACCAGGCTGACCAGTCCTAACATTCAGCTCTTAATGCTGAGCGCCAAGCGAGGCAGCTGTTAGTACCATTTTTGTAAGTCTTTGGCATGACTCGGCCAGGGATCGAACCCACAACCTCCTGCATTCAAAAAGTGACAGCTGAAAGCTAGTATGTTTGATGCATGAATATGCTTACATAACAGACAAGAAGCAGGACTGCTGCATACTGTAGACCAGTACATAGATGACAGACAAGAAGTTGGAGTGTTGCATACTGTAGACAGATTCTTAGAAATGAGACTAGTACATGTATCAGGACTTGCATGCTGTAGACAAGTACACAGAAAACAGACAAGTATCAGACTATTACATGCTGTAGACTGGTACATAGATAACAGACAAGAAGCAGGAGCACTGCATACCAAAGACTGGTACATAGATAACAGACAAGAAGCAGGAGTGTTGCATGCTGTAGATAGGTACTTAGAAATTTGATTAGTATCAGGACTGTTGCATACTGTAGACAGGTACATAGAAAACAGACAAGTATCACTGTTGCATACTGCAGACAGGTACATAGAAATTAGATTAGTATCAGGACTGTTGCATACTGTAGACAGGTACATAGAAATTATACTAGTATCAGGACTGTTGCATGCTATAGACAGGTACTTAGAAATTAGACTAGTATCAGGACTGTTGCATAGATAACACAAAAAGCAGGACTGTTGCATACTGTAGACAGGTACATAGAAAACAGACAAGTATCAGGACTGTTGCATACTGTAGACAGGTACATAGAAAACAGACAAGAAGCAGGACTGTTGCATACTGTAGACAGGTACATAGAAATTAGATTAGTATCAGGACTGTTGCATACTGTAGACATGTACATAGAAATTATACTAGTATCAGGACTGTTGCATGCTATAGACAGGTACTTAGAAATTAGACTAGTATCAGGACTGTTGCATAGATAACACAAAAAGCAGGACTGTTGCATACTGTAGACAGATACTTCAAGAAACATAGACATAGGACTCTTACTACCAACCTTTCTGATGGTGAAATGAATAAGTAATCACTAGTATGCATGAGGATTGGCTTATGGTTACAAAAATTCAGTAGAGATACTGGGTATAAACGGAAACTAAAATGCACCCTATTTGCAGCAATTTTAATTTCCACCCCCACCCCAATGTTTGGAGTAAAATACATGCAGACTGATGCAGACAGAAATAAGTGATCTTCTTTCTTAAGAATCGGAACAAGGTGCGAATGGGTACCTTATCTATTCTGTTTAGAAGATCCTCAATGTGGTAGTCTGTGCAAGAAATGACCTTGACCTCCATCTGATCCATCCAATCACAAAGGTCCCGCACTTTTTCATTAAAGCTGGACCACCTGACCATGTTGTCATGGACACGCTGGCTCCGTAACTCCACCTGGCTTCGTAACTCATCCCACTGTTTATTAAGCAGACGTATTCTCTGATGGAGAATATTCATGTCATCTGGCTGTACCACACGTGATAAAACTTTCTCCTTTGCCAAAAGTGTTTGGCGTTTGTCCTCTGAATTTGCAAAAGATGTTTCTATGTCCTTACACCTGTGATGATCAGCTTGAAGTTCGTCATAAGCAGTGGCAATATCCTTGCCAAGATTTGTACGAATATCCTTGAGCCATGCTTGAATCGCCTCAATATCCTCCTCACATTCAGTCCACTGGCTGAGAATTCCTTCTAACCTCTCACGATGTTCATCTACCTTCTCGAATATTTGATGCCAGTGCTGTTGTAACTGCGCCATGTTAACCCTGATTTCCTCTGCTGCCATACGGTCAGCACGCTGCAATAATTGCTTCCCCTGCTCATTCATTTTCTTGAACAGATCATCTTGTAATTTAAACTCATTCTGAGTATGCTGAAATAGATAAATGATCACTGAGTCATATGCATAGGATTTGAAAATGATCACGGAGTCATATGCATAGGATTTGAAAATGATCACCGAGTCATATGCATAGGATCTGAAAATGATCACTGAGTCATATGCATAGGATTTGAAAATGATTACTGAGTCATATGCATAGGATTTGAAAATGATCACTGAATCATATGCATAGGATTTGAAAATGATCAAAGTTTAATCAATTAGAAAGAAGTCAACATTGTGGGTAGCTTCAGTTTACTGTAGTCTTACTGTATAGGACATTAACAGACTTGGTGCTTAAGCAAGTCTTAAAGTGACAAAATCCTTGCTTCTCTGTTTATCTGGCCTTCCTAATAAGGACTGATCATGAATGATGTTATGCATTGTGTATCACTGATTTGTTCCATAATCTATTTCTACCAGAGGCAACTAATATATGACAAATGATATCGCGCACTGCATATGACCAATTTGTTATCTAATCTGTTTCTTCCTGTGGCAACTCATATATGACAAATGATGTCATTCATTGTGTATCACTAATTAATCTGAATATCAATTGGAAGCAAGAAAATAAATATTTTTAAAAAATGTTTCTCCTTGGCCTCAAATATCAAATACAAAACTAATTTTCATTTCAAACCTTGCTTAATTATCATAATTATCTTATATTTTGGTTTGGCATTTTATGTCACAGCAACGCAAGAAGGTTATTTAGTGCCAAGGAAACTAGAGTAAAGTGTCTTGACCTAAGAAACACCAAAGTAGTTGACCCAGGTGGGTTTGATGGCAGGATTCAAACCCACATCCTGTTGGTTGTGAGTCCAGCATACTAACTACTCAGCCAGTGGGGCCCCCTAACCAGCTCATTTTCAAGAACATATAATAAACAGATAAAACAATCTTACTGTACAAAAACAATTGGCATTGTATAACACATTTGGATATCTGTTAGTTCACCTTTAATTGCTCCCTTATACTTTTCAAATAGTTATAATAAACATAAAATTTAAAAAAATTATTCTAAATAATGAAAAATAAATACAACAATGTTAAATGTATCAGCCTGTCATACCTTGGCTTTTTCAACCAAATTTTTTATTCTTTGAATAGACGCAGTGGTGAAATCAAATGCCTGAAGCTCTTCCTCTTTTTCTCTCAACCAATTACGTAGCTTCTCTACAAGGTCATTGAAGGCACTCCATTGCTTGATTGTGTTGTCAATAATAGCCTTTCTCTGATTGGCTCTTCTGAGCACACTCTGCCACTGCTCAGTCAATAAATGAAGCTTCTGCTGGAACTCTTCCCGGTCCTCAACATCCCCATCCTTTAGCATCTTCTGTCCATCGCTGATAATGGCATGAAGTATTTGCTGCCTGCTGTAGATCTCAGATTCAAATTTCTACCAAAACAAAGAAAATAAGCACATTATACTTATCATCCAAAATGAGATGCTAAAGTTACTACATGAGTTTATGCATGTTTTCAAGCTTACATTTATTTAGATTCACCAAGAGAATCAGCATTACTTCTCATGTCTTTCTTTTTGTTATATAGCATAATATAGAAAAGGAAAATATTTTAACATAACAGTTCAGTTATACAGTATCACACAGATAAGGAAAATATTTTAACATGAACAGTTCAGTTATACCATATCACACAGATAAGGAAAATATGTTAACATGAACAGTTCATTTATTATGGTTGTAAATAATGTGAAGTAAATTCTCAAAACACAAGGTTAGGAACTGGAGCATCCAACACGATTACCATCAATTTAAAGAAATGAAAGTTTTGTTTGTACTTTTAACTGCCTAGCCTACTAACTGGCCAATTTCTACCACTGGCAAATCATATCACAGCCAATTTGATTTATCTTAAAAACACAAATGCATTTACCTCGCACTTCCTCTGCTGGTCCTGAAGGTCAGCCAGATTCCCTGTGATTTCCATCGCAAGGTCTTGCTCTGTCTGAGCAAGGAATGTCATCCATGTGTCACATTTTTGGGTAAAGTCCTGCTTCAAAAGCACCAATCCCTGAAGCATTTTACAACGTTCTGATGTTTCTCCAAACAATCGATGCCATTTGTGGTTTAATTCATTCAGTTCTGATGCGGACATTTCACTCAATGCCAGACGATAACCAAGGTCATTCAAAGCATCAAGCTTTTGATAGTTTGTGTTAAACTGATTAAGTAATTCCTTAAGGTGATCCAAGCGTTCACGCATTGTATCTTCATCGGCTGATTTATTTGGATCATCCATTCCCAGAATTCTCTCAGCCTGTGATAAGAATGCACTCATTGAAGCAAACGCTTCCTGGAAGCGGTTTTGTTGTGACATGTCACCCTGAAGACTCTGGATGTGCTTTCCAAGCTTCTGTCTGAGTGACAGCAGCCGCTGATCAAGACCCATGAGACGTGATGTGATGCTGACAATAGATGATGGGTCCATATTTCGGGTGACCTCATCACTGATCCGATAAAGTTCTGATATCTGCATCTGGAAATTGTCCAGTTCCTTCTGAAGAGTCTTTAAAAAGAATGGTAAAATTTTTAACTGCCTTGAAAAGATACAAAATTAATCAGTTTGCAGAAATTTGTTCTAATTATGTATTTTGCCAATTTATTACAATCTGTACATTTTCGGTGGATTTAACTTTACTTTGTATACTACTTGGTTCAAATTTGACGAACATTTATATAACACAAACCATGTTAGTGTAGAGTTCTACCAATCCGAAACACTGATTGAAATGTATGTCTACTCACCCGATAAAATGTACAGCCAGAGGAATATATCCTCTCCAAGTTCATTAGAACTTCTTTTTCTTGAGGATTCCAATATGATTAAATAATGTTATCAGCTTGGTACTAAAGAAAATGGAGAGGAATAATTATCATTTTGCTCATGTAAATATAACCCTGCCTCTCCAACATCCAACCTCTACCCCAATGATGGAAATGACTCTAGTCAAGACATGTGTAGATGTGTCACTGAGTATAGATGATGATATACCATAATTAATATACCAAAATAATATACCAAGTTTCACAATCATCCATACAAAAATGAAGGCAAACAGCAGGACTAATAGCACCAATGAGATTGTGTTAAACACTGCATTAGCTAGAAGGGCAATAATTCTTACCAAAATTTTTAATGGCAAAGTGATTGTCGACAAACAAATCTTCAGTTCATGACCATAATATGTACCAAGTTTTTCTTGCAATCCATAAAAAACTGCAGGACTAGTTGCACTAGAAAGATCATTATATAAAGTGTTAAGCCACAACACAAAATGGGCAATAACTCACAAAAATTGTCCTGACAAAGCACATCTTCAGATGGTGTCCATAATATTTACCAAATTTCATGACAATCCACCAAAAATGTTGGGACTAGTGTGCTAATGAGATTATGTCATACACTGCTACAAGACAAAAAAGGCAACAACTTTAACAAAAAATTGTGGGATCAAAGTGATTTGACAATATGTACATCTTCAGGTGATGACAATAATATTTATCACATTTTCTAGCAATCTATCAGAAACTGTAGGACATGTTCATGAGTGCCAGACAAATTTACACAAGGATTACTATATACTCCCACCACTACTGAGGCATGGGTATAAAAACACTTGTCCTTAGTCATACTATCAAGTAAGCAATAGCACAGAAATACTATATAAAGGGTATTACCTTGCTTTGCAGCAGATTTTCATCTCTTCTGCCAGTGTCTTCTCTCGCATAGACTAGATCATCGCAGAGTCTCTCCTTGGCATCTAGCCATGTTCTGGCACGGGAGTACTCATCTTCATACAGCAGCCACTGCTGGAGACAGTCTCTGAACTTGTTGGTTCTCTGATGAAGCTCATTGAATACATGCTGCCATCTTCCCTGTATGTCTGCCTGTGTTGTCTGGATCTCCTGACGGACTGGTACTTCACAAACCTGGCTCAGGCGAGTTGCCAAAGCAACAAATTTTTCATGGCGAGGTCCCAGCCTGTCCATGTCTGACATCAAGTTCTGAAAACAAGTACAATTTAATATTAAATTTTTCAGGCAATCTGGAAAGTAAAAAAATAAAGTAAATTCATCTTCAATGTGCTGTTTTGATAGATATTCAAATATAAAATTTGTTAAACTCTGCAGAAAGGACACCTAAAGTTGTTTTACAGATTCTACATTATGATCTCTTCATTCTGAAATAAGTAAAGTTTCATACTTTGCTCTCTAGCTACTTCCTACTCTCCTTTTGGGAGTTTTAGCAGCTGTTGTCTGTGAGTGTTAGTGGAATGGAGAGTAGGTAAAACTAAGTGAAAATGAAAATGAATTTGCACAATAAATATCCAAACTAATATGTTAGTTTGAAAAAGACAGAAACAAATTAAAACTACATAAGTACAAAAGTTTGAAAATGATATAAACATTAAAAATACATAAAAAAGTTTAAAAATGATAGAAACAGATTAAAAATATATTAGAAAAATATAGAAAAAGATTAAAAATACACAAATTTGAAAAATAGAGAAATAGATTAAAAATTCACATATTTTGAAAAAGATAGAAATAGATTAAAAACATGAACATCTTTTAGGGTTGATGATGTTGGAGGCCACTGCCAGGTGAGTCAGCAGCACAGTGGTTTGTGGGAGATTATTTTAATGTACTTAAGTTGTCCCTAACAAATAAAAAACGTGCAGTACACTGCTGACCCTTGAATAACATAGAATCCCATTAAATTGGTAAAGTTTTATTTTTTTATTTTTTACTTAAACATTATTTTATCTCTCAGCTCAAAATGAACTAATCATAATGTGATTCATTTATGCTCCACAATTTTAGCTTAATGCAGTATTATATGACACATCCCCCATATAAAGCTCTTTCACTTATTCCGTGGGTCACTTTTATGAGTCCCATGAACAGTGTCGCAAAGAGTGAGCACTGGAATTAAAGTCTTATTATATTAAAGATATTAAATTATTCCCCCTTCATTTTTTCTTTATCTCAAATAAAATCTTGGAGAAGATACTAAAGTTAAGCCTACCTCCAATTTTTCCACCTGTATCTTAAGTGTGGCAATGTCCCCACCAATCATGGTGTACCTCTGCAGACAGTACTCAGTCTCTGCCAGGGTCTGAGTTATGGCTGTAAGCTCATTATGGTAACAGTTCCACTGGGTCAACATGTCCTCCAGCAGCACTTGAACTTGATCCACCTGGCTGTGAAGGTGATGCCACTGGTTCTCAAGGTTACTTAGACTTTCCTGTATGCTCTTTTGGCAGCCAGGGTGGTCCACACTCAGTTGTACAAGAGTCGCACCAATTGTTTTCACCGAGTTGACATCTGTCTCCTTACTCTTAAGCGTCTGCTTCAAAGCCTGTAATGGGATGTATTCTTGTGCTATATTAAATAAAGTCTTCAAAGCCTGTAATGGGATGCATTCTTGTGTTATATCAAATCAAGTCTTTAAAGCATGTAATGGGATGCATTCTTGTGTTATATTAAATAAAGTCTTCAAAGCATGTAATGGGATGCATTCTTGTGTTATATTAAATAAAGTCTTCAAAGCATGTAATGGGATGCATTCTTGTGTTATATTAAATAAAGTCTTCAAAGCATGTAATGGGATGCATTCTTGTGTTATATTAAATAAAGTCTTCAAAGCATGTAATGGGATGCATCTTTGTGTTATATTAAATAAAGTCTTCAAAGCCTGTAATGGGATGCATCTTTGTGTTATATTCAATAAAGTCTTCAAAGCCTGTAATGGGATGCATCCTTGTGTTATATTAAATAAAGTCTTCAAAGCATGTAATGGGATGCATCTTTGTGTTATATTAAATAAAGTCTTCAAAGCCTGTAATGGGATGCATCCTTGTGTTATATTAAATAAAGTCTTCAAAGCCTGTAATGGGATGCATCCTTGTGTTATATTAAACAAAGTCTTCAAAGCATGTAATGGGATGCATTCTTGTGTTGTATTAAATAAAGTCTTCAAAGCATGTAATGGGATGCATTCTTGTGTTATATTAAATAAAGTCTTCAAAGCATGTAATGGGATGCATCCTTGTGTTATATTAAATAAAGTCTTCAAAGCATGTAATGGGATGCATTCTTGTGTTATATTAAATCAAGTCTTTAAAGCATGTAATGGGATGCATCCTTGTGTTATATTAAATAAAGTCTTCAAAGCATGTAATGGGATGCATCCTTGTGTTATATTAAATAAAGCCTTCAAAGCATGTAATGGGATGCATCCTTGTGTTACATTAAATAAAGTCTTCAAAGCATCTAATGGGATACATCCTTGTGTTATATTAAATCAAGTCTTCAAAGCATGTAATGGGATGCATCCTTGTGTTACATTAAATAAAGTCTTCAAAGCATGTAAGGGGATGCATCCTTGTGTTATATTAAATAAAGTCTTCAAAGCATGTAATGGGATGCATCCTTGTGTTACATTAAATCAAGTCTTCAAAGCATCTAATGGGATGCATCCTTGTGTTATATTAAATCAAGTCTTTAAAGCATGTAATGGGATGCATCCTTGTGTTATATTAAATAAAGTCTTCAAAGCATGTAATGGGATGCATCTTTGTGTTATATTAAATAAAGTCTTCAAAGCATGTAATGGGATGCATCCTTGTGTTATATTAAATAAAGTCTTCAAAGCATCTAATGGGATGCATCCTTGTGTTATATTAAATCAAGTCTTCAAAGCATGTAATGGGATACATCCTTGTGTTATATTAAATCAAGTCTTCAAAGCATGTAATGGGATGCATCCTTGTGTTATATTAAATAAAGTCTTCAAAGCCTGTAATGGGATGCATCCTTGTGTTATATTAAATAAAGTCTTCAAAGCATGTAATGGGATGCATCCTTGTGTTATATTAAATAGTCTTCAAAGCATGTAATGGGATGCATCCTTGTGTTATATTAAATAAAGTCTTCAAAGCATGTAATGGGATGCATCCTTGTGTTATATTAAATAGTCTTCAAAGCATGTAATGGGATGCATCCTTGTGTTATATTAAATAGTCTTCAAAGCATGTAATGGGATGCATCCTTGTGTTATATTAAATAAAGTCTTCAAAGCATGTAATGGGATGCATCCTTGTGTTATATTAAATAGTCTTCAAAGCATGTAATGGGATGCATCCTTGTGTTATATTAAATAGTCTTCAAAGCATGTAATGGGATGCATCCTTGTGTTATATTAAATAGTCTTCAAAGCATGTAATGGGATACATCCTTACGTTATATCAGATAAAGTCTCCTGATGAGATGAATGTCTTAATAAAAAAATGTACCCATTAAAAATGAACATTTTGATTCAAAGGAGGAATGTCTGAACTTGTAGAATATCTAAGAAAAATCTGATGTGAAACATGCCTCATGAATAATGAAGCAGACAACACAAATGTGGCTTTAAGAGGAAATACCTTGCCAGTTTCACACTTTGTCTCTGTTGTGGAAATCATCAATGAGAAAACATGAATGTAATACTTTACTATGACTACATTTTTAAAAAATAGGTCAAATGGTTCCCTACTGAAATTTAAACCAAAACAATTACCCATATGTGAACCATTAAATTCCCCTGATGATTATGTATTTGATCAGGATTAAGTTTATAAATTTACATGCATCACATAAAATAATGAACCATGTTTGAACCATTGCATTTCCTTGATGCTTATGTATTTTATCAGGACTCAACTGTACAAATAAATCACATGAAAAATTCATTGACTCTTTCACTTTAATTGTGCAAAATTTACAGTGGAATAGTTCTGAGAATACATTCAATACTATTAATATCAGCATGTATATGCATGCATATAATAGGGTCTAATGGCACATCAACATAATACAGGCTGTATGGTGCTGATTAGAGTGTGTATGTGATTTAGATTTTTAATGTAGCTTTAATAATTTTTCAGTCATATCACTAAGATGTGTGGCAGTTTATAGTGATGTCTAGCACAGGGGCATCATGCCACAGACACGTAGCATCATCTAGCATCACAAGGCATCATGCCACAGACATGTAGCATCATCTAGCATCATGGGGCATCATGCTGCAGACAGGTAGCATCATCTAGTATCATGGGGCATCATGCTGCAGACATGTAGCATCATCTAGCATCACGCGGCATCATGCTGCAGACATGTAGCATCATCTAGCATCATGCTGCAGACATGTAGCATCATCTAGCATCATGAGGCATCATGCTGCAGACACATAGCATCATCTAGCATCACGGGGCATCATGCTGCAGACACGTAGCATCATCTAGCATCACGGGGCATCATGCTGCAGACACGTAGCATCATCTAGCATCACGGGGCATCATGCTGCAGACACGTAGCATCATCTAGCATCATGAGGCATCATGCTACAGACACATAGCATCATCTAGCATCACGGGGCATCATGCTGCAGACATGTAGCATCATCTAGCATCATGCTGCAGACAAGTAGCATCATCTAGCATCACGGGGCATCATGCAACAGACATGTAGCATCATCTAGCATCACGAGGCATCATGCTGCAGACATGTAGCACGATCTAGCATCACGGGGCATCATGCCACAGACATGTAGCATCATCTAGCATTACGGGGCATCATGCTGCAGACAAGTAGCATCATCTAGCATCATGAGGCATCATGCCACAGACATGTAGCATCATCTAGCATCACGGGGCATCATGCCACAGACATGTAGCATCATCTAGCATCATGCCACAGACATGTAGCATCATCTAGCATCACGGGGCATCATGCCACAGACATGTAGCATCATCTAGCATCATGAGGCATCATGCCACAGACATGTAGCATCTTGTCCAATCCAGTAACATTATCCTGACACCAGGCCAACCAATCCTAACACTAACCTCTTAATACTGAGTGCTTAGCAAGGCAGCTGTCAGTACCATTTTTATAAGTCTTTGGTATGACTCAGCCGGGGTTTGAACTTGCAACCTCCTGCATCTGAGGCAGATGCTCTAACCATGAGGCCACTGGAGCGGTCATGCTGATTAGAAGGTAAGTTCTGATGAGCATTGATCTGAAACATGCAACTGTGGGTCAAAAGGAAAGAGCAAGCATTTCACTGAATTAATTATCAGGTTCATAATCACTCATCAGATGTATGAACACAGTCCATTCTGGGCATAAAAATACCTGCACCTTCACCCAAAGGTAAAAGAGGCAAGTCAGCATGTTGTAGATTAAATTGTCTTAGCTTTATAACGATATATGTCATCATGATTAGAGTCCATCCAACACTGCTTCATGATTATACATACCATGATAATGAGAGTATATCCAGCTCAGCTTCATAAAGATACATGCCATGATGATGAGTCTATCCAGCTCAGCTTCATAAGGATACATGCCATGATGATGAGAGTCTATCCAACTCAGCTTCATAAGAATACATGCCATGGTGATGAGAGTATATCCAGCTCAGCTTCATAAGGATACATGCCATGATACTGAGAGTCTATTCAGCTCAGCTTCATAAGGATACATGCCATGATGCTGAGAGTGTATCCAGCTCAGCTTCATAAGGATACATGCCATGATACTGAGAGTCTATTCAGCTCAGCTTCATAAGGATACATGCCATGGTGATGAGAGTATATCCAGCTCAGCTTCATAAGGATACATGCCATGATGCTGAGAGTGTATCCAGCTCAGCTTCATAAGGATACATGCCATGATACTGAGAGTCTATTCAGCTCAGCTTCATAAGGATACATGCCATGATGCTGAGTGTATCCAGCTCAGCTTCATAAGGATACATGCCATGATACTGAGAGTCTATTCAGCTCAGCTTCATAAGGATACATGCCATGATGCTGAGAGTGTATCCAGTTCAGCTTCATAAGGATACATGTCATGATGATGAGAGTCTGTCCAGCTCAGCTTCATAAGGATACATGCCATGATGATGAGAGTCTATCCAAGGGTTTGAAAATATTTGTAAATGAAAGACTTAATCAAAACCTACACAAACTGTTGACACAATGATGATGCCAGTGTGCCTGCTGCTGGAACTTGACAACTTGTTTTGCTTTCCCACATTTATGGACTTGATATAAAGATAAAGACTCACAAAAAATCCTTTAGGAAGATGAACTCTTCCAAATAAATGATTGCATGTGTTAAAACAAGATGAAAAATATGTTAAAACTATTAAAGGTTGATAAATGTAAAGACTAACACCCTTTAGAAAACATAAAGAGGGTCAAGAGTTACTTTAAAACATCTTTGTTGACAGTATATGCATGTGAATATGATTTCTTTTACATTTTTGCATAACCTTTTCTACATAATGCCAATAAAAGTTCAATTTATAAAATGTACAGGTAAA
Organism: Sinohyriopsis cumingii; assembly: GCA_028554795.2. Taxonomy (NCBI): domain Eukaryota; kingdom Metazoa; phylum Mollusca; class Bivalvia; order Unionida; family Unionidae; genus Sinohyriopsis; species Sinohyriopsis cumingii. The sequence continues at coordinate 22,389,257 of CM068825.1, read as the reverse complement.
AAATTGCTAACATCTTTTGGAAGATAACCTTTTCCCAAAAAATTAAACATGAAATCATACAAGATAAAATAAAAACTTAAAATGTTTTCAATGGTATAAAAAATAAAGGACAAACACTTAAAATGTGTCAGTGGTATAAAAGATAAAGGTACAAAGTGTGAAATGTGTTCAGTGGTATAAAAAGTAAAGGTAAAATGTAAAATGTTTCAACAGTTTAAAAGATAAAGGTACAAAGTGTAAAATGTGTTCAATGCTATAAACAATAAAGGTAAAACTTTAAATGCGTTGAGTGGTATAAAAGATAAAGATAAAACTTAAAATGTGTTGAGTGGTATAAAAGATAAAGGTACAGAGTGTAAAATGTTTTCAATGGTATAAAAGGTAAAGGTAAAAATGTCAAATGTTTCAATAGTTTAAAAGATAAAGGTACAAAGTGTAAAATATGTTCAATGCTATAAAAGATAAAGGTAAAACTTAAAATGTGTTGGATGGTATAAAAGATACAGGTATAAAGTGTAAAATGTGTTCATTGGTATAAAAGATAAAGGTATAAAATGAAAAATGTTTTCAGAGGTATAAAAGATTAAAATAAAACTTAAAATGTGTCAATGGTATAAAAGATAAAGGTAAAAAGTGTACAACATGTTCAATGGTATAAAAGATAAAAAGAAAAGATGTAAAATTTCTTCAATTATATAAAAGATAAGGTAAAAATGTAAGATGTTTTGAATGGTATAAACAACAGAGGTAAAAAATGTAAAATGTGTTCAATGGTATAAAAGATAAAAAGAACAAATGTAAAATTTCTTCAATTATATAAAAGATATGGTAAAAATGTAAGATGTTTTCAATGGTATAAAAGATAAAGGTAAAACAAATAAGGGCTACGTTATACACAGTATGACTATTACACAGTGTAATGGGATCCAAAACCACACCTGACTTAAAATAGGGACTGTTATACTAAGCTACTTGATATTGAGGAACCATTGTGATTATATGAAACATATTCAGAGCCACATACCTTGCAGTCTTTCAGTGTTTGTCGGACTCCTACTTCTTGCCCAATTAGACGATACTTTTTAAGCTTATCCTCATGTTCCTTGATCCAGGAAACCAGAACCCCTAAGGACCTCTCATACTCATCCCAACGTGCATTCATTGCCTCCAGCATCTTCAGCCGATCTGACACATGACGGCTGACTGTCTGCCAGCGACTGTTAAGGGATCCTAGACGTTCTGAGAACTCATTACGTTCAATAGGTGCTGGACTGTCTGCATCATCTTTTGGCTGTAAGACTTCTTGGTTCACGAAGTCCACAGTCAGCTGCTTACTGGACAAGTCAATCTTGTAATTCTGAGAAAGGAACAAAGTGAATTATATTTTAAATTAACTTTCATGCATTGTAACAATATACCTTTATTGCGTTCTCATGGCAATATTTTTACTATTATTCATTGCGATAATAGATTACTAGTTCTTTTACAAAGAATTAGATATGATCACAGACTCTGAGAATAAGTACTAAGGTAACAAAAAGAACACTTTAAATGCTCATCACACTTTATGAATAAGAATTGATTTTTGAAAAAAGAACACCTGATATGCTAAGCAAACCTTATCAATAAAATTTGAATTTAACAAAAAGAATGCCTGATATGTTCATTAACAAGTTACAACTACAGATTTAAATATTTGTTCAGTCTTTAATGCTTTTTATATGAAAACTTACCTTGTACTTTTTAAGTATAACTTCTAGATCAGCAATACTCATCATGGCTTTATTTTTGTCGTCCCGGAGAGACTTCTCAATTGTATTCAGCCAAGAGTTGAGCTCTCCAAGAGCCTGTCGTGATGGCATCAGTTCCATTTGTGCCTGGTGTAGGTACTCCTCGACCTTGTTGATATCATGCTGTAGCTGAGTCCAGTCTTCCTGGAGCCAGCTTAACCGATCCTCAAGGTCAGCTGACTTATACACCTTGTTCTGCATCAGCTGGTTGCCAACAGAGATGACCTTCTCTTTTAGAGGTTCCTGGTTTTCCACTTCCTTGCGGAACTCCTATTTTAACAGAAAATATTGGTACAGTGTACTGTGAATTCATTATTATGTGGGAAGTATCAATGTTCATTATTTGTAAGGTACCAATTTTTATTAATTTCATTATTTGTGGCATACTAGTTTTGATTACCTGTGAGGTACCAATTTTCATTAATTTCATTATTTGTGGGGTACAACTTTTATTCATTTCATGGTTGCTAAAAGCCCCAAATTTAAATACAAAATGAACATTTATTAATCTTTGAAGACAACAGGACCCACCTTCCCATATTAAGAAAGTTATGTTCCGATCAAAGTGTAATTGTCTGCAAAACCATAAATTTTATATCCACAAAAATTAAATGAATTATGAATTCACCATAATGTCTGCATTCCTTTCTGTCAAGGATTCAAGGTAAAATGTAACCATTTTGTCATCCAACCTCTAGAGAAGCAGGCAATTTTTTTTATGAACTTACAAACTCATCCACTAACATTTTTCTCCATTCCCCACATATTAATTTTCCATAAAACACTTTGTACAAATATATCTCTTGTTTTGATCATTTGAAGATGATATTAAGCCAAGGCATTATATGAATAATGAGTAAACGCTGAGCAAAACTGCAAACAACAAAGATCCTAATCTGCCATAGCATAATGCACCTGCAGATCAGGGTCTATATTGTTTGTTCTGCTGAATACTCCTAACCAACTGAACAGACCCAGATCTAAAGGCACACTATTTGATAGCAGATCTGGGAATGTGCAGTTTGCAGTTGGACTCATCTTATAAGCAAGTAGACACGGTACACACTTTTGGTCGTGAGTCTGGAATGTTCCAGCAAAGCAAAGATAGAAAACTGATCCATGCATACTGCAAAATGGTGCAATCTTTATAAAATCATCAATGGAAATTAAATGCATTGTCCTGCCATGTACACAACTCCCTTGATAACTTGTGCCCTGATAACTCGCAAACCCGCTTATAATGCAAGGTCAGGCGTGGATCCCATTTTATAAACCAGAAAATATCCCAAAAATTGATCCCTATTTGTTGAACTTGAAGAAAATTGCGATCAAAATTGGTAATGGAAACTCTGATGTATCGCTTGTTTTATCATCGAAAACGGTAGATAGGACTTGGGAATTTTAACAAACATTATGAAATATAAAATTTAAAAATAGGTCATACAATTTTTTACATTTTCTATTCAAATGACATTCCTAGTACACCACAATTAATGATATGTAAGGAAATTTTGATCAATGAAAATGTCATTTGCGCCATAAATAAATACAAATTAAATACATTTTTTATCAATTGAAATTTCTGTGCTAGTTCTATCTTTTAGTTCCTTTTAAATGTAATAATCATGAATGCAATGTGTTCTCTTGAAATTAAACGTAAATTGCGTCAATCTCCGCAACAGCTGTGTTTGCGAGCATTTCTCTGAGAACCTAATTAAGTGCCTACCATGTTTTTATAACTGATTTCTGGAAGTATTTGTTGTATTGTTGCACTGAATCAAAAGATGGCCTCCTTTGTATTATGTTAATTATGTCTTTTGAATCAAATAAAGGAGGTGGAATAAAAGAAAAGTTAAAAGGCACGAAAATCCAACAAACTTAAAATCTAGCGGCCCTGGTAATATGTTGGGTGAACTCACTTTATTTGATCAATCGAACACTTATAAATGTTATTGTGCATGTTACATAAACTACCTTAAATTAACCAACTCTTTCATAACTGTGATCAAAGATAACAAGGCAGCCAAGCAAAATGAATACGTAGTAAAATAATGAGCCTGATTTCACAGATACAGACCACTGTAGGCAAGCAAGTTTCAGAGAATTCTTGAACTGGCACTTACAGATATCCTCAAGGATGATAAAAAGTTTCATTATTACTTCCAAAGAAATCACGACATCAATATTGTACTAATTGAACAATACAAAAATTGAGTGTTAACATAGACGATTGTCTCACAAAATAAATGTCATGTGTTTTTATAAAAAAAGAATCTTGTTTGGTGGTTATCAACATTTAGTCTAGTTCCCTGCTCTGTGGACTCCCGATTTGGCAGGATAATATTAAACACCACAATGGGGAACCAGACTCATCAAGAAAACAAAATGCAGTGATGTAGTACATATATTTTTTTTACGTGTACATGTGAAGGTTCTTGAAACCAGTTGGAATGATCTTTCATATGTTGGACATTTTGAAAATAAATGTTATTTAAACAGAATAACGAACAATTTAATTAGAAAAAGTACATTATTAAAAATTATTATAGACGCGAATGTTAAATGAGTATTCAGTCAATAAACATGCCAGTTCCCTAACACCGCTCCCCTTCCCCACAGTTTTCTTGATGTCAAAGCGATTTTTTTCAATTTTTGGAGGTCCCTTGGATACTCATGCCTCGCTTATACTTATAGTGTGGTCTATGTTTGTGGACCCCGTTTAGGCTGATAAATCAGCCCTTCACCCATGATGATAATGATTTTCACAACATCGTCCATCAGTAACAACACAGATTTGTGGGGTTGATTTATCAGACTCGACCCTGTTGTGCGCCAGTTATCGAGGGAGAGGTGTAAGTAATATTTAAATTACATTTTTTTAGACTGAGAAAAAAGACTTTAATATACAGTGAAACCCTGTTATGACATGCGTTGTTATAATGCATTGTTATAGTACAACTCAAATATAGCATGTTCAACACATGAGACTTGAAACTTTTTAGTAATTCCCCTATTTCTTGAAGTATTACCGAGTTTCATTGCCAAAATAATAGTAATTTGACAAAATGTGTTGTATTCTTAAAAAAAACAAATACCTGATCACTGCTTCTTGCTTTTTTTTTGAAAATACACTTGTCCCTTACAAAGCTGATAATTGTGAATCTAATTATTACTGTACCATCGAGAATTAAAACCATTAAATCTTCTTTATGTTTGACTGAATGCATACTGTGTATAATTACTGCTCATTCTAGGTTAAACAATAGTCATCAGATGCTTACTCAGTCATCTGGTATACTCAACCAATGTCAAAAAAGGTTTCTCACATAAATTTATAAATCAGTTAATTTACACACCTATTTAAGGGAAAACAATAGGTCACCAGTGCCTGCTCAATCAACTGTCATACACAACAACTTGAACAGCCTTAATGCTCAAATTGGCAGGAACAGTTTAGTCACTGCCACCCTCACCCCATTTTTTAAAATCATTTTTATTTTGAGTCATACATGAAGACAGCAGCTCCAAATCACTATTATATACATGGTCATACATGGTCCACTTGTCATTGTAATGTTAAAGTTGCATTACAGCTGTAGTGTTGTCACACAATGACTGGAACAAAACCATTTAAGTTGTAGGGGTATAGGAATCAGCTATTATAATTAAACATTTTGTTCCTTTTTTTTGATCTGCAGAAGTGCAAAGTCATAGTTATTAATTAAAATTTTCAATTAATATTGCCAAAATAATTGGGTTTATTTTATTTATATCTTCCCTGCCTTTCAAGAATGACTCAACTGTAATGAGACCACTCTTCACTCATGAAATCGAATGGTTTACTCCTAGACTGGGTTCAGGCCCATAATTGTTCATCTCAAGTACAATATGAGACCAATACCCTTAACATCTGGTATGAATTTCATTTAAAGTTTTTATTCAGGCTTAAATATGCATTTATTTTTACAAACTCCCAATGTCTGATTTACCCATTTTCTTGTCATTAAACAATCTGATCCTCAGGATATGTCTAGCAAATATGATTGAGAAAATACAGTTTTGTAAGTTAATGTGAGTGTATTAGAAAGAAATGAAGTATTTCCATTGTATGTAATCTACCTGAAATATAATAATTAGTCTTACTGTGTATATATACGATGGAATTGCTAATATAGGTAGGATGAGATCAGCTTAAGAGAACACATCAGCTGCCAATTTTCTTACAAATTGTTCTCAGCTGACATTACACCAGCCTGGGTCATGGTGTGTCCTTGTGCTAGGCACTTTACTCCAATTACCCAAGTACTAAGTAACCTACATGAGCTGCTGTAGTGTAAAGCACCGTAACAAAACGAACCCCCCCATATTATATATGTAATAGCTGTTTAAAGTATTTTTCATTTAATATGCATGAAATTGGTAACTGTGTCAATGAAGTCCATAATTCTGCACATACACAGACAGACAGACAGACAGACACACACTTTGTACAGCTATGAGGATAAACATGCAATACTTTCTTCCATTGGCTGATATGGATACTTAGCTACTGAACAATATGGTACACATAGCATGATGGTGATTTGTGGACCCTGACCATCATGTTAGAGCAGGGTATCATTGTAATAAGCACCAGCCACGAGTCATTCTGGAGGATGCTGAATAAATATTATTTGTATCAACCAGTAACTTATCAATCTTGTTCCACACTGTCACAATATGTATACTGTTTTTACCTACTAGTAACTTTCCCATCTTATTCTGCACTGTCACAATATAAATATTCTTTGTACCTACCAGTAACTTATCAATCTTGTTCCGCACTGTTGCAATGCTCTTTAGATCCACTTCAGACAGTTGCTTGATCCCAGTCAGCTTTGTCTTCTCTGTGGTCAGCCATGATCTGAGGACTGATGCATCTGCCTCAAATGTCTGAAGCTGATCCCCTAAGGATTGGGTCCTGGTCAGAAGATAGAATCGTGTAGACTTGTATCGTCATTACAAGACACACAGACACAATTGCATTATTTATAAACTGTATGGACACGATAAGTTAGTATTACTCATAAATTGTATGGTCCAAGATAAAATAGTATTACTCATAAATTATTACTCATAAACTGTATGGCCCAAGATAAAATAGTATTACTCATAAATTATTACTCATAAACTGTATGGCCCAAGATAAATTAGTATTACTCATAAAATATTACTCATAAACTGTATGGTCCAAGATAAATTAGTATTACTCATAAATTATTACTCATAAACTGTATGGTCCAAGATAAATTGGTATTACTCATAAAATATTACTCATAAACTGTATGGTCCAAGATAAATTAGTATTACTCATAAAATATTACTTGTAAACTGCATGGTCCAAGATGAGTTAGTATTACTCATAAACTGCATGGTCCAAGATGAGCTAATATTACTCATAAAATATTACTCATAAACTTCATTGTTCAAGATGAGTTAGTATTACTCATAAACTGCATGGTCTAAGTTAGGTTAGTATTACTCATAAACTGAAAGGTCCAAGATGTGTTAGTATTACTCATAAACCATTACTCATAAATTCCATGGTCCAAGACAAGATAGTATTACTCATAAACTACATGGTCCAAGATGAGTTAGTAGTACTCATAAACTGTGTGGTCCAAGATGAGTTGATATTACTTATTAAATATTACTCATAAACTGTTTAGTCCAAGATGATTTAGTATTACTCATAAACTGCATGGTCCAAGATAAGTTAGTATTACTTGTAAACTGAAAGGTCCAAGCTGAGTTAGTATTACTCATAAAATATTACTCATAATTTGTATGGTTCATGAGTTTGTATTGCTCATAAACTGTAAAGTCAAAGATAAGTTAGTATTAATCTTAATATATTACTCATAAACTGTACAGTCCAAGATAAGTTAATATTACTCATAAACTGTATGGTCCAAAATGAGTTAGTATTAGCCATAAAATATTACTCATAAACTTTATGGTCCAAGACAAGTAAGTATTATTCATAAACTGCATGGTCCAAGATGAGTTAGTATTACTCATACAATATATGGTCCAAGATTAGTTAGTATTACTACTAAACTGCAAAGTCCAACTTGAGTTAGCATTACTCATAAAATATTACTCATAGACTGTATGGTCCAAAATAAGTTAGTATTACTCAGAAACAGTAAAGTTTAAGATGCTTGGAAATCAAAATACAATCATTCATTACACTCGATAAATCTTTTACAGTTCTGTGGATTTTCTGATTGTTATGAACCACAATATAAGGGACATGATACTAAATAATCCACATGTGCCAAAAACAGGATCTCTAAGTTTTAGATGAATCTCTATGAATTAAAGTCACAACAAAAAAATATTACAATTTACAAAAGGATAAAAATTACAACCACAAAAATAAATAATCAACCATTAAACACACAGTATCAAAATTCACACAAACTAAGTAAAACAATCATTTTTACAGAAGTCCATACTCCTATCTGGTGACAATTCAATACTTTTTAAAAAACACAGATACACTCATTCTGCAACCTTCACTGTATTAAGCCATGTGCGTATGCATGTGTGTGTGTGTGTGTGTGTGTAGACATAGATATCTATATGTATAGATTTTATTTTAATGACACATCAGCACAATCCTGGCTATGCATGCCAAGTAAGTTTAGGTATCCCAAGAAAGATACACAACAAAAATAAAGACAATGGGTAAAATGGCAAAAATACAAAGTCTATTTCTTTATATAAATCACAGTCTTGTAAAATGTCCAAGATCTTCTTAGCTTGAGCATCATCATGGGAGGGACACAGATATAACATCATCATGGGAGGGACAAAGATATAACATCATCATGGGAGGGACACAGATAGGACACCATCATGGAAGGGACACAGATAGAATATCATCATGGGAGGGACACAGATAAAACATCATCATGGGAAGGACACAGATAGAATATCATCATGGGAGGGACACAGATAGAACATCATCATGGGAGGGACACAGATAGAACATCATCATGGGAGGGACACAGATAAAGCATCATCATGGGAGGGAAACAGAACATCATCATGGAAGGGACACAGATATAACATCATCATGGGGGAACACAGATAGAACATCATCATGGGAGGGACACAGATAGAATATCATCATGGCAGGGACACACATAGAACATCATCATGGGAGGGACACATAGAACATCATCATGGGAGGGTCACAGATAGAACATCATCATAGGAGGGACACTTATAGAACATCATCATGGGAGGGACACATATAGAACATCATCATAGGAGGGACACATATAACATCATCATGGGAGGGACACAGAACATCATCATGGGAGGGACACAGATAGAATATCATCATGGGAGGGACACTGATAGGACATCATCATGGGAGGGACACAGATAGAACATCATCATGGGAGGGACACATATAGAACATCTTCATGGGAGGGACACAGATAGAACATCATCATGGGAGGTACACAGATAGAACATCATCATGGGAGGTACACAGATAGAACATCATCATGGGAGGGACACAGAACATCATCATGGGAGGGACACAGAACATCATCATGGGAGGAACACATATAGAACATCATCATGGGAGGGACACATATCACATCATTATGGGAGGGACACAGATAGAACATCATCATGGGAGGGACCCAGATAGAATATCATCATGGGAGGGACACAGATAGGACATCATCATGGGAGGGACACATATAGATTATCATCATGGGAGGGACACAGATAGAACATCATCATGGGAGGGACACAGATAGAACATCATCATGGGAGGGACACATATAGAATATCATCATGGGAGGGACACAGACAGAACATCATCATGGGAGGTACACAGATAGAACATCATCATGGGAGGCTCACAGATAGAACATCATCATGGGAGAGAGATAGAACATCACCATGGGAGGGAGACAGAGAGAACATCATGGGATGGACACAGATAGAACATCATCATGGGAGGGACACAGATAGAACATCATCATGGGAGGGACACAGATAGAACATCATCATGGGAGGGACACAGACAGAACATCATTATGAGAGGGACACAGATAGAACATCATCATGGGAGGGACACATCCCAAGGCCAACTCAGATAGAACATCATCATGGGAGGGACACATCCCAAGGCAAACTCAGCTGGAACATCATCATGGGAGGGACACATCCCAAGGCAAACTCAGATAGAATATTGTCATGGAACAGACATATCCCAGGGCAGAAAGGCTGCCATTTCCAGGGTCACAGAGGGAGTCATTTGGATACATGTACTTATAATAATTTACAGACTTACAAAATTAATAAAAATACATGTGGATGTACTTAAAACAGTTTGACTATTCTGAAATAGATGAAAGGACATGGTGTGATGATCCATTCAATGTCAGAATTTACCAAAATTATCAACACTTTTGAATGATGTAGGGTTAGGTACTGTAACAGTGAATTCATTCACTCACCTCTTCAGCTCCTGGGAAAGGCTGGCATTTAAATCAACCCACTTATCAGCCAGTTCAGTTATCATAGTTTCTAGGGCAGGGCAGTTAATGCTGTGTAAAAGTTGCTTCCCCTTGTCAACGATTTGGAACACGGTGGGTTTCTCATCATTTAGCTCCCTCTGTAACCTCTGATATGTATTGATCTTTGCTTGGATCGCATGAAATGAATCCTCATTGCTGACTGGTCGAGGGATTTGTTGGTCAATATCATCAAGGAATCGTTGGAGCTGGTGGAACTTCTCATCTATTTCTGCCCACTGTCGAACAAGTCTGTCAAGTCTTTGACCATGAAGACTGGCACGATCCTGTAGAACATAGGTCAGGTTGCTTAGGTGGCTGTGAGTTGGCAGGTGCTTCTGTTTTGTGGCCTTGTCACACTGAGCTGCTAGTGAGTCTAACATGGCACGATGTACCTCAAGGTCTCCAAAGAAATCCTGAAATGTAAATATTAAAGTATATTATTATATAACTCCTGTGAGAAATGATATTTCATTGATTGGCCTGACAAAAAACCATGAATTTGGTTGATAAAGATGTCTACAACTAGCACGATATAATAATGTTAAATTCATGATGTCATGAATACGTAATGCCATTTTTGCTATGAAGCAAATTAAATTCTGATTTTTTTACAGTACATACATATTATGTAATAAAAAAATATAGGTCTATTTTGAGGTGATTATGAGGTTTCATGAACCAGCAAACCTATATTGTTGAGGTTTACTATTTCATAAAACTGAGCTATTCACCTCAGTAAATGTCTATAGTTGCCTATCTACTTCTTTCATAATATTTACTCAAACTGTGTGATGAATTTCAAAATAAAGTTATGAAACTACATACAGCATCATGTAGATGAGGATATTAGGCATAAGAAATATGCAATAATAAATTTCAACTAGACAAAGAAATTGTTCCTTTCCAAGGATTAGGAAAAGAAATGCCTACTATGCAAACCAAACCAAAATTATCCAAGGATTAGAATAACAAATGTCTACATTACTTAACCAAACCAAAATTATCCAAGGATTAGAATAACAAATGTCTACATTACTTAACCAAACCAAAATTATCCAAGGATTAGAATAACAAATGTCTACATTACTTAACTAAACCAAAATTATCCAAGGGTTAGAATAAAAAATGTCTACAATACATAACCAAACCAAAATTATCCAAGGATTAGAATAACAAATGTCTACAATACTTAACCAAACCAAAATTATCCAATAGCTTAGAACATGAGATGTACACCACATACTTAAACATGCTAATCAGCTCTGCCTATATAGTATATGAAAATTTTCCATCAACAAGCATGAACAAGTTTTGATGAATTCAGTTTTAATGATAGTGGGGCAAATGATGATCCTACATGTAAGTTAATTTAATCAATTAGCTACACAAATATTTCCTTGTTTAACATTATCAAACTATAATCTATTATATTCCATCCCTTCTGAACTTTACCTATTCTTGATTACCTTTATTGATGTCATTCTGAGACAACTGCCTCCAGAGAGAATGAGAGAATGAGACAGAGTCTAACTAATGGATTTCAGTATACTAGAAACATCATTTTGGAAGAAGCTAAATGTGTGAATACTAAATGCTAAAATATTTAATTGAGACTAAACACCATGTGTATCATGTAACCTGTGTCCTGAGTGAGCAAAACAACTATGAGAGAGATAGAGACATTCATAGATTTTGTATAATGATATTTTACAGTTTTGCTTTTTGTTGGTTAGTGGCATTTTTAACATATTAGTCACTATATCATGCCAAGGAAACAGGAGCTAAGTGTCTTTCCCAAGGACACACTGAGGCAGATGACCTGGGTTGGTCTTGATGGCTATAAAACCTTTGTACAATGAAGAAAGTGTCATTAATGTCTTCTGGTAGCAAAGTTATATTTTGCAAGCACAGTTTTAACAAAGTTTATGTTATCAAAGTGCACATTATAAAAAGGCATTTACTTACAAAACTCCATAAAAAGAGAATTGCTTTGCCCAGAAATTCAAGTTTTTTTATTATGCCAATGATATCTGTGTACATGAGGAGGGTGCAGATTTGGTTTGGTCTGATGTTATTATGACACAGCAACACAAGTAGATTATTTAGTTTTGAGACAACTGGAGTAAAGTGCCTCGCACAACTATGCATCATAGTAGTTGACCTGGACTGATTCAATGTAGTGAGACAATGGGAGTAATAATACCTTGTCCAGGACATACCAGTTACAGTGTCTTGCCCAAGGTCACACCACAGTAGTGCCTTGCCCAAAGACACACCAGAGTAGTGTCTTGCCCAGGGCAAACCAGAGTAGTGCCTTGTCCAGGACATACCACAGTAGTGTCTTGCCCAAGGTCACACCACAGTAGTGCCTTGCCCAAGGACACACCAGAATAGTGTCTTGCCCAGGGCAAACCAGAGTAGTGCTTTGTCCAGGGCACACCACAGTAGCTGACATGGGCTAATTCAATGGTTTGATTAGAACCTACACTTATGGCAACTTTTTGTATGCTTGGTTTTTGTTGAAATTATAACTCAAGGTAGTTGGCATAGTTACCTCAGACAAATGGGCATGTATGTAATAAATGAATTATAATAACTGATATTAATGAATGTTATCACTGAAACCAAATTCACTTCCACACTGAACAAAATGGCACAAATGGTAACCATGGTGACTTAAAACAAGGATGGGCACATGGCTGAAGTATGATGCTTATAAACCAATCAACTATGATACAATATTCAGTGACAAGTGACAAAAGGACATTAAGTTTTGATTTCTCTCTGTGAAGCTGAATACAATATATTAAGGTTAAAGGTCATACATTTTCAAGAAAGAAAATATGAGTCCAAATAAGATATTGCTGCCATTATGCAAAAATGTTGTAAATCAGCACATTTTGACTGCTGTTAGTCTGGACAGAGCTAATTCATGACTGTAAACAAACACTGGTTGACTGCTGTTAGTCTGGACAGAGCTAATTCATGACTTTAAACAAACACTGGCTGACTGCTGTTAGTCTGGACAGAGCTAATTCATGCACTTTCAGTTATTGTTTCAGCTTTGCTTACACATCCATTAGGTGACTTTGCCTGTGCTTCTATACAGTGTCTGGCAAAGTGCATGTGTTAGGGAAGAAGAAATTCCAAAGTCGATTGAAAAACAAAGTACCTTGTGAGCACTAAGCTGCTGTTTGAGGTGCTCCAGATCACGTGCAGAGATGGATTCCGTACTGAGTTTGTCCTGAGCTGTGTCCAAGAAGTCTGAGTAATCCTGGAGCATTTTCTCATATTGCTCCTGAACTGATACCGACTGCATCAGGTAAGCCTTCTGCTCCATTGCCTACAGTGGCAAACATATGATGTATCATTTTCTATCACAGATGAATGAATGATTATGTCTTAAGAAACAGGTTTAAGCAGCAAAATTATATTTTACAAAATTTACATTATTATTATTCTTGTTATTATTATTATTATTATTGTTATTATTATTATCATTACTATTATTATTATTATCCTCTGAAAGAACAGCATTAATGAGGAAAAAGTAATATTTCCATTCTATTGGTACTCAAATACAATTAGCAATGACACTATCAAAATCTTTTCTTGATTCTGTATAACATAATGTAAATATGTATTGATATTTATTGTTCTTTAATGCATCCAAACCGTTAAATACACTTCATAGGAATATTGCACTTTAAAGGAAAGAATACAAATATTTAAGCAAATCTATAAGTTTTTCATCATCCAAAAAAAAGGTGCAGAAATTGAAAATACACATATCTATAACTTAAAAAAAACGAACAAGCAATAATATAGAACATAAAGGATCTATCACAAAGATTACTCAAGTCCAAACAATAACATATAATATAATGGACCTATCACAAAGACTACTCAAGTCCTTACAATAATAAATAACATAAAGGATCTATCACAGTGATTACTCAAGTCCTAACAATAATGTATAAACACACAAGATCTATCAGAAAGACTACTCAAGTCCTAACAATAATGAATAACATAATGGACCTGGCATGAAGATTATATAAGCCCTAATAAACCATTGTTTCTCTTTTAGCATTTTTAATATTTTTTTCTCTTGTGGATCATTTTACCAGCTAAATATATTCAGTAATTTATGGTCATTGAACCCTCTAGATGAGTCCAAGATATAGGTGTACAAAAAGAACATTTTGAATTCAATAATTTTTCATGTGAGGTTCAAGGGTTATGTCTACCTTTCTCTGTAGGTCCATGTAACTCGACTGCAGGACATTCACTGTCTGTGGGGAAACAAGCTCTGGATCAAGAGATGACAACTCTGACTGCCTCTGTTTCAATTCCTCCAATTGCACCTCACACTTCTTCAACTGGGCTTCAATTTTCTGAACAATAAAAAATCTCACCAACTATATTCAATATGCAAAAGATAGGTGGCATTTGGTATTAATGGTCTAAACATTCAAATATTTTATCATCTTCATCATAATGAAGATAACACAAAGGTATCATTACACCATATACAAAGTACAACATTTTATCTAATTTACTAATGTCATCATCAAGACTAACACAAAAGGGGGCCCTGGGTGGCACAGTGGTCTAAAGCACTAACCTTTACTGATCAGTGCCATCTCACCTCTGTCCACATGGATATGAGTCTCATGCTCGGCCAATGTGGGTATGTGAGAAAGCTTACCAGCAGTCTCCCGTGGGTTGGTAGTTCTTACCAGGTTTTTCCTGGGTTCTTCCTCCACCACTTATACTGGCTGCCATATACAGCCAATGCCCCACAGAAAGCAATTCAAAACTGTTGCCTAGGTGCTAGGAATGGTTGACATACAATGAGTGTATTCATATACTGTCATCTCCGTGGATGCTGATCTAGACACTGGTGTAGAACAGTAGCTTTGTTAATCTCAAACAATGTTGAAAATGTTTTGAAAAAAAGGAAATAAGAAGAAAAGGGCATCTCATGGTAAGCCTGCATGAACATTTGTATGTCAGTATCATTTGTGGCAGCCTTTCATTCAGGATTCAACATGAAAGAAATTGTAAATACATGTTTATTTTTGTTTAACAAAACAAAAATTCTTAAAACTCTAACCATCGCAAGAACCCTCATCAATCCACCTTGGAAACACAAAAGAATGTAACTGCAAATTTCCAACAGATTTTATGAGTATTTTTTCAACTTGTGATGCACAAGTTTCTCTCAAAAATGTATTTAAAAATGTCCTTATATCTGAATGTGGGACTTCTGATGTACAAGTTTCTCTCAGAAATGTATTTAAAAATGTTGCTATATCTGAATTTAAGACTTCTGATGTAAAATTTTCTCTCAAAAATGTATTTTAAAATGTCCTTATATCTGAATTTGAGACTTCTGATGTACAAGTTTCTGTAAAAAATGTAGTTTAAAAATGTTATTTTAACTGAATTTGGGACTTCTGATGTAAAAGTTTCTCTCAAAAATGTATTTAAAAATGTCCTTATATCTCTGAATATGGGACTTCTGATGTACACTTTTCTCTCAAAAATGTATTTAAAAGTGTCCTTATCTCTGAATTTGGGACTTCTGATGTACAAATTTCTCTCAAAAATGTATTTTAAAGATGTTGCTTTAACTGAATTTGGGACTTCTGATGTCTAAATTTCTCTTAAAAATGTATTTAAAATGTTGCTATACCTGAATTTGGAATGGCCTATCTGAAGATAGTGTCAGAAGTAATAAACTTTTGCACCACAATGCTGTATATACCACAAGTATAACATTTGAACTGATTGCAACAAATGAAAGATAAACCATTACAGTTCAAAGATACTGGGTTATTTTACTTAGAGACTTAAATTTGTAAATTAGGGACAGTTTTTGAATTCAAGTTTAGATTTATAGCATTATTTTTAATATAGCATTCAAAATGTGACATTTGCATTCATTGTAATGATCTACTTAGACATTACCGGTACCTTTAATATTAGAGTATAAAATATCACATTTCTGCACTAATCATAGTGACCTAATTAAACAGACGTTATCTTTAATATCACACTGAAAATGTCACATTTTTGCACTCATCACAATGATTTAATCAAATAGACATTATCTTTAATTTCACATTGAAAATATCACATTTGCACTCATTGTAATGATTTAATTAAACAGACACTATCTTTAATATAGCGTTGAAAATGCGACATTTTTGCACTCATTGCAGTAATTGGTAAAATTTGATGTATTTTTAATAAATTATTTCTTTTAGTACAACTCATAGGTGAATTAAAATTAAAGTCCTAAAAATTCTCACAGAGTCTAAATTGATTTAAATGTAAAGGCAGTCCAAACAAATAAGAGGTGACTATGACAGACCTAGTTAATTCAGAAACTAATGACACCTAAGTTTAAATTAAATGACATTCTGATGTGATGAAAACATCTAACGATCCCAATACATTCTAAATTCATTGCTAAATATGAAAGGAAGTAATCATAACTGACCTGCATGTTGGAGATGAGGCTGTTCAGAGATGCTGAGGGACTAGTTGAGCTCATCATTCGCTTTGTTTCTGCCAGTTTCTTTTCCAGGCTCTCTACCTCTTCCTGAAATGCCAAAAAAACAGATCAAATTCTACCTCCTCCTGAAACACATTGTCAATAAAACAGAGATCAAAATCTACCTCCTCCTGAAACACACTGCCAAAAAAAAAAACAGAGATCAAAATCTGCTGCTTTCAATGGACTTCTTGCCTTCTGTTTATTAACTCCATGAAAACAATATATTGTTAATTGTACACATAAGTTTTCTTTCTGCTGCTCAAGTTTCTTTAGCTATATACTCATTCTGTACCTACCTAATGCAGTAATTAAGGGTTTCTTTAGCTATGTATTTATCCCTTACCCAATGCAGTAATTAAGGGTTTCTTTAGCTATGTATTTATGCCTTACCCAATGCAGTAATTAAGGGTTTCTTTAGCTATATACTTATCCCTTACCCAGTGCAGTAATTAAGGGTTTCTTTAGCTATATACTTATCCCTTACCCAATACAGTAATTAAGGGTTTCTTTAGCTATATACTTATCCCTTACCCAATGCAGTAATTAAGGGTTTCTTTAGCTATATACTTATCCCTTACCCAATACAGTAATTAAGGTTTCTTTAGCCTATACTTATGTAGCACTTACCTAATATGGTAATTTAGGTTTCTTTTGCCATAAACTTATCTAGTACTTACCCAATAAAGTAACTAAGGTTTCTTTAGCCATAAACTTATCTAGTACTTACCCAATAAAGTAACTAAAAATGAGTGTGACTATAGTGAAGGATGGCTTCAAAGGTTCAAGAAGCATCATGGAATTTCCATGCATAAAATGTGTGGAGAAAAATGGTCCGCAGACCACGACGGAGCTGCCGAGTATGTGGACAAATTTCAGAAGCTTGTAGTTGATAAGCACCCCAATCCTAAGCATGTGTATAATGCAGATGAAACTTTATTATACTGGCGATGTGTGACCTCAATTGGTCCTGCATAACTGTTAATCCAGCAAGGCTTTGGAAGCAAGGGTGCCGGAAAATTGGTGGTTTACCTGTATACTTATCTAGTACGTACCAAATAAAGTAATTAAGGTTTCCTTAGCAATATATGTATCCCATATTTACCCAGTACAATAAGTAAGGTTTTCTCATTAACTCGTCTTTAAAAAAGAAGGGTTAACTTGTCCTTGAGCAATCACCTACTATGCAATTAAACGACACAAAGTAATTAAAATGATATCCATAAAATTAACCCAGAATCAGCTGACCACTTTTGGTTTCTTGCCAATTTCATCATTTCTTATGGCCATCCTTCAAATATGTGTTTGTTGTTCTCCAACTGATTATCTGTCAAAATTGCTGCTAATTCTCCCTCACCCCAACTCCAACTGTTTTTTTCTATTTTGAGAAATTGCAACTTTAGAATGTTTGAGTTTGGTTATAATTATGCAGCTGACACATCAAAATGCACTGATCTACTTACCTATATATGTAACCCACCTACCTACTTACCTATATATGTAACCCACCTACCTACTTACCTATATATGCAACCCACCTACCTACTTACCTATATATTTAACCCACCTCCCTACTTACCTATATATATTTAACCCACCTACCTACTTACCTATATATTTAATCCATCTGCTTCCTTACTTAAAATATCTATATGTAACCCACATACCTACTTACCTATATATGTAACCCACCTACCTACTTACCTATATATTTAACCCACCTATCTACTTGCCTATATATGTAACCCATCCTTAAACTACTTACATATGTAACCCACCTATCTACTTACCTATATATGTAACCCACCTGTTTATTTACCTATATAAATAACCTACTAAATACAATTTCTGAGTTATGTGGCTGTAGAATATGTCTATTTTGAAAATGGTCTCATAAAATCCCTGTGTATTCCATTACTGACAAATTTTTTTAGCTGTTTAAATTAACCAACACAATGAAAATATTTGTCTGACTATGCCATTTTCTTTAACGTTACGGTTGGTGTGTCTTTGTACCTGGAACTGTTTGTATCGCCGGTCCACAGCCCTCAGTTTCTCTCCCTGCTGTTGAGCATGGCTTTCAAGTGCCACAACACGATTGTTCAGGTTCTGCAAGCTTTGCTGGATGAGGTCATGACTGTCTCTGTTGGCGATGGCAAGAAGCTCCTGGGCTGCTTGACTCATGGACTGTATCTCACCCTGCAGTGACTTTATCTCACGTTGCAGATCCTGCACAATATTGGCAAAATACCAGTATTCAATTCTTGTACATTTTACAAACTTTTCTTAAGCATTTAAAAAGTATCTAAAACTAATAAAATGTGTTTTTCAACTGAGTATGCTACTGATCCTGAACAACACCGTAAAAAGTCTTTCATTATTTGTAAACTTTTACTAACTTTTCTTTAGGGTGTACTAAATAATAAAATCATGATTGCATTCTTCAACAAATTTTCGTGTATTCCAACTTTAATCAAGATAGTTTTGTTATGTCCAAAGAAACTTATTAATATCTGCCCTATTTTTTGGATAATGTTTACTCAGTCTGTAATGACCTCGATGTTTCTATTTTGTTTTTATATAAGAAAACAGGATTAGTAGCTCAAACTTTGATGCTGAGTTTGAGTTTACTGTTTGCAAATAACATTTATAATCTTTCTGTGATTGGGAACTGATTACTTAGACTAAATGGATTTTTGAAAGTCATTCCAAGATTGCCTTAAGTCTTTAATTCCATGTGTTGACTTAAGTCTTTAATTCCATGTGTTGACTCAAGTCTTTAATTCCAGGCTTTGACTCTAAGAAAAAGAGTACTGCAAATGGTACATAATATGACACCAACATAAAGTTAGTGTTTGAATCTATTTTCTGTAGTTTACTCAGTGTACACAAAACAAGACAGCAATGAAATGTAACGGCCATATCTATTATTTGTGACAACAGCTGTGCCCTTGGAGCAAATGACCTCCAAATCAATAGGTTTGGTGTGGTGTTGTATGACATAGCAACATAAGAAGGTTACTTAGTGCCAATTTTATGTCATGTTAATTCACTTTTGTGACCAATTACCATCCCTATTAGGATGGGACCCATGATCATACCTATTAGGATGGGACCCATGACCATATATAACTATTAAGACAGGACCCATGACCATACCTAACTATAAGGATGGGACCCATGATCATATATAACTATTAAGATAGAACCCATGACCATACCTAACTATTAGGGTGGGACCCATGACCATATCTAACTATTAAGATGGGACCTATGGCCATACCTAACTATTAGGATGGGACCCATGACCATACCTAACTATAAGGATGGGACACATGACCATACCTAACTATTAGGATGGGACCCATGACCATATATAACTATTAAGACAGGATCCATGACCATACCTAACTATTAGGATGGGACCCATGACCATATATAACTATTAAGACAGGACCCATGACCATACCTAACTATAAGGATGGGACCCATGACCATATATAACTATTAAGATAGGACCCATGACCATACCTAACTATTAGGATAGGACCCATGACCATATCAAACTCTAAGGATAGGTCCCATGACCATACCTAACTATCAGGATGTGACCCATTACCATACCTATTAGGATGGGACCCATAACCATCCCAAACTATTAGGATGGGACCCGTGACCATAACTATTAAGATGGGACCCATGACCATACCTAACTATTAAGATGGGACCCATGACCATATCTAACTATTAAGATGGGACCCATGACCTTATCAGACTATAAGGATAGGTCCCATGACCATACCTAACTATTAGGATGTGACCCATTACCATACCTATTAGGATGGGACCCATAACCATACCAAACTATTAGGATGGGACCTGTGACCATAACTATTAAGATGGGACCTGTGACCATAACTATTAGGATAGGACCCATGACCATACTTAATTATAAGGATGGGACCCATGACCACACCTAACTATTAGGATAGGACCCATGACCATACTTAACTATAAGGATGGGACCCATGACCACACCTAACTATTAGGATAGGACCCATGACCATACTTAACTATAAGGATGGGACCCATGACCATATCTAACTATTAAGATAGGTCCCATGACCATACCTATTAGGATGGGACCCATAACCATATCTAACTATTAAGATAGGTCCCATGACCATACCTATTAGGATGGGACCCATAACCATATCTAACTATTAAGATAGGTCCCATGACCATACCTATTAGGATGGGACCCATAACCATATCTAACTATTAAGATAGGTCCCATGACCATACCTAACTATTAGGATGGGACCCATAATCACACCTAATTATTAAGATAGGACCCATAACCATACCTATTTAGCAAAGGAAGAAGCAGTATAATAAGGGACTTTATAGTGAAAGATCAATGTACCTCATTTTGCTAGCAATGTACCCCATTCTGCTATAAATGTACCTTATTTCTCTATCAATGTACTTCATTCAGCTAAATATGTACTTTATTTTTCTATCCATGTACCTAATTTTTCTATCAATGTACCTCATTTTTCTATAAAGGTACTTCATTTTTTTATCAATATACCTCATTTTTCTTAAGTTTCTCCTCAGAGTCTGTGTTGGGGTCTGGGTTAAATAGTTTTTGTTCTGCCATATCAAGCCACTTGGACACATTCTGTAATGCCTCTTGGTATTTCTGCTGGAATTCTAGTGCTTGGTCAAGTCGTAACTGACGGTCTTGAACTTGTACCTGGGAATTCAATGCACAGGAAAAAATGTCAGTGGTCATGACAACCAAATGTAAAGTAGACATACTGACACGATATATATATGTGTGTGTGTGTGTGTGTATGTATGTATGTATGTCATCATAATCCTGGCTAGCTATATAGAGTTGATTGAAAGTTATGTTTTGAAAATATAACGGTAAAAAACTTGTCCAAAAACTTTAGGATGTTTATCAACACATTCATCACTACATCAAGCAAAGGAAATGGCAGTTAAGTGCCTTGCACAAAGACACAAAAACTATCAATCTGGCCAGGTATTGAACCAGCAACCCTCTGATTATGAGTCAGATGCTACACCAAATGGGTTCCCCTGATAAACCCTTGCAAATAAAAACATGTGTAAGAGGGTATATATTAAGGATAGTTAGGTAAAATGTGCAGGGTACTGGGTCTATTTTATCCCCAAGCTGTCCACAACCCAACTGGGTTGATGTGGATGGGCCTGGTACATGTCCATCCCTACTCTATACACAATTTTGTTTCAAAATATCTGGCCAAGAAGATGGATGCATTCCAATAAAAAATGTAAAACAGTATAGTTACCCTGGGTGACCTTTATCTACTGACCCTAAATTCAGTTACTGCATTAGATATACATGAAAATCACTCGTATAAAAGTTATCATAAAGATCTACTTTTGGTATGGTTGAGTTAATCTCGTTGAAATGCATAAAGGTGCCAGTTTTCATGAGTGTAGCTGAAACAGGGTCAAAGATGCTGAGAGTGTACTGAAACAAATAGCTGAATATACAGAATTCATTCAAGCGTGAAATATTTTTCATGCTGACCTAGTTTTGGTGTGGTTGACTTAACTTCCCTCAATGAGATACATCCACTATGCCAATTTTCATCATTGTAGGTGAAATAAAGTCCAAAAATTACGTCACTGTGACCTACTTTTGATATTGTAGGACCATTTACCTGGAAGTGCATCCACATACCCATTTTCATAACTGTAGCTTATAAAAAGTTAAAATACTGAAGATGTCATGCATGGATGGGAGATACAAAAGTCATTGAGTCTGAAAATTGGGTAACAGACCTAATTTTGATATGATTGAGTTACTCTCCTTGAGATGCATCATCATTCCAGTGTTCATTAGTGTAGATGAAATTGATCCCAAGATATCCAGGGTATAAGGAATGTACAGCTGGAAACATAGCATGGTTGAGTTACTCTCATTACAATGTATCCTGATAATAAGAAATGTCATGAGTGTAGATGATGTTTATGGTGTAATGAACAACTAAATGACACATGACTAAAATAATTGCTATATCCATTCCAAACTTTCTTGTGGAGGGTATAACGAGGAAAGTTGCATTAAAGCAATGTAAATAAGACAAGGCTGATTGCCAGAAAAATCACAATGGCAAAAAAATAGAAATTTCAATGGAGATATTGGATGTTTTGCACTTTGAGATCCATGGAAGTTTTGATGGATAAGTCTGTTGTTACTAGTCTGCTGCTTACTATTTTAATTTTAAAATTAATACAATGATGATGATGGTGGTGGTGGTGATGATGATGATGATGATGATGATGATAAATACCTGCAGTTGTTGCCAGAGGTTGCCAAGTTCATTCAGATGACCTCTGACATCCTGGAGTTGAGAAGAGGTATCTGGACCTTGACCTCTGTACTTTCTACTTCCATACTGACCAGGTCCAACTAATTCCTGCAACAAACCAGGAAATAGTATGTAGTTATGAACATAGATTTAGATTTAAAGAATTCACACAAATGAGATTAATAACAATGTTACATTAACAAAAAAGCCACAACTGACAAAAAAGTTAAAAAGTGATTAAAATGCAAAGACGTACAAGTCTGGTGTTCATGAGCTCAATAAAATATATTCAGTGTTGTGACCTTTGACTTGATCACAAGGTCATACAAATTTGACCTGAAAATAACAAAATCTGACCTCGATGCTGACACTGAGTTTCTGCTATCAGCCAATCAAAATGAAGCTTTTAAACAAAACCTGAAGCTCAAAACTCAAAGTCAAGAGCCTTACAATTTGCATCCCAGGTTTTCAATCTCCTCCCTGAAAGTGCAGGCATGATGTTAGTCAGATCTGCACCATTATTATTCAGAACAAAATTACATCTTGCAAGGCATGTTTTAGTAAAAATTTAATAATGTCACTGCCACTATTTGTTCAAGAGAAGTAGTGACAATATGATCTTTGTGAAGATCATTAAGTTTGCCATGTTGGAAGTCGGATCAGCACCAATGTCATTCAGAATAGGTACATATTGCAATAGTGAAAACCTCAAGTTGATATGACCTTCGCATTACAGATAAAGAGCCATAATAAGATTTTCTATCCCATCAAAGCGGCCGTCTAGAGGTCTGATCAGCATAATCTTAATATAAGGCAAACTACAAGAAGTTTTATTTTTTAATGTTAGCATGACAATCAATATAGGAGAAATTGTTGTAATGAGATTGCTGCATGTCAGATTGCAAACATTTGCACAGAATAAAATTTTGAAAGAAAAGCTAGTCCTGACATTTGATCTACGAGTTCAGATCTTACTTGGCAAAGAATCCAGAAATGGTTATGTTTGTATAAACCAGTCTGAATTAAGCATAAAATGTGTACCTGATGCTGTGATTATGTAGCTCAGTGTCACAGTCCAAATTTTTAGCAGTTTTGAACACAAACATTTGTTTTTATGCTGACAACGTACATAATGTGGAGTGTAACTTTCAGGATGGGTAGCAATAAGATTCTCAAGATGATCACTATGGTGGCCATGTTGGATGTCCAATAAGCAACTTTTCATTTAGGACCACCTAGACATAAAATATTGGAACTATGCAACTGTTCTACATTGTCATTTTTCTTCAACAAAATGGTGTCCTTTATAGCAGGTTTTACTGTAATGATACCTCTCATTCAAATACATTGTTTTTCACGTAGAAAGCTAAAAAAATTCAGCCATTTATAGAAAGCTAAGAAAATCCAGTCTTGTAAATTTGTACAAGATGGGGGTGGGATTATTATCAGTTTTCTTCAATGGAAAAATTTATAAAACTTTTGTCAATATAAAGGGTAGGCTTAATGTATCATAAAGGATGTCATATCATTATGGAAGATTCAAGAACTCAAATTTGTTACTAATATTGATAATTTTTTATATAAAATTGTATCTTGTAAGGTATACAGGATTAAAAACAATTCAGTTTACAGGAATTATTAGACCTGTTCAGAAGTGGAGTGCGTAAACTTACTCTTGCTTGCTCAATGATTTCATCAAGATTCTGCTTCTTCTGTTCCAACTCTTTTGACAGGGACTCCCAGCGTACCTTGAGGTCTTCCTCACTGATAGGGGGCAACACCTTTACTCTGGCAGACTTTTGGGGCCCTGCTTCCCTTGTTCTCATTTCACTACTCAGCTGTCTAACCAGCTGTCTGTGCTGAGATAAATCCAACTCGAGTTGCTAATGAAACAGACAAAGAAAAACTGCTTATCATCAGTGAAAAGAATTTGCATTTATTTTTTATGACTAAAATTTTTACATTAAAAAAATAATTAAGGAATAAGACCCAACAAAGAACCTTCCAAACTGTTACAATAGCTAAATACTGAGTCACTTGTTAAGTAAAAATATTTCTGTAAAATAATTTGGCATATGACTGCTAATAATTGATTCAGTCACTAATGCACAGAGATATCCATAATGGGTTAGAATTCAAAGTCTTGGTAAATGGCATTCCCATCCTGGGCTATATTTCTTTATCCAGGACCTGATGCCTCTCAAAAGACACAACAAAAATTGTTCAGTTTGCCAAACATCTGTATACCATTGACAATTTAAGTCAATCTGTAAAGTTACTCCATTTTCTATCTCACCTGTTGTAGTTCCTGTTGTTCTGCTGCAGTGAAAGAAGGTTCTGAGGTAGGTGGGGCTGAAGCAAGTTTCTTTGTATCAGCCATCCACTGTTGTAGTTTCTTCACATTCGTCTCATAATCATCCATCTCACGTCTTCGCTTCTCACTTTCTCTGATGGATGTACGTAGTGGGTCCTGTTTCTCAATGGCAGCCAATTTCAGATTGCCAAGAGTTTGCTGCAGGTTGGACAGCTGGGACCGGAGTTTTTCCGCAGTGGCTGGAGGTTCAAGGTCACACAAGCTGTCACACTGGATGGCAAGATCTGCTACCTGCTGAAGCCTCTGGTTCAGTTCTTCTTGTAGGTCCTGGGTAAAGAAATGATGCTCCAAATGAATTTTTAACCTTTATTTGTTTCATCTATTTACAAATTTATTGTACATAGTGATGTGCATAATAATGTGTCAAAAAATGAGAATGCATGTCAGCCGAGAAAGTAATAATTACTTTTAAGAGATTTTATGTATTTTTAAATATTCTTTGGAAAAAAGTAATTTTTGGAATATTCAGAGTTCCAATACTATGAGAAGAGAAATATCTTAATGAACCAAGTCAAGGATTTTATAATGTATGGCATAACACAATAATTTAAAATTTAATGATTAATACTTTTCAAAGACAGTGATACCTGTTGCAAAAATAATATCTCTCAATTACACAAAACAAGACTTGTGTCTTTTTTAATTCTTAATCTTTCCAACTTGGATTGTTTAAAATCATGTGTTTTATATATTTTATAATATTTTATTATTATATTCTGTAAATTTAAATTTCCATTAAGCAAACTCATGGAACTGAAACTTAAATTATAAAGTGTCACACACCTTACTATATTTTTATATCCTTTATGATCATTGTTGTTGTTGATCAAGTTATTTAAAAACCAGTATCAAATTAATGCATCACTCCTCTGTATCCTTTATTAAGGAAAAATTAATGTATCTCTTCTGTGTATCTCTTATTAAGGAAAAATTAATGTATCTCTTCTCTGTATCCCTTATAAGCGAAAAATTGCAGTTTCAGTTTAGTTTTATCCTTTTGTGAATTTTCCAAGCAAGAAAAGTCTAATTTTAGAAATCTTATAACCTGTCAACTATCCTACTCTCTAATTATCAAAGCAGAATCCAAGCTGAAAATGTGTCATTAGTTATGATAGCTGGCATTAAAAAGCATCACTGTACAGAAAGGGGATGGCATTAAAAAACATCATTGTACAGAAAGGGGATGGCATTAAAAGCATCACTGTACAGAAAGGGGATGGCATTAAAGGCATCATTAAGAAGAAAGGGTTAAATAAAGTTACGAAGTGTCCAATTTCTCAAAATTTTCAGCTGAGTTTATGCTCTACACTGTTTTTTTTTAGCAAAAGAATTTTGATGTCACAATGCTATTATTTTCCAGAGAGTAATCCTTGTTTTGTCAGTTAGGCAAAATGTCTGCTATATGAATGTATTTTGTACCAGAACAGAGTTACCTTGTTTTCTTGCAGCTGCTGCTGCAGGGCCCCAGTACTGTCTGTTGGTAGTGGAGTAACTGCCTGTCTGACCTTGACCTCCTCTGCCCAGTTTTCAAGTTCCTTCACATGCTTCTTGTATGCAATAAGTGCAATATCATGTTTCTCACGTTCACGTATGGCATTCTGTAAAAAGGACATGAATTAAATAAAATTACATCACACATACATGACATGCTTTCTGAAATAAAGAATTCTGGAAATTTAATATGAATATGAAGCACTCACTGACAAATGCCATCTTTGGGAAGTATTCTGAGCACTAAAACTTCCATGCATCATACTTACTGCAATCTCAGACTGAATATGTGTGTGTGTGATTTGGGTTTTTAATGTAGCTTTTAACAATTTTTCAGTCATATCACTATGATGTCTGCAGTGTGACAGTTGATAGTGATGTCTAGCACTGGGGCATCATGCCACAGACTTGTAGCATAATGTCCCACCCAGTTACATTATCCTGACACCAGCCCAACCAGTCCTAACACTAACCTCTTATTGTTGTGTACCAAGCAAGGCAACTATTAGTACCATTTTCATAAGTCTTTGGTATGACTTGGCCGGCGATCAAACCCACGACCTCCTGCATCCGAGGTGGATGCTCTAACCACTAGGCCACTGAATATCTTTTGACTCTAATATTAAGTCTTGAAAAAAGCCACAAGTATTTACAAGCCTATATCTTTCATCCCTATGGGTCAGAATGCTCCTTTATTACCCTTAAAAAATACCAGCTATGGATGTTTCCCTCTCTATCAACAGCTGAATTACCTCATAATGCCATTGGCCTTTCACTTTAGACAACCTTCCCAACATACCTAACAATGCAACTTTGCTATGTTCATCTCTGTGCCATGTCCATCTCTATGCTATGTCCATCTATATGCTATGTCTATCTCTGTGCCATGTCCATCTCTATGCTATGTCCACCTCTGTGTCATGTTCATGTCTATGCTATGTCTATCTTTGTGCCATGTCCATCTCTATGCTATGTCCACCTCTGTGTCATGTTCATGTCTATGCTATGTCCACCTCTGTGTCATGTCCATCTATATGCTATGTCTATCTCTGTGCCATGTCCATCTCTATGCTATGTCCACCTCTCTGTCATGTTCATGTCTGTGCTATGTCTATCTCTGTGCCATGTCCATCTCTATGCTATGTCCACCTCTGTGTCATGTTCATGTCTATGCTATGTCCACCTCTGTGTCATGTCCATCTCTATGCTATGTCCACCTCTGTGTCATGTTCATCTCTATGCTATGTCCACCTCTGTGTTATGTTCATCTCTATGATACGTCCATCTCTGTACTATGTCCATGTTTGTGCTATGCCCATCTCTGTGCCATGTTCATCTCTGTGCTATGTCCATCTCTATGCTTTGTCCACCTCCGTGTCATGTTCATCTCTATGCTATGTTCATCTCTGTACCATGTCCATTTTTGTGCTATGTCCATCTCTGTGCCATGTTCATCTCTGTGCTATGTCTATCTCTATGCTATCTCCATCTCTTTGCTATGTCCACCTCTATGCTATGTCCACCTCTGTGTCATGTTCATCTCCGTGCTATGTCCATCTCTATGCCATGTCCATCTCTCTGCTAGGCCATCTCTGTGCTACGTCCATTTCTATGCTATGTCCATCTTTGTGCTATGTCCAGCTCTATGATATGTCCATCTCTGTGCTTTGTCTATTAATTAAGAGTTAAATATGTTACCTTAAAAATGAAACATTTCTGCAAAGCATGGGATCAAGTTGCTATCTAGATACGTACTGGAAATGGTACTGTTACAACCAGTTGCCACAGGGCTCTAGGACTTTGCTGTTATGGCACTGTTACAGACAATTTCTTTTTGATGTCCAGATATAAACTGTTTGCATCAACTGTAAATGTCTGATTTTTTAAAGCCAGCATATATGATATATTCCTATTACACAAAGACCTTATTCCTCTGTTACCTGTAGTTGCTTGGCAGTGTCGTCTGACATTGCCTGCAGGGACTCAATCTTGTCTGTCAACATGGCCAGTGTTGTGTGCATTGCCTGGTAGCCTTCAGGATCAGAAGTTTCCATAACCACGCGTCCCCTCTCGCGTACTCGAGCAATGTCCTCACGGATGCTTTCAATCTCCTGCTCAGCATCCTGCAGGAAAAAAATTATCAGTTCTAATTATCTACAATACAAGATTTTGCTCTGCAAATTCAGAAGTAAACATTCCTGTATTTACATTATGCATGGTAAACAACCTGATGCTTTGGAAACCAATTGCACACCTAAAAAACTGGGATATATACCATAAATGATGCAGTCTGATTGAAAGCTAGAAGTTAACAATATTTGGGATGTATCTCATAAATGATGCAGTTTAATGGAAATATAGAAATTGACAATGTACTGGGATGTGTTACAAAAATGATGCAGTCTGATGGAAAGCTAGATGTTTACAATGTATGGGGATGTATCCTGTATAGAAGTTGACATTGTATGGGGATGTATCCTGTATAGATGTTTACAATGTATGGGGATGTATCCTGTATAGATGTTTACAATGTATGGGGATGTATCCTGTATAGAAGTAGACAATGTATGGGGATGTATCCTGTATAGATGTTTACAATGTATGGGGATGTATCCTGTATAGAAGTTTGCAATGTATGGGGTTGTTGTTGTTGAAGGGTTTAATGCCATTTTTCAACACATGATAGGCTATACATGGCAGCCACTATTAATGGTGGAGGAAGAACCCAGGAAAACCCCAGAAAGAACCACTGACCCACGAGAAGCTACCGGCAAGCTTTCTCACATACCCACATTTGCTGAATCCGAGACTTGAACCTATGCAGACAGAGGTGAGATGGTAATGGAGAGTGCTTTAGACCACTCGGCCACTCGGGGCCCCTGACAATGTATGGGGATGTATCCTTAATCTCTGTAAATGATTCAATCTGATGGAAATCTGGAAGTTGACAATGTATGGGGATGTATCCAATAAATGACCCTGTCTGATGGAAAGCTAGAAGTTGACAATGCATGGGGATGTGTCCAATAAATGACCCAGTCTGATGGAAAGCTAGAAGTTGACAGTGTATGGGGATGTGTCCAATAAATGACCCTGTCTGATGGAAAGTTAGCAGCCATACATTTATAGATAAAAGGTAAAATTTACAAATTTATTGATAAAAGACAAATCCACAATTTTATAAAGGCAAAAACACATTTTAAACATCAATGAAAAATTAAAATGTAAACGATGTGGTCGGCTTAAAACTATGAAAGGCTTTCAGTGCTAATTTTCTAATATTATTTAGTCTGAGTTTGCCATAAAGATGAGGCACTGACAACATTTTGAATTTCTAGGAAACTAAACTACTTTTGCATCTAAATTCTATGTTACAAAAAGTTTCTTGTGTACCACTTACAAATCAATCACAGCTCATTGGTTCACAGAGTAGTAAAACACAAGTCACTGGTTAATGTAGTAGTAAAACACACAGCCCATTGGTTCATACAGTAATAAAACTACAGCTCATTCATTCATGAAGTAATAAAACCACAGTTCATTTGGTTTATGTAGTAAAACCAGTCATAGGTTCATGTAGTAGTAAAACCACAGATCACTGGTTCATGTAGTAGTAGAACCACAGCTCATTGGTTCATGTAGTATAAAATCACAGCTCATTGGTTCATGTAGTAGTAAAACCACAACTCATTGGTTCATATAGTAGTAAAACTACAGCTCATTGGTTCATGTAGTATAAAACCACAGCTCATTGGTTCATGTAATAGTAAAACCACAGCTCATTGGTTCATATAGTATAAAACCACAGCTCATTGGTTCATGTAATAGTAAAACCACAGCTCATTGGTTCATGTAGTATAAAACCACAGCTCATTGGTTCATGTGATAGTAAAACCACAGCTCATTGGTTCATGTAATAGTAAAATCACAGCTCATTGGTTCATATCATAGTAAAACTACATCTCATTGGTTAATGTAGTAGTAAAACTACATTTCATTGTTTCATGTAGTAATAAAACCACAGCTCATTGGTTCATGTAGTAGTAAAACCACACATCATTGGTTCTTGTAGTAGTAAAACTATAGCTCATTTGTTCATGTAGTAGTAAAACTACAGCTCATTGGTTCATGTAGTAGTAAAACCACAGCTCATTGGTTCATGTAGTAGTAAAATCACAACTCATTGGTTCATGTAGTAGTAAAACCACAGCTCATTGGTTCATGTAGTAGTAAAACCACATCTCATTGGTTCATGCAGTAGTAAAACTACAGCTCACTGGTTCATGTAGTAGTAAAATCACAGCTTATCGGTTCATGTAGTAGTAAAACTACAGCTCATTGGTTCATGTAGTAGTAAAACCACAGCTCATTGGTTCATGTAGTAGTAAAATCACAACTCATTGGTTCATGTAGTAGTAAAACTACAGTTCATTGGTTCATGTAGTAGTAAAACCACAGCTCATTGGTTCATGTAGTAGTAAAATCACAGCTCATTGGTTCATGTAGTAGTAAAACTACAGCTCATTGGTTCATGTACTAGTAAAACCACAGCTCATTGGTTCATGTAGTAGGAAAACTACATTTCATTGGTTCATGTTGTAGTAAAACTAAATTTCACTGGTTCATGTAGTAGTAAAATTACATTTCATTAGTTTATGTAGTAGAAAAACTACATTTGATTGGTTCATTTAGTAGTAAAAAAAGTAATCTACTGATTTAATAATTCCAGCAGATGCACAAATGTAATTGTGTATTAAAAAAACATCAAAGTGGTGGGTGGGATCAATTTTCATGTAGAATGACTAACAAGTATACTGATATTTAAAATTAAAACTTTGGAATAGCTTTATTCTTATCCAGAACAAGAGTCCTCAAGAGATGATATACACTTTTAGTCCCCCACTTATGCAAGACCCCCACTAAATGTACCCCTCTGGTACCCTACTTATGTAAAGACTCCCACTGAATGTACTCCTGACTCTACACTGATGTAAAGACTCCCAATGAAAGTACCCATCTGGTCCCCCACTGATGTAAAGATTTCCACATCGGATCTCCCACTAATTTAAGACTCCCACTGAATGTAACCCTCTGATACCCCCACTGGTGTAAAAACTCCCACTGAATGCACCCATCTGGTCCCCCACTGATGTAAAGACTCCCACTGAAAGTACCCATCTGGTCTCCCACTTATGTAAAGACTCCCACTTGAAGTACCCATGTGGTCCCCCACTGACGTAAAGACTCCACTGAAAGTATCCATCTGATCCCCCTCTTATGTAAAGATTCCCACTGAATGTAACCCTCTGGTCCCACACAGATATAAAGACTCCCACTGAAAGTGCCCATCTGGTTCCCCACTTATGCAAAGACTCCCACTGAAAGTATCCATCTGATCTCCCACCTATGCAAAGACTCCCACTGAATGCAATCCTCTGGTCCTCCACTGAAGTAAAGACTCCCACTGAAAGTACCCATCTAGTCCCCCACTGATGTAAAGACTGCTACTTGAAGTACCCATCTGGTCCCCAACTTATGTAAAGACTTCCACTGTGGGATTACTGAGATTCATTCAAATACATTCTGGATCATATCATTGTGATACATAAAGACTGTTGGCATATCAGCTCATTCAAGGCTATTGGTACATCAGCATATTTAATACCTGGAATTCAGTAGGAACACTCTATATATTTGGACTTGTGATGTTTATTTTTGGATTTTTTTGGATTTAATTCACAATACTGTAAGTTCCATTGAAATTTTCACCTGCAAAATAGGGAAATAAAACTTGTCATTTTGCTTTTTTCTGTTACTCAGTTTAAGACCATAAAATCATAATGATAGTAATGGCTATAAACCACTGTATTACACAGATGGGGATAAGAAGACGAAAAAAAAATACAACAAAAGAAAACAATGAAAGAAAACAGTCATCAACATCCCCTGCCCCACCAAAACATGCATAGAGACAATATAATTAGAATGAAGATTTCATATATCAGAAATTTGCTTTTTCAAATTATATGGGAAGTGATAGGCATTATGAGTTTTGTTACAAAGTATAAAAGGAAGTGAAGGCATTATAAGTTCTGTTACAAAGTAAATGGGAGTGATAGGTATTATGAGTTTTGTTACAAAGTATATGGGGAGTGATAGGCATTATGAGTTTTGTTACAAAGTATATAGGGAGTGATATGCATTATGAGTTTTGTTACAAAGTATAAAAAGAAGTGAAAATATTGTAAGTTCTGTTACAAAGCATATAGGCAGTGATATGCAATACGAGGTTTCTTACAAAGTATATAGGGAAGTTAAAGGTATTATGAATTTTGCTCCAGAAGTAAAGTGTGATTGGTGGATGAATGACCATAAATGGACACAACATTAAAAATACTTGTGAAACCTTTTTTGTGTGTTCAATATGTGTACCTAGATTTACTGAGACCAGATGAATGGTCTAAGTTATGATGAATGGACAGAAGAACATAAATACAAATACAAATACTGAAAATAAAGAATCATTAACAGAACAAGGCACCTGTGAGTCACTAGTCCAATATGTGTACCAAGTTTCAATGAGATACATTCAGGAAATGAAGATACTGATGGACAGACAGGCAAGTAAACAGACAGGAAGACATAGCAATGGCTATATTCTTCTATATTACATACCAGGGAACAATACAATTAAAGACTCAATATCAAAATAGTTTTGATTGCAATAGGACTCAATTTTTTAAACTGACATAAAAGTACCTACAGTGTATTTTACAGCCAGTTAAAGAGCTATAGAAGTCAAGTTTAACACTGAGCTGAGTATAATGCATATACAAATACACAATTCACAGACCCAGATTTGTCTTTACACACTGCATCAGCAGACCAAGGTCTTAGTTGCTTACTTGAAATTATAAGTACAAGGAACAGCACAGATCCCAATTTGCTGGTTCATTATGGGCTGATGAGCCGGGTCTATCTTGGCAAGCATTATATTGAAGTGAAAAAGGTATTGCATGGAGTAACATTCAATGAAAAACAATGTCTGTATACAAACAAGAGGCATTTGACTCAAAGATCATGTCTGGACCTGACTCCCTCTCTTGGTCCAATACTTAACACCTTCAGCTTACACATTTGTCACCAGTCTGACTTACTTACTATGGGATCAAGTAAGATACTGGTGAATAGGCATTCTTTCTGATCCAAAAATCTCACCAAGTTAACCTGGTGTAGCTTAGTCAATTAGTCAGGGAGGCAATGATTTGAAGGGCAATTGTGTGGTTGAATTTTCTAATGTTCTGTACAACCATATACCATATACCACACACTATTTACCCTGTATGTTTGTAATGTTATGTGCAACCACATACCATATACCAAACAATATTTACCCTGTATGTCTGTAATGTTCTGTACAACCATATACCACACAATATTCACCCTGTATGTTTGTAATGTTATGTGCAACCATATACCATATACCAAACAATATTCACCCTGTATGTCTGTAATGTTCTGTGCAACCATATACCATAAACCAAACAATATTCACCCTGTATGTCTGTAATGTTCTGTACAACCATATACCATACAATATTCAGCCTGTATGTTTGTAATGTTCTGTACAACCATATACATTATACCATACAATATTCACCCTGTATGTTTGTAATGTTCTGTACAACTATATACCATACAATATTCAGCCTGTGTATTTGTAATGTTCTGTACAGCTAAATCCCATATATAACATAATAATTACACTGTATGTAATATTCTATACGTCTGTATATCACATACAACACAATATTCACCCTGTAAGTTTAATAGTTATAATCTGCATAAATTTTATAAGGTTAAAGCTTATCATAATAAATGCTCCCAGTGACAATGTAAAAAGCTATGCTACCACTGACAATGTCAAACGCTATGCTACCTCTGACAATGTCCAAAGCTATCTACCACTGACAATGTAGAAAGCTATGCTACCACTGATAATGTCAAAAGCTATGCTACCACTGACAATGTATAGAAGCTATGCTACCACTGACAATGTCAAATGCTATGCTACCACTGACAATGTCCAAAGCTATCTACTACTGACAATGTAGAAAGCTATGCTACCACTGACAGTCAAAAGCTATCCTACCATTGACAATATCCAAAGTTATGCTCCCAGTCATAATGTCCAAAGCTATGCTACCACTGACAATGTCAAAAGCTATGCTACCACTGACAGTCAAAAGCTATCCTACCATTGACAATATCCAAAGTTATGCTCCCAGTCATAATGTCCAAAGCTATGCTACCATTGACTATGTAAAAACCTATGCTCCCAGTGATATGTCCAAAGATATACTGCCACTGACAATGTATAAAGCTATGCTGCCACTGGTAATGTCAAAAGCTATGCTACCACTGACAATGTCAAAAGCTATGCTACCACTGACAGTCAAAAGCTATGCTACCACTAACAATATCCTAAGTTATGCTCCCAGTGATAATGTCCAAAGCTATGCTACCACTGACAATGTAAAAAGCTATGGTCCCAGTGATAATGTCCAAAGCTATACTGCCACTGACAATGTATAAAGCTATGCTGCCACTGACAATGTCAAAAGCTATGCTACCACTGACAACGATAAGAGCTATGCTCCCATTGACAATGAAAAAGGATATGCTTCCACTGAAAATGAAAAAAGCTATGCTACCACTGACAGTGTAAAAAACTATGCACCCAGTGATAATGTCCAAAGCTATGCTCCCAGTGATAATATCCAAAGCTATGCTGCTACTGACAATGTGTAAAAGCTATGCTCCAATTGATAATGAAAAAAGCTATGCTCCCAGTGATAATGTCCAAAGCTATGCTACACTGACAATGTCAAAAACTATGCTCCAACTGACAATGTAAATAGTTATGCTACCAGTGACAATGTCAAAAGCTATGATACCAGTGATAATGTCAAAAGGTATGATACCACTGACAGTCAAAAGCTATGCAACCAATGACAATGTCAAAAACTATGCTCCAACTGACAATGTAAATAGTTATGCTACCAGTGACAATGTCAAAAGCTATGATATCAGTGATAATGTCAAAAGGTATGATACCACTGACAGTCAAAAGCTATGCAACCAATGACAATGTCAAAAACTATGCTACCACTGACAATATAAAAACCTATGCTACCACTGGCGGTCAAAAGCTATGCTACTACTGATGGTGTCAAAAGCTATGCTGCCACTAATAATGTAAAAAGCTATGCTACCAGTGATAATGTCCACAGTTATGCTACCACTGACAATGTAATCTACTATGCTGCCACTGACAATGTATAAAGCTATGCTGCCACTGACAATGTATAAAGCTATGCTACCACTGACAACGTAAAAAACTATTATGCCACTGACAATGCATAAACCTATGCTACCAATGACAATGTATAAAGCGATGCTACCATTGACAATGTAAAAAGCTATGCTGTCACTGACAATGAAAAAAGCTATGCTCCCATTGACAATGAAAAAGGCTATGCTCCTAACTGACAATGAAAAAAGCTATGCTCCCAGTGATAATGTCCAAAGCTATACTCCCAGTGATAATATCCAAAGTTATGCTGCCACTGACAATGTATAAAAGCTATCCTCCCACTAATAATGAAAAAAGCTATGCTCTCATTGATAATGTCCAAAGCTATGCTACCAGTGACAATGTAAAAAGCTATGCTACCACTGATAATGTCAAAAGCTATGCTACCACTGACAATGTAGAAAGCTATGCTCCAAATGGCATATGCTCTAACTGACAATGTAAAAAAATATGCTACCAGTGAAAATGTCAGAAGCTATGATACCATTGACAGTCAAAAGCAAAGCATTCAGTGACAATGTCAAAAGCTATGCTACCACTAACAGTCAAAAGCTATGCTACCACTAACAGTCAAAAGCTATGCTACCAATGACAATGTATAAATGCTATGCTCCCAGTGATAATGTCCAAAGCTATGCTACCACTGACAATGTAAAAAGCTATGCTACCACTGACAACATAAAAAGCTATGCTGTCACTGACAATGTAAAAAGCTATGCTCCTAGTAACACTAATAAACTATGCTCCCTCTTCTCTCTCTCTTCTCTTCTATGCTCCCATTACATTTATATTCATACTGCAAGAGCTAGCTATCTTGTACATGGTTGTGAAGCCTTCATTTTCAAGGTACACTCTCTCCTAAAATGGTCGAGCTGAATAAAACAGATATTCAGTCCAAATCTACAGTGTAAGGGTGAGTTTTCACAATTGCCTCCTTGTTACGTGGCATACCAGCTTTGAAATAAGTGTGCAGATAATTGATATTTTTTGGAGCCAATTGTGGGCTGAAGGCCTGCAGCACTGAGTGAAGCCAGTAACCATCACAAAATTTTATACCTGTTTGATATTGCATATGCTAAAGTCAACAGATCCTGATATTATCAGTTGCCATAATGTTGTAAAGATGAGCAAGATACAAAATCACCTAAATATGTTTTGACACAGATAGCGCAAAGTAAGGTGACTTGAAAATGATCAAAGTATGAATATTACCTTTCAAAACATTGATATAAAATAAACTGATTGAGCAAAGATGAGTTTATAGACCAATGGTTTAAGTATCCATGTATCAGCATTTAGTGACACATCAGCACAATAATGTCTGCATGATGCCAACTAAAAGTATAGTCCTAAAAAGAAATGCACACAAAACCTTTTATCCAAATAAATTTAAACATGAAGTCCTGCAGGAGATAAAAAATAAAAGGAAAAGATGTTAAACTCTGTAAAATTTATATTAAAAATTGTTTAAGGTGAAATAAAAAATCTTTCAAACATGAACTCAAAATTATATATAATTCATTTGTTTTAAAACTCAAAGACATGCAATCATTTAAATAAAGGCTCAAAATTAGGCACATAGACTTCAATCCCTTAATAAATCCAGGACATAAAACTTTCAAATACAGACACAAAGTTAGTTATACACACTTCAATCCCTTACTAACTCCAAGACATAAATCTTTCAAATACAGGCTCACAATTATTTATATACAGTTCAGTCAATTTAAAAACTTCAAGACATAACAATCTTTCAAATAAAGACTCAAAATTATTTATATACACTACAGTCCTTTAATGAAGTCTAAGATTTTTTGGGTGTTACATCATGATATAGCTTCTGAACTGAGTTCACATCAACAAGCTCCTGTCTTTACTTGAGGTTTTTATGCACTAAAGTAAGAAGGACTAACAAGTTACTAAATGAATTTATGTACTTTTTAAAGTTGCAGCTATAGTTAATGATGGACTGAGCCCATTTGTATGGTCCTGAAAGCCCTCCTTGACATTATGTTGTCAAATTTTGTCATATTCTATAATTTACTGGTTTTTGTGATGAAATATTTCAGTTTTTGTCTTTTTGACTTACAGAGACACTGGATGGTAGACTGAGATAATCTGTACAAACCTGAAGGTCTTGATACAAGGATTCTTTCTGTGATATTTAGATATTAAAAAAATGTGTTGCAGAATTAAGTGTAAAACAGAAAATGTTGACGGATGGGCAATGCAGAACAGAGTATGATTGCTCAATGAAGGAGGATATCATAATGTCACTTGACCTTATGACCTGTGATATATGCATTTTCAACTAGATCAAAGGAGTCAAATACCAAATACAATGGACTTCCTGAACAGTTTGCATGTTCATAAATGGTAAGCTGAAGATCTTTTAACAAATCAGTATTAAACATGCCCAATGACAAATTCAAATCAGTATCAAACATGCCCATTGACAAATTCAACTCGGTATTAAACATACCTTTTGACAAATTCAAATCATTATTAAACATGCCTGTTGACAAATTCAAATGAGTATTAAACATGCCCACTGACAAATTCAACTCGGTATTAAACATGCCCTTTGACAAATTCAACTCGGTATTAAATATGCCTGTTGACAAATTCAAATCAGTATTAAATATGCCCTTTGACAAATTCAAATCAGTATTAAACATGCCCACTGACAACTTCAACTTGGTATTTAACATGTCCTTTGACAAATTCAAATCATTATTTACCATGCCCTTTGACAAATTCAAGTCAGTATTAAACATACCCACTGACAAATTCAAGTCAGTATTAAACATGCCCATTGACAAATTCAAATCAGTATTAAACATGCCTATTGACAAATTCAAATCAGTATTAAACATGCCCATTGACAAATTCAACTCAGTATTGAACATGCCCATTGACAATTCAAATCAGTATAAAACATGCCCACTGACAAATTCTAAAAGCAAATTACACAGTGAAGAAAATATTGATTATATTTTAAGTAGTATGAGAATATATCAGGGGATATCTCAAAGTTCATCTGAAAATTATAAATGAATACATTCTACATGAGTTAAGGATGTTGAAGAAACTGTTATCAAGCTGTACTGACAAATTGCCCATGGCAAATAATATTTACACTGTTATTAAGCTGTACTGACAAAGTCCCCATGGCAAACGATGTTTACACTGTTATCAAGCTGTACTAATTCCCCATGGCAAATGATGTTTACATTGTTTTTAAGCTGTACTGACTAACTCCCCATGGCAAATGATGTTTACACTATTATTAAGCTGGCAAATGATGTTTACACTGTCATTAAGCTGTACTGATGAATTCCCCATGGCAAATGATATTTACACTGTCATTAAGCTGTACTGACAAATTCCCCATGGCAAATGATGGTTACACTGTCATTAGGCTGTACTGACAAATTCCCCATGGCAAATGATGTTTACACTGTTATTAAGCTGTACTAACAAATTCCCCATGGCAAATGATGTTTACAGTTATTAAGCTGTAATGACAAATTCCCCATGGCAAATGATGTTTACACTGTTATTAAGCTGTACTGACAAATTCCCCATGGCAAATGTTCACACTGGTTAGTTAAAAGTCTATCTAAATCCTTCATGTAGTTATTTATGTGCAAGGAAACTTAATGCTAGCACCTTTGGTGAAGCCAAATGGAGTCAAGTTACCATAATACATAAAAATGACATCCTCAAAAGCAATTAGTGGTTTTTGACATGTGAAGTATACATTAAACATGCAAGGTGTGCATCAGATTTTATACAACATGTCAATTGTGCATCCGATTTTGTACAACAACAAAAATGTACATAGGGCATGTCAAGTGTACATCAGATTTTGTACAACAAAGGTGTACATAGGGCATGTCAAGTGTACATCAGATTTTGTACAACATGCTAAATGTACACAAGGCATGTGAAGTGTACATCAGATGTTATACAACATGCAAAATGTACATGGGGCATGCCAAGTGTAGATCAGATTTTGTACAACAACAAAAGTGTACATAGGGCATATCAAGTATACATCACATTTCGTAAAACATGCAAAATATACATAGGGCATGTGAAGTGTACGTCTGATTTTATACAACATGCATAATGTACATAGGGCATGT
The DNA here is from genome assembly GCA_028554795.2 of Sinohyriopsis cumingii. Lineage (NCBI taxonomy): Eukaryota > Metazoa > Mollusca > Bivalvia > Unionida > Unionidae > Sinohyriopsis > Sinohyriopsis cumingii. The sequence continues at coordinate 22,348,551 of CM068825.1, read as the reverse complement.
GAAGTGTAATCCGATTTTGTACAGCAAGAAAAATGACATAAAACATGTAAAGTGTACATCAGATTTTCTACAACATGCAAAGTGTACATAGGGCATGTCAAGTGTACATCAGATTTTGTACAACATGCTAAATGTACGTAATGCATGTGAGGTGTACATCAAAATTTTGTGTGTGTTTGATCTGGATTTTTGACGTAGCTTTAATAATTTTTCAGTCATATTGCTATGACATCTGCAGTGCGGCAGTTTATTATGATGTCTAGCACTGAGGCACCATGCTGCAGACATGTAGCGTGATGTCCCACCCAGTCACATTATCCTGACACCAGGCTGACCAGTCCTAACACTAACCTCTTAATGCCGAGTGCCTATTGAGGCAGCTGTCAGTACCACTTTTATAAATCTTTGGTCTGACTCAGCCGGGGTTCAAACCTGCAACCTCCTACATCTGAGGCGTATGCTCTAACCACAAGGCCACCAGAGCGGTATCAAATTTTGTACCACATACAAAGTATACATAAACATAGGACATGTTAGGTGTACATCAGATCTTGTATGATCATGTGTGAATTTATTTCTGCTTTTACTAGGTTACCATTATTTTACTAATCTGATGCAGATGAAAATTACATGGTCATATAACTAATGAAAACACGGCCTTTTAGCCCATGTGTTTGTACTTACTGCTTGTTTCTTGTGCAATGAAGAGACTGCTTAAGTATTCCAAATCAAACTTGATATTAGACCAGATGAAGAATAACTATTGTTTTAAAAATTGGGATCAGAATCTTAAAAGGTCAAAGGAACATGATATTCCAGAGGTCTGAGTGGATGCACTATAACTATCCATGTGAAAAAAGAACACTGACTTAGTTGGTCAACATGACTACACCATAACATAATTTGTCAACATGTATATAATGACTCCCAAGAGAATGAAGCATTCTTCAGCACAATTATTTAAAACCCCTGAAACAATATGTCATGGAATTCCATAATAATGAAGATCTGTGTTAGGCTGTTAACATTCTAGGTAGATCTTTTCAATGGCTCTGATGATACCCTTGCTTCCATCTACTGATTTTCAATAGACCCAATTAGGGACAATTAGAGTGTACAATTTATTGCCTGTATAAGGAATCTAAACTAAACAATACACAATGACACTCAAATTAAAACACAATTAAAATAACTGACATTTCTTGGTCATGTACATATAAATGCAAATGTACAAGTGCAATCAAATTGTCACAAAAAGATGCAGTCAGGAGAAAGATTTGATTGATAAAAGAAAAACTGATTAACATATCTGAAGTACAGACAAATGGATAGCTACTAAGACACATTATATCTTTCCTTGAATAGGAAAGAAAATACTTAACTCCCATTATATTTTTAAAAAGCCATTTATGGTATATTAACTTTTAGTTTATGTATCGATCTGAATCACCTTTGACCTTTAACCCCCCAAAGATGCAAGACAGTGTAAGACTGCATGACCTGTTCTTTTTGTTTGGGTGGGGGGATAAGAAGAGGCAATGTTAATAGTATTAGTCAAAACAAATCAGTGATCTGTGTCTGTGCATTGCTAGTCTGAATGTCAGGTCCTGTTCAGGTAAAATTATTGTGGAAATGGATATAAGCAGTGTTGATTCAGCACATTTAAGAGTTAATGACCAGTTGTGAGAGGTTATTTTGACTAGTGAAATCAGAGTTAAATATCTACTGTCACAGTGAGAAGTTATTTTGACAAGTGGAATCAGAGTTAATGACAGTACTCTGAGAGGTTATTTTGACAAGTGGAATCAGAGTTAATGACAGTACTCTGAGAGGTTATTTTGACTAGTGGAATCAAAGTTAATGACAGTACTCTGAGAGGTTATTTTGACAAGTGGAATCAGAGTTAATGACAGTACTCTGAGAGGTTATTTTGACAAGTGGAATCAGAGTTAATGACAGTACTCTGAGAGGTTATTTTGACTAGTGGAATCAAAGTTAATGACAGTACTCTGAGAGGTTATTTTGACAAGTGGAATCAGAGTTAATGACAGTACTCTGAGAGGTTATTTTGACTAGTGGAATCAGAGTTAATGACAGTACTCTGAGAGGTTATTTTGACTAGTGGAATCAAAGTTAATGACAGTACTCTGAGAGGTTATTTTGACAAGTGGAATCAGAGTTAATGGCAGTACTCTGAGAGGTTATTTTGACAAGTGGAATCAGAGTTAATGACAGTACTCTGAGAGGTTATTTTGACTAGTGGAATCAAAGTTAATGACAGTACTCTGAGAGGTTATTTTGACAAGTGGAATCAGAGTTAATGACAGTACTCTCAGAGGTTATTTTGACAAGTGGAATCAGAGTTAATGACAGTACTCTGAGAGGTTATTTTGACTAGTGGAATCAAAGTTAATGACAGTACTGACAGTAGACCTTCTTTACGTCAAATCCTCATACCAAATTTGGTTTCAAGCTAAGAAACACTTACAAATTATTAAACTTCAAAAGTTACTACACTTCAAAAATTATGGAACTGAAACAAACACAAAGTCAATACAGAAGGATGGCTGGGACAAGACTGTGTGTGTGTATGATTTGGATTTTTAACGTAGCTTTAACAATTTTGCAGTCATATTGCTACGATGTCTGCAATTTGGCAGTTTATGTGATGTCTAGCACTGGGGGCATCATGCTGCAAACATGTAGCATGATGTCCCACCCAGTCACATTATCCTGACACCAACCTGACCAGTCCTAACACTAACCTCTTAATGCTGAGCGCCAAGCGAGGCAGCTGTTAGTACCATTTTTGTAAGTCTTTGGTATGACTCAGCCGGGGATCGAACCCGCAACCTTCAGCTTCCGAGGCAGACACTCTAACCACTAGACCACCGGAGCGGTTGGGACAAGACAGAATGGGATATGATGACCAGATATGGGTGAAAGAATTCATGATAGAATGATAGATCGTAGAAAAAGAATGTGATGGGGTGGACAAATAATGAAGACACCAAGTGCTCAACCAAATAATAATGCAGGGGTATAAAAACAATTTGAAATGTTTCTATTCCAAATGTGTCCAAGTAGGGGTCAACATCATCCCCAAAAATAATTTAATGAAATTTCTTTTGGACTGATATTAATTAAAATTTTTTTTTTATAGCAACTTCTAACTCAGCTTCGGAAACATTACAAAAATCACAATACTTACCCTGTGCTCCTGCAACTGTTTCTGCAGGTCCTTATGAGGTGCTGGGGCAAGTCCTGCCAGTCGCTGTTGCATCTTCTCCATCCGAGATGTCACATCCTGCACAACAGACTGGTAACGCTCCTGCTTCTGTAATGCAAGCTCCAATTCATGTTCCTTCACGCCCAACTGTGAGTGGGAGAAAATAGATAGCAGAGTGTCAGTTCTTTTACATGAGACTGTTTTAGAGTGACGGCACAAAGTATTTGATCTCTGGAACATTTTGTTTATTGTTAGGCTGTAGTTTTATGTAAATAACTGGGCAATTATTGCCTTAACTTAGATCCCTGTAGCACTAGTTGTTAAACAATTTCACTTTCATTGTGTGTGTATCTGTTTTGCACACCTCTTCTTTTGCACAGGTATGCATACACCCTGAACAGGTACGACACACATCTTCTGCCTTGAAAACACTTAGAAGGTTGACACTATTTACCATCTTTGCTTACTTTCATTCTAAAGCCAACAAAACCAACTCTTAAATCTATTGGATTAACTGCAAATAAATATATTTATCTTGACAGAAACACATAAAGATATAAGTGCTGTCAAACTACTTTACTGCAAAGTGTTCACTGTAACAAACGTACTTGAACTGTTATCTTTTTTGTAGCATATTTATGGATGGCTGCACCATTGGTTTGATTTCATTTAACTCAATGCCCCTTCACTTAATAGCAATTGATTATTGTACCGCATAATATGTTCATTCAGGACTACCCTTGACTTGTAATTTTATATCCTACAGGAATTGGGCTAATAGTTTGGTCACAATGACTTGAGTACCCACAGAAGGCAATATCATAATTAAAACTGTATACCTTGATGACTTCCATATGTACCTACATATAATAAACACCTAAGATTCTATACCTAAGGTGTCCACATCAATTGGAAATTGCTTTGTGAATGCATGAAAATGCTAGACCTCAGATGTATTAGAATGGCTATCCTGAATCACCCTCAAGCCCACTGTTGCTATTAAGTCATAATAACTTAACATCACAAGTACTCAGTGCTGTACCATCTGAACCACCCTCAAGCCCACTGTTGCTATTAAGTCATACTAACTTAACATCACAAGTACTCAATGCTGTACCATCTGAACCACCCTCAAGCCCACTGTTGCTATTAAGTCATAATAACTTAACATCACAAGTACTCAGTGCTGTACCATCTGAACCACCATCAAGCCCACTGTTGCTATTAGTCATAATAACTTAACATCACAAGTACTCAGTGCTGTACCATCTGAACCACCCTCAAGCCCATAGTCACTATTAAGTCAGGGGTAACAAACAAGCAGCACATGGGCTGAATGCAGCCTGCCGAGCCATATCCTGTGACCCACAAAATGATTGGCATCACAAGGTGTTATGACAGATAACAAAGGTGGTGCAGCCCTTGGGCCATCAAAAATGCCCTCATGTGGCCCTCAGGGTGGTTTGAGCTTGAGACTCCTGTATTAAATCATAATAACTTGACATCACAAGTACTCAATGCTGTATCATGTGAACCACCCTCAAGCCTATGATTGTTATTATGTGTGGCAGTGGGGGGGGGGCGGTTACTGCCATTTTTCAGCACATGATAAGCTATACATGGTGACCAGTATATTTGGTGGAGGAAGAACCCAGGAAAAACCACTAACCCACATCTATTGTACCAAGTTTACCCAGAGTGATCAGATATACAGTCTCTATAGTGGCAACATAATCTGCCAGTACAATGCAAGATTACTTAAAAAATGTGTGGATTTCACTAATTGCTGAACTCATGAAGGTTCTTGATCATATTTTCAACCAATCACATGCAAGGTCACATCATTATTTTGTGTCAATCTTGCTCACTACTGAATTCTTCCAAAATCTTTATATGATAAACTTATATTCCAAGTTAATCAAATTCAGATCAGAAATACCACATCTAGAGTGGCAAAAGATATGAATGGATCTCACTCAATAATGAACATATCCAAGATCTTGTTGATACAAGTATATATTCAAAGTTTCATCAAAATCAATTGTGGAAATATGGATTCCAGAGTGGTGACAAGCAACTGTTAATGAACAGACAACAGCCTCCAATGCAGTGACAAGTAAATGTTAATGAACAGACGAAAAAAAAAGACAAATGACAACAGATAGAGCCATACCATAAGCTTACTCAGCCTGATGACAAGGTGAGCTAAACAAAATTGTATTTAATTATGTTAAATCATATTACACAATTACATGTAACTGGATCTTATTAGACAAGAACTAAAATTAAGTGAAATAATTCAAGCAGCAATCACAAAACAAATTTCAAATGTGTTAGATCTAACATCACACCTGTTTTTTAATGAATAGTGATTTATATATATTATACCAATTCAATGTTAAATTAAAAATGAAAAGTGCATCAAACTTTAGGAAGAAAAATCCTTTCAAACAGGGCAGGGATCTCAAAGTTCCTAAAGTATAACCTGGTGCCACAACTGTATGCCCAAAATACAGGACCAAGGGGTCACATTCAGGCCCTGATCTGACATATGTTGACTTTTGTATCAGTGATTACACACACCAATTCCCATGAGTGTCTGATAGGCAGGTAGCACAAAATGAACTGTGATTTGATCTATATGAGGAATGCCATTCTCCAATGATTGATTTAAAATTCTGAAACTTGTCTGTGGCAATGAATTATCATCTCATGAGGGTGTGACATTACACACCCACCCACCCACACATTGTGCAAATAAAGAGAATTAACATAAACTAAATATCAATTAATTTCACTCTGTGCTTTAAAATACACACATGAAATTTGTCAAAATATAATATTTTGTATTCTGAATTTGGCATCTTCATATAGTTCATTTTAGCACAGTTTGTGTAAGATATTTAGAAGCATTACAATGTTGTGGCATTAGGTACCTGTTTCTGCAAGTTCTGCCAAGAGGAGTTAAGATCCCTGACCCTAGATTCCCTCAGGGCACCACTGGTGGGGGAGAGAGCCTTTGAGCCAAATGAGGAGCTACGCCCCCGTGTCTCTTCTACATGAAGCTCTAGCAAACTTGGCACACTCCTTGACACCTAATGTAGCAAAGGCAAAGTGAAAAGAAGCACTACTACCTATAAAGTTATGCATAAGAACAGTACAACAACAACACAACCATCACCAATTCAAGCATTTATGTAAAGAAAATAGTATTAAATTTTGTAGTGAGAAACTGCATGCATGCATGAACACATCTAGCATTTTGAATGGATTCAACAAGATACCATGCACTGACTGAATATGTAGATATTCTATAGGTCCTCTAGCCAAGGGTCTTCAATAGAATTATTCAAATATTACTTTCATTTGCCACATGTAGTCATAAACCACTATGTTGATTGCTGCTGTTTCATAAGAGTCTGTATTAATGTACAGGATTACGATAGTCATAACTTTTCACTACTGTTTCATCAGGGTCTGTTTTAATGTACAGGACTATGATAGTCATAACTTTTCACTAATGTTTCATCAGGGTCTGTATGTATAGGACTACGATAGTCATAACTTTTCACTACTGTTTCATCAGGGTCTGTATGTATAGGACTATGATAGTCATAACTTTTCACTATTGTTTCATAAGGGTCTGTATTAATGTATAGGACTACGATAGTCATAACTTTTCACTACTGTTTCATCAGGGTCTGTATTAATGTACAGGACTACGATAGTCATAACTTTTCACTACTGTTTCATCAGGGTCTGTATTAATGTACAGGACTACGATAGTCATAACTTTTCACTACTGTTTCATAAGGGTCTGTATTAATGTACGATAGTCATAACTTTTCACTACTGTTTCATAAGGGTCTGTATTAATGTATAGGACTACAATAGTCATAACTTTTCACTACTGTTTCATAAGGGTCTGTATTAATCTACAGGACTACAATAGTCATAACTTTTCACTACTGTTTCATAAGGATCTGTATGTATAGGACTACGATAGTCATAACATACAAAATGCTCACCTAAAATATATTGCAATCTAAACAAAAAAACAATCACTGTAATGCACTGTGATAGGTACCATCTTTCCTCCAGATAGAATTACTCTTCTATATCAATTAATAACCAAATTCATTTATTTTAATGGGTATGTGTTTTCAGGGGTTTGGAAAAAGTGACATTTTTGTCATTATTTAAATTTGTGGATTTGGGAAATGGTCATACTATTACTTAAATCTTTGGATTTGACAAGTAGTCCTATTTTTGTCACTACTTAAATCTTTAGGTATGGGAAGTAGTCTTTGTTGCTGTTGATGATGTAGGGTTTAATGCCATTTTTCAGCACACAATAGGCTGTACATGGTGGCCAGTATTAATGGTGGAGGAAGAACCCATGAAAACCCCGGAAAGAATCACCGACCCACGAGAAGCTACTGGCAAGCTCTCTCACATGGAAGTAGTTTTATTTCTGTCACTACTTAAATCTTTAGATATGGGAAGTAGTCTTCTGTTATTACTTAAATCTTTAGGTATGGGAAGTAGTCCTATTTCTGTCACTACTGAAATCTTTAGGTATGGGAAGGTCACTACATAAATCTTAAGGTATAGGAAGTAGTCTTCTGTCATTACTTAAATCAATTGAATTTGGGAAATAGTTCTATTTTAGTAAGGACTTCAATATGTGAATCTGGGAAGTAGTCCTATTTTAGTAAGGACTTCAATATGTGGATTTGGAAGCAGTCCTATTTTTGTCATTATTTGAATCTTTGGATTTGGGGATGGATCCTGCTTTTGCCAGGTCTTAAATCTGTGAATTTGGGAAGGAGTCCTAATTTGGTCATTTCTTACATTTTTGGATTTGGGAAGGAGTTCTATTTTTGTCATTACTAAAATCTTTAGATTTAGGAAGGAGTCCTATTTTTGTCATTCCTTAAATCTGTAGATTTGGGAAGAAGTCCTATTCTTTCCACAAAGACTCATTATTCACTGGCTCTTTAAATTCAAGTTTTGTAACAACCAAGACATCCCCAGAAATTGGCATCACATAATTCACAGTAATTGGCATACCACAATTCACTGAAATATTATATATTACTTTATTTCAATTCATGAGGGGCTTATTTGATATCTTCTGTAATTAAACGAAACTGAAAGCATCAAAATTAAGGAGCTACATCAACAAAGATCATCTAAATACCAAGCTTACTGCATGCACTTGCTTGTAAGTCAAGTAAAACTGCAATCTGTATAGACCCAAATCTGCCATCACAATGCCCTGGCAGATCTAAGTCTATGCAATTTTTTTTTAGGTATAATCAGTTGAAGAACAAAACACAAAGACTGTTATCTGCTGACACATTTAATGTGATGGAAGAGGAGGAACTATATTGTTTGCATGTCTGACTTGACATACAAATCAGTTTTAATGATACTATTTAGCAAAGCTTGGCAAAAAAAGAAAACCTGGTGGTCATATTTTGAGTTCTACTACACAGTGATCTCTAGCTTTGCTAAAAATAAAACACTTCTCCTGAAGCTTCATAACCCTCTGACCTCTAGACCCAAAAATGACCTCTAGACTCAAACACTTTCTGAGGCAGTTTTTGGAATATGGCTTTTGAAGCAGTATGTGTGTGTGATTTGGATTTTTAATGTAGCTTTAAAAAAATTTCAGTCATATCGCTACGATGTCTGCAGTGTGACAGTTTATAGTGATGTCTAGCACTGGGGCATCATGCTGCAGACATGTAGCATGATGTCCCACCCCGTCACATTATCCTGACACCAGGCCGACCAGTCCTAACACTAACCTCTTAATGCTGAGCACCAAGCAAAGCAGATGTTAGTACCATTTTTGTAAGTCTTTGGTATGACTTGGCCGGGGATTGAACCCACGACCTCCTGCATCCGAGGCAGACGCTCTAACCACTAGGCCACTGGTGCGGTTTTGAAACAGTAACACTTTGTCTTAAGTATATTATATTTACACATCTGTAATACTCTAAAAGATCAGATCAACTGTGATACAGTAACACAGTATGCTAGCAGATAGGGGTAGATGCTGTTTTCTCTACAATGATTTAATGTGAACATGCCGACCATGATCTGCTGGCCTATCATGCACAAGGAAATACAGTAGGCATGAGCAACTGTAGTCTACTCCATTTTCTGGCCATTTTCACCCTACTTTAGATAAATCAATCAGTGTCATATACATCCATTTTAATGATTTTAATTGCACACCACTCATATACATTAATCTTGAATTAAAAAATCTTCTGGTACCATAAATGAATCTGGTTACGTTTTTCTCTCATGATAAACTAATGCTTGATAATAAGACACTTCGCAATTTTTTTTATCAATATTCTTTTTAAGAAAACATTTGTCTGATAATATGCCCAATACCTGCTTTTCAGAAACTTTACAAGGATATCTTATGATATGAGAAATACAGTAATGCATTGTGTGTAATCAAGTGTTCTGTTCATACCTATGTACTGAATGGTCCAAAAGGCACTTATTGACAAGAACCACAAGATAAATGCTATTTTTTGCATAACAAATGGTGAATGGAGAGAGTAACATTACCACTATCCATTTCTACATGCAATGAAAGGTTGATCTGAACAGAAAACACTAATATTACATATTGTTTAAAAAAACAAAAAGTATAAAAAAAGATCAGGTCTAGAGGTCAAAATGGAACCTAAAATGGGTGTATACAACCATTTGTAAAAGCTCACTAAATCCAGAGTGTGCAGCTTAAGGTAGCCACCCACCATATCTATGCAACCACCATCGGCTTCCATGGGAACTGCCATGGTATTTTTCTCCGTTAACAAGGAATGTTTTGGTGACAAGGATCTCATCTGTGGAGGGATATACTGCTGTCTTTCAAGTTTTCCCTCTGGGGATAGACCTGCTGACCCCCTCCTGAGAATGCTCTGAGCAACGGTACTAGGGGACAGGGACCTGGTATGCCTGGAAATAGTTTCAGTTCTGGGACTTAGAGCACTGGAATGTTTATCCTCTGGTTTACTGGCTGCTAATTTTGGTTTGTAACTATTTTCCATGTTGCCTTCAAATGACCTTGGTGAGGGGGACCTAGCCCTGTCCTTGACCTTGGAGTGAGACTGAAGAGATTCAAGTTTGTTGTCTTTGGAAGGCCTTATGACGTCTAACTGTATGGGTTCCTTTTTAGAAACCTTAACTGGACCAAGGCCCCTAACAAAGGTTGGTCTTTTTAATGTTTCTCTTTCTGATGATGGAATACTTTGTGTGAATTTGGGTGGCTCTGGTGTTAGAGATTTTGCAGATGAATCAAACAGTAGGGAGAAGCTAGAAGAGGGTTCTGACATAGACTCTGTGTCTGAGTGTGCTGTAGTAATACTGCTGGCAACAGAGCTTGGAACAAAATGCTGGTCAGACATTTGGGATGGTCCGGGTGGGACAGACCCACTCTCCCGTCCAAATGGAGAGGATGTTTTAGGTACAGCAGCTACATGGGAATTTGGCAGTGTCACTGAAAATTCTTTATCTCCAACACTGGCAGTGTCTGGTGAACTACTCTGTGATAGAAAAACACCACTGTCAGGTCCAGCAGTTAAGGAGCCTGGCCCATTGGACAAAGTTTTGGTTCTCATTTCATATGAAATTTTATCAGCAGTTGAAGGTGAAATTTCTTTTCCTTTCTTGTTATAGTTGGGACTCTCCATAAAGTCAGTGAATGAGGTGATACCACTCTTTTCCTGTGGTCCAGCAGATAACATTCCAAGAGAACTGGACATTTTACTGCCAGTAATGTCTATACTCTGCGGCAATGATAGAAGAGTATCTGATTTTTGCAGAGGTTTAAATGATGGAGTTTTGGCAGTTTTCACATATTCAGTAGGCATATGTAGTGCATTAGCCAAGTCTGCTATGCTTAGATTCTCCTCCCCATGGTAGAGTTTCCTTGCCAACAGGGGACCTAACTCTGCACACCTCTCTGTCAGTTCATGACTCTTCTCACTAATTTCATGCACTCTAGCCTGGTGTAATTTAATCTGTTTTGCAAGCTCCTGCAACCAAGGGAGACAAAACTACATACATGCAGAAACAAGAAGTAGAAAAAAAAGACAAAACATGCAATGTCTCAATCAGAAAAATATGGCAGAATTATACACTATATATAGCAGAAGTTTTGATCATCATTATTTTGGATTTTATCCATGTGGGATTCTGAATAAACAAATAATCATCAAAGTCTTCTAAAGCTTTATTAAACATGAATCTGCAGAGCATGCAGTGATGGTGCATTTAGTTTTAAAAAATTATATTTTTCTCACAAGATTTTTAAATATTTCTACACAAGAACAGTGTTTTTTTAATAATCTATACTGCCATATTTTTAAATCCAGAAAATATGAAATCTACACCATAGAAACCATTCCTTATGATTAAATCATGCACCAAATTAAAGTAGTACCATATACTCCAAACAAAGAAAGTTATCAAGTTATAATTCTAGACATTATGAAACAACAAATAAATATATTAATAAACAAAATAAATAAAAAGAAACAATAGACCTTTTGGTGATCAGAAGTAGAAATATTTATAATAGATTAAAATATTTAAATTTCAAGAATTTCTTGTTGTATATATTATTATTATAACTTTTGATTAGCAAAATATTTTTTGTTGGATATTTCACTTATGACTTATGCATGTTAATAGGAATGAAATCAATCAGAAAGTCATGTAGCCATAATGAAATATATCACTCAGTTAACTGGTTGCAGATAAATTAGTTTAATAGTATTTGTTACCTAAATCTAATGCAGCCATGAATCTCAGTCAAACTGATCATTATATGAAACACTGCAGCACACTCAGGCATGAAAGCTTGAAATCAGACTTGGAACACTTATTTATTGTATGATATATTTACCTATCTATTTATATTTGTTTATTTACCTATTTATTTGATGTTGGTTCAGATGTTACTTTTCTATGGTAAAACAATATTATAACAGCCTGTCAGTGAATTTTAATTGAAATTATTACAGTCTTTTTCAATTAACATAACTACTATGACTTTTGTTTCCCTTTCGAGTCATCCCTACCACTACAAGCCTTGTTGTGTACTAAAAATGATATTATTATTACATTCAGTGACATTGAGGTTTTGAAAATAAGACTTGCTTTTTCCAGGATACACACATACACTATGTTCAGAAGATGGTTGTTCTATTTTCATTGGGTCTATTATACATTTTGACCTAGAAAAGCTTTTAGGTTGGGCATAAGACTGAGAGCATATATTGTACAATTGGTTTTGCCCTTGTTAATTTGTAAGTAGCTGTACAGAGTTGCATGTATTGTACAATTGGTTTTGCCCACCCCTTGTTAATTTGTAGGTAGCTGTGTAGAGTTGCATGTACTGTACAATTGGTTTGCCCACCTCTTGTTAATTCATAGATAGCTGTGTAGAGTTGCATGTATTGTACAATTGGTTTTGCCCACCTCTTGTTAATTTGTAGGGAGCTGTGTAGAGTTGCATGTATTGTACAATTGGTTTTGCCCTCCTCTTGTTAATTTGTAGGGAGCTGTGTAGAGTTGCATGTATTGTACAATTGGTTTTGCCTTTGTTAATCTGTAGGTAGCTGTGTAAAGTTGCATGTATTGTACAATTGGTTTGCCCACCTCTTGTTAATTTGTAGGGAGCTGTGTAGAGTTGCATGTATTGTACAATTGGTTTTGCCCTTGTTAATTTGTAGGTAGCTGTGTGAAGTAGTATGTACTGTACAATTGGTTTGCCCACCTCTTGTTATTTCATAGGTAGCTGTGTAGAGTTGCATGTATTGTACAATTGGTTTTGCCCACCCCTTGTTAATTTGTAGGTAAGTAACTGTGTAGAGTTGCATGTATTGTACAATTGGTTTTGCCCACGTCTTGTTAATTTGTAGGTAGCTGTGTAGAGTTGCATGTATTGTACAATTGGTTTTGCCCACCTCTTGTTAATTTGTAGGTAGCTGTGTAGAGTTGCATGTATTGTACAATTGGTTTGCCCACCTCTTGTTAATTCATAGGTAGCTGTGTAGAGTTGCATGTATTGTACAATTGGTTTTGCCCACCTCTTGTTAATTTGTAGGTAGCTGTGTAGAGTTGCATGTACTGTACAATTGGTTTGCCCACCTCTTGTTAATTCATAGGTAGCTGTGTAGAGTTGCATGTATTGTACAATTGGTTTTGCCCACCTCTTGTTAATTTGTAGGTAGCTGTGTAGAGTTGCATGTATTGTACAATTGGATTTGCCCACCTCTTGTTAATTTGTAGATAGCTGTATAGAGTTGCATGTATTGTAGAATCGGTTTTTCCCACCTCTTGTTAATTCATAGGTAGCTGTGCAGAGTTGCATGTATTGTGCAATTGGTTTTGCCCACCTCTTGTTAATTTGTAGATAGCTGTATAGAGTTGCATGTATTGTACAATCGGTTTTTCCCACCTCTTGTTAATTCATAGGTAGCTGTGCAGAGTTACATGTATTATGCAATTGGTTTTGTCCTCCCCTTGTTAATCTGTAGGTAGCTGTGTAGAGTTGCATGTATTGTACAATTGGTTTTGCCCTCCCCTTGTTAATTTGTAGGGAGCTGTTTAGAGTTGCATGTATTGTACAATTGGTTTTGCCCTTGTTAACTTGTAGGTAGCTGTGTAGAGTTGCAAGTATTGTACAACTGGTTTTGCCCACCCCTTGTTAATTTGTAGCTAACTGTGTAGAGTTGCATGTATTGTACAATTGGTTTTGTCCTCCCCTTGTTATCTTGTAGGTAGCTGTGTAGAGTTGCATGTATTGTACAATTGGTTTTGCCCACCCCTTGTTAATTTGTAGGTAGCTGTGTAGTGTTGCATGTATTGTACAATTGGTTTTGCCCACCTCTTGTTAATTTGTAGCTAGCTGTGTAGAGTTGCACATATTGTACAATTGATTTTGCCCACCCCTTGTTAATTTGTAGACAGCTGTACAGTAGCATATGCCAAGCTGAACTTTATTTACCAGTGCATGGCAAACAATTACTGAAAATCAACCTAGCCTGTTATCTTGTCCAACACACTGCTACAAGCAACACATGGATCATCTCATTATGCTTGTATCTAGTGTACATTTTAATAATACTTTTCATTATTATTAATTAATCATTATGCTTGTATCTAGTGTGCGTTTTAATAATACTTTTCATTATTATTAATTATTCATTGTTTGTATCTAGTGTACATTTTAATAATACTTTTCATTATTATTAATTATTCATTGTTTGTATCTAGTGTACATTTTAATAATACTTTTCATTATTATTAATTATTCACATGCTTGTATTTAGTGTACATTTTAATAATACTTTTCATTATTATTAATTATTCACATGCTTGTATCTAGTGTACATTTTAATAATACTTTTCATTATTATTAATTATTCACATGCTTGTATTTAGTGTACATTTTAATAATACTTTTCATTATTATTAATTATTCCTTATGTTTGTATCTAGTGTACATTTTAATAATACTTTTAATGATACTTTTCATTATTATTCATTTTAATAATGTTTTTCATTATAATTTGTTATGCTTGTATTTAGTGTACATTGTAAAAATAATTTTCATTATTATTAATTAATCATTATGCTTGTATCTAGTGTACATTTTAATAAAATACTTTTCATTATTATTAATTATTCATTATTCTTGTATTTAGTCTACATTTTAATAATACTTTTCATTATTATTTATTATTTGTTATGCTTGTATTTAATGTACATTTTAATAAAATACTTTTCATTATTAATTATTCATTATGATTGTATTTAGTGTACATTTTAATAAAATACTTTTCATTATTATTTATTATTTGTCATGTTTTTATTTAGTGTACATTTTAATAAAATACTTTTCATGGTTCTTAATTAGGTATGGTTTTATTTTGGATTGGTGGTTTACAGCACAGAAACACAAGTAGGTTATTTAGTGCAAAGGCAATTAGAGTAAAGTGCCTTGCCCAAGGACATACCACGGTAGCTGACACAGGTTGGTCCAATGGTAGGATTCAAACCTGTACCCTTTCAGTTGTGAGACCAGCATGCTAACCACTGTGGCTCCTCCTTCTTAATTAGGAGACACACATAATTATGTCATGCCTTTACCTCAGTTTAAGATATTATGCAAGGAAATATTTTACTTGTTTATATCTCTTAATGATATATTAGTAGCCCTAAATTAATTCTTGATAGCTAAAACCAGCATTAAGCATTACCTGGCACATCCTAGCAAAAGCATGTTATTGTAACCATTCATTTACATGTGCATGAATATTATTATCAACATTACAAAATAACTCATTATATTTCTGAGACCTGCCGACATACTGAACTCAAATGCAGAGAGAATTTACTTTTACACTGGAAGGTAATTTCAACTGATCATTGAGTGTAATGTATCCCAATTTCCCACTACCCAGTCAATGACAGGGGCTTTCAGGCTGGTATTTGCCAGATCAAGATTTCCTGTGATACTGTCAGTTGATTATTTATGTAAGACATTGATGTGAATGAGCTGGTACAAGAACTGAAACTATTAAGTCAGCTAAAGGTACAGAAATTTTGAATTTTATTTTTAAGTAAACATAGTGCCAAACATAGTACCAAAACATAGTGGTTAGGAGTCCTACTACTCACCTGATTTGATCTCATGGCAACAAGATTTCATAATTTTGTTCACCACTCAAATTCAAGTGCACTCACTGTCTTGTGAAACATTTCTTACCTTTGCACTGTGTTGCTTGTTGGGCTGTTTCGTTTTCTTGTTGAGACTAATCATGAAGTAATGTATTTAATATTCTTTTGCAAATATGCAGATATTCTGCATTTGTTAGTAGACTAGCAATGAGGAACTCCTGCTCACCCTACCTGCCATTTGTTGGTTGGTTGGTTTGATGGCTGGGGAAAATGAATAGGAATCTGACAAACTGTTGATATTTATCACCTGTGCATTATTGTTGTTGAGCACAATACAAGAATCCATCTTAATATTTATATCTAAAAGCCTGTTTATTTAATTTTCCCTTCCACTGTAACATTCTATCATGACTCATAAAAATGATAAATTTAAAATTATCATCTGTAGTTACCAAGTAAATATTACATATACAGCCACTCACTCAATATCTTTTTACACATTTTCTTTGAGCATTACTGACAGAATCATTTAGCTTGATGCCCCTGATCTCTGAATGGGTGTGGGATTGAGTCATAAAGACTTGAGGTGCACTGGAAAACCCTTAATTATCATAATAGGCATATTAGAGTTATCCCCCTTGTTGCTTCTCAAGCTAGTTTACATGAAGCAGTATAGGTTACAAGTTTATGTTTTGCTCTCCAGTGAAAGAGAATGTTTAGTCTTCTGTGACAGTTCAAAGAGGTTTCTGATTTTCAAATTTTTTATGTTTTAAACTATACACTCATTCATAATGAAAATGTTTTCAAGAATTAATCTATGAGAACTAAAACAAAAATCTTGAAGATAATCCCATACTGAGCTTGGTAGTATTTATCTTGGAGTAGTTGGCTGACCTTGCTTATAAGAAAAGATAATACTATCATATTGAGAGATTTTATCATTTAAGAGTGGGAAGTTATCTATCAGACTGATATTTACCCAGAATTAAAGTTATCATGATAAATGAAGTTCTCTGAACTTAATAATGAAGCTTGCTCCTGATTTCAAATTTTGGAATTAGATAAGAAAGTATGCCACATTAAAAATGAAGTCATATGTAATATCTGAGAAGCTATAATATTATTTTTGGGTGTCTTTTCCAAGTTTAATCAGTCCCTTAGAAATAAGTACCAATTTAGTCACGCGATCTTATAAGAAATTGGAATCTGTATTTGCTGACACTAGTATTGTTAAAACTTACATAAATTTATTATTATTGTTATTATTTTTATTGTTGCTAGCATATTATTGTTTATTATAACATGAAAAATCCGTAGACCATTATGTGTCATTCCTCCTGCTGAAAATGTTACGATTCTTGAGAGCTAATTTCATTTTGTTGACTACTATTGTCTCATACCGAAAAGCCAGAAAAGCAAAAACAGAATTTCAAGTTGCAAGAGTGTAGAGTGGTGTTGGAAATTTCCATTGTATTATTTATGGTTTTGTAGATTTTGACTGTATTATTACTGATTTTGGAAATTTAATTTGGAAATTTCTATTGTATTATTATCGATTTTGAAAATATCCACTGTATAATTACTGATTTTGGAAATTTCCACTGTATTATTACTGATTCTGCAACTTTCCACTGTATTATTACTGATTCTGCAACTTTCCACTGTATTATTACTCATTTTGGAAAATTAATTTGGAAATTTCCACTGTATTATTATTGATCTTGAAAATTTCCACTGTATTATTACTGATTTTGGTTTATTATAGATTTTTCAAAATTATTTTTATAAATACAAGGCACACCAAACAATGCTAAAATATATTCAGTATTTGTGCAATATGAAACTCTCTCTGAACATGTCACCATAGATTATAATTTGTTTTAGTTTGTTAATATGATAATTTAGGAGTGGAGGAATAGTGATACAATAAGTATAGATAAGAAACTTACAAAAACCTCCACCTAAGCTTTTAACTAAATGTGTTCAAATGTACATATCTCTACAAGATTTACTAAAAATATCTTAAGTGCAAGTTGAGCTGGAAGTGAAAATAAATAATCTCACCAGAATTACTACATAAAGGTGAATGTAAAAAGATTTCTACTTGTACAATGAAAGCAAAGATGTATGAAGATGTATAAACATCTCATGACCTTTAAACTGAAAGTTACATAGCAGAATGAAGTTTGACACTGAAACTACATGCAAACTAACCATAGCTACTGGTGCATTGTTTTTAATTTTCTCAATAACTTCTTGGTATTTTTTGTAAACTGTGTATCATTTGCTACAGTTTTGGTAAAAGTGACATATTTTTTAAATATTTAATTTGCTGATGAAAAAAGTTGTCCTGTTGTTTTAACAGAGGAATTACCATCTGTTGAGGTTTCTGATAAGTAATTTCTACCAGCTATGAAATCTATTTTTTTTTAAAACTGTTATCCAAAAATGAATTATTCATGGTACTCTGTTATAAAGCATTCTTAGGCCAACAATGAGTGTGCTGCATAGTTTATTTTACATTTCTGCACTAAAAATCAGCTGACCAGATGAAAACAAAAATTTTCATTTAAAATTAGCTTGAGATCTGTGTACATCTGAAAGGGCCCTACTGACTAGTGGAGAGAGGTACTTCAGTTTCAAAGCAAAGTTCAGAACTGTACAATCTTCTGCTATGTTTGTGGTCTGATCTCTACTGGCATTATTGATGGCATGCAGTTCATGCAAATGTAAACTAGGAATACAAAAATGTTTATTTGGCTGTCACTTGCAAAATATTATCTGCTTATTACTAACAATTATTATTTTTTATTAATGGGATGTGGTTAATTGGACTGCATTATAAGATTTATTATTAGCTTTAGCGTTATCTGGAAAATGAAGAAAGACTTTGGGGATAGGATATTACATAATGCTGATGATACAGGGTTTTAGGAAGGTAGACCTTCGATGAAATGTGTTAGGTATTATAGGTCAAAATTATTCCTAGAAAATTCATGCTAATGGAAATGAGTTTGATGCATAAAAAGTACAAAGAATTAAAGGTAATAGGTGAATATGAAGAAGCTTGAGAATAATAGCAAAGCATACAGATATGCAATCTAGAGGTACAGCAGTTCCACTTCAACCCACATCAAAAGCACCAATCAATGACTGTTTTCATGGAGAAGCACCAAACTGACGTTTTCTAGTAAGGAAATCTCTTGCTAGAAAAAAAAACTTTCTTTTTCCAAAAAGTTAAGTGAACTACTTATCAACAATATGCATCATTGTCTTTAACAGATTTCTGTAAATGTATCTTGAATAGCTTAATAGATATTATTAATAATGTATCTTGAATAGCTTAATACATATTATTAAAAATGATTTCTATGATTATTTACAATGTTTTGTAGGAAATTGCGACTAGAAGCTTTTATTAAATAAGTCAGTGAATGATTGTGTTTAACAATATATAAGCACATTAAAGACTGAGAGACAGCTGACCCAGGCTGGTGTGGGCAATATTCAAACCTGTTGTCTACTAATAGAGAATCCAGCACTGTGCCACCATAGCTCTCATTCAAGATTACACATTTTAACGTCTTTATTCATTACTGCTACTTTGGTGCTTCCCCAGAGAGACCTGCCATTGTTTGGGGATAACCCAATATTTATGCTTCTCTAAATTTAAGCAAGCTATCCCCACCCCACAGTGCCACACAAGTCCATGTTGTCTACATACATTATGCTCAGTGATCTGTTGTTTGAGGGCTTCTACATTGTCTGCCTGGACAGGGGATGCCAACAACTTATCCTGAGCCTCGCTGATTACGGCTGTAAGCCGTCGCATCTCAACCTCATATTTCTCCTGCTGCACTATGGCCTGATGGAGTTCGCTGCACTGCTCACGAGCAAGAGCCTGGAGATGATTTATCTCGGCTGCAAGCTTGCTGTCAGCTGTGGGAATTTCCTCCCCAGCAGCCTGGTGAAGCTCAGAATGTTTCTGAAGCACATACATTGCCTTGCTCTTGTGACCCTCAATGTCCTCCAGCAATTTCTGAAAAAAAACCCCAACAAAATCATAACTGTCAAAAGTCATATAACAGCACACAAAAAACTTTAAAAACATTGCCTTCCAGGTTAATTCTTTTCTTTGTAAACATAAATTCTGGACACAACTTTTCAGGCTGTTTTTACTTTCTTCTGACTTGTTACATGGTTTGCAATGTACAAACAATGCCCAACGTTAGGCTTTTAAATCTGATTTCTGCAAACTTTGCATTACTCAATTAATTGTCATAAGTTAACAAAGAGCTGTGAGGTTTCAAAAGTATGCCTCCAATTCTAATATTTTCAATGAAATCAATGAATGATATTCTAAATCAGTCAAGTAATAGATGTCTTAAAGCAGTTCTCTTTAACTGCTGATATCTCTAAGTATGATCTGATCGGAATATTTCAAGTTAGACCCAATTCATATTTAACCATTTATCTACTCCTAAGCTTACAGAATTTCATCGATGGTAAGAGGAGGGGGTGTAGAACTGGGAGACAGGGATGGAGAGTAGCTTAATACATTTTTCAAATGTACACTAATAATAAAAAGATATCTTTTGTAAATATTTACCAAATTTCATACAATTTTTGGGGTGGCTAATGATCAAACATTGCCTGGTTTATCATACAATTATTGGGGTGGCTCATCATCAAGCATGGCTGGGTTTATCATACAATTATTGGGGTGGCTCATCATCAATATGGCCTGGTTTATCAAACAATTATTGGGGTGGCTCATCATCAAGCATGGCCAGTTTATCATACAGTTATTGGGGTGGCTCATCACCAACATGGCCTGGTTTATCAAACAATTATTGGGGTGGCTCATCATCAACATGGCCTGGTTTATCAAACAATTATTGGGGTGGCTCATCATCAAGCATGGCCTGGTTTATCATAGAATTATTTGGGTGGCTCCTCATCAAGCATGACCAGATTTATCATACAATTATTGGGGTGGCTTATGATCAACATGGCCTGGTTTATCATACAATTATTGGGTGGCTCATCATCAAGCATGGCAAGGTTTATCATACAATTATTGGGGTGGCTCATCATCAAGCATGGTCAGGTTTATCATACAATTATTGGGGTGGCTCATCATCAACATGGCCTGGTTTATCATACAATTATTGGGGTGGCTCATCATCAACATGGCCTGGTTTATCAAACAATTATTGGGGTGGCTCATCATCAACATGGCCTGGTTTATCATACAATTATTGGGGTGGCTCATCATCAACATGGCCTGGTTTATCATACAATTATTGGGGTGGCTCATCATCAACATGGCCTGGTTTATCATACAATTATTGGGGTGGCTCATCATCAACATGGCCTGGTTTATCATACCATTATTGGGGTGGCTCATCATCAAGCATGGCCAAGTTTATCATCAGGTGAGTACAATAAATATACAAAGCAAGTTTTTCATAATTTAGTATATACTCACTTATTGTATTTAGATTGCACAACAGCAGCTTAAAGTACTTCTGAAGGAATGTGATGTGGTCTTTACCATTAATGTTTTTAGATCACACCTACAGTGTACAAGTTAGAATTGATAAAAAAACCTGTCAACTACCTCTTGCATAGCAAGCTGATCCTTAAGGGTCAGTGTTGCATCCCGAATAGTAAGATGGGTCCGAGTTTTGTCCATCCACTGCCTCAAATCTGCAATCTCTCGCTCATAATCCTCAATCTGTTCATTAAGTTCCTCGAGGTTGTTGACCTTGTCCATCATCTGGGACTGAACATTGTACACGCGGTGGCTAAGGTTGGTAAGTTTCTCCAGGGTGGGAATTGTCTCACACAGTGGCTCCATCTGTTTCACCAAGGCACTCAGATGCCCAAGTTTTGCCTGGTACTGGTCAACCTCCTTCTGCAGTCTCTATTGGAGAGAATGAAGAGACATGTCACATCACACAAAAATATGAAATTGAATAGTTCCTTATGGAATCCAATTTAAGTATACCTTAGCAAGTGTGATTTGTATAGTGAAGTGTTGGTAGACGGCACAACATGAAGACCTATCAATCTGTGGAAAACTAGTGCAGACAACATAATGATTAAGTAATTAATCTAACACATGATTAAGTAATTAGAAGGATGGGACATTTGTCTAAAAGGCAAACATTCTGAAACAAAAGAGTGGACTTCATAACTGACCTGTAAAAAAAGTAAGAATTTCTTACATACCAAAATGGGGCCCCGAGTGGTCGAGTGGTCTAAAGCGCTCTCCGTTACGGATTACTGCCATCTCATCTCTGTCTTTGTGGGTTCGAGTCTAGGATTCAGCCAATTTGGGGATGTGAGAAAGCTTGCCAGTAGCTTCTCGTGGGTTGGTGGTTCTTTCCGGGGTTTTCCCTGGGTTCTTCCTCCACCATTAATACTGGCCACCATGCATAGCCTATCGTGTGCTGAAAAATGGTGTTAAACCCCACAACAACAACAACATACCAAAATATTTTGTTTTGCCTTCAATAAATTTGTAAAAGAAAGTGTAAATAAATTGACGGATTGCGATGTAAAACTAAACACTATAATCTAACTTGGTCATGATGTTTAATTTCACAGACAACCTGATTTACATGTAAAAGTTAACATGATGGAAACAACTCTGACTTTTTTTAAAACATAACTTTGGATTAATTTGCCAAATCTATTACTGCTACAGTGGTAAATGATTCCTACTGCTACAGTGGTAAATGATTCCTACTGCTAAAGTGGTAAATGATTCCTATTGCTACAGTGGTAAATTATTCCTACTGCTACAGTGGTAAATGATTCCTACTGCTACAGTGGTAAATGATTTATACTGCTACAGTGGTAAATGATTTATACTTCTACAGTGGTAAATGATTCCTACTGCTACAGTGGTAAATGATTCCTACTGCTACAGTGGTAAATGATTTATACTGGCTGCCATCTCTTTTGGAAATGACAATAATAAATGTCAACTAGATAATCAATGAACCACTTCAGATCTGTTTAGATACTGATATGTATATCTCTGCAGGTCCTGTCTATATATCATTCAAATGGAATAATTAGAGACGTGTAAAGAAATTCAGCTTATAACTTATAAAAAAATCTTTAATGTCGGTCATGCTTAGAAGTATGTCAATAGAGTGATAAATGTTTTCTCAACTTTGACATCAAAAGAATATATTATAAATAGTAAGAAAAACTGGTCCAATACAGCACTTTCTTTTGTAAACAATATTTTCAGTGAAAGATTCAATAATGATTTCTATGGGTCATCAAATCTTTGAACCTAAACAGTTTGATGGATTAATTTTTAATTCAATATGATTTGTTTTCTTAAAATAATATATATATATATATATATATATATATATATATATATATATATATATATATATATATATATATATTGAATACATTTTCAGGTCATGATTTGTACATACCAATGACACAATCTGTCACATATACACCAATACTGACACAATCTATCACATAACAATATTGGTACAATTGGTCTCATACATAATAATATTTACACAATATGGCACATATATAACAATACTGACACAATGTCACATACATACCATATTGACACAATCTGTCACATAATAACAATATTGACATAATCTGTCACATACATACCAATACTTACACAATGTCACATACATACCATATTGACACAATCTGTCACATAATAACAATATTGACACAATCTGTCACATACATACCAATACTGACAATATCACATACATACCAATATTGGCACAATCTGTTACAAACATAGCAATATTGGCACAATCTGTCACATACATACCAATTCTTTACACAATATCACATGCATAATAATACTGACACAATCTGTCACATCATACCAATATTGACACAATGTCACATACATACCAATATTGGCACAATCTGTCACATACATAGCAATATTGGCACAATCTGTCACATACAAAGCAAGAGTGACACAATCTGTCATAAACATAACAATACTGGCACAATCTGTCACATACACAGCAATATTGGCACAAACTGAAATTATGATTTCTGTTCACTAACCCACATAATCACCAAATAAAATTTTGACTGATCCTGCCTGAATTTCATTGATCCTGCTAAAATTAAACAGAATTCAGTTGAGTTTCTAATCCAACATTTATTATTCTTTACAACAACCAAAAACACTGACAACTGTATTCCATTTTAAAATACCATACACTGATTTTAAACCAGGTGTACAACAATCCTTATTTAGTAAGTGGCAGGCATCATGGAATAATGCTGTCAATAACAAGCTCCACATGATCAAACCTACCTTAAGCAAATAACATCCTTCCTACAGAACCAATCATAAGGATGAGGTAGTCATTGCAAGAATTAGAATTGGTCATACTGATATAATCCACTCTTGTACATTAATGGATGAAGACCCACCTGAGTACATTTCTTTCAATGAAGCCTTCAGCACAAAGCACTTAACATTATGATACAGTGTTTGGATTTCCAACCTACATGCTATCCTTCATGAAGGAACTTTTTGATAGTCAATGTGTCTTGTGGTTTAAATTTCTTGTGAAAAGTCTATTTTGACAATAATCACATTAATTTACCAGATGAATGGTTTAACACCTGTCCATTTGTACTGCGTGCATTTATTATACCTTGTCAAATGCAGGATGTAGCTAGGTACTCAAATAATACAATGAATAGATCAATTAACCATTAAAGGTAATGCTTACTGACAACCACTTGTTAACTGTTATGATAATTTTCACTGCTCCAATGGACTTGTGAGCAAAATCACTAACCTGTCTGAATATTTTGATTGAAAATATTTAATTCAAATTTCAATACAAGGGATATCCTTATAGTATTTTTTATATTTTAAAAAATAAGAATTAAAACCACACAAACAACATTCATACCAAATTTGGTTATCTAAATATGCATGCATTTGATTATATGGGTCCTTAATTAAGTGAATATAACTACATAGTTCTTGTAAGTAGGACAGAAGCCAAATCCGAACCAAATATTGTATTATATTACACAACAAACAAAAGAATGAAATTATGTTACACAACAATCAATAGAACAAAGTTAAAGTCTACGTTGGCTGGGGTTCATATTTTTGGACACATAAAGCCCAATACATCTGATACTACCACTCCATGATTAAAAAAATAACATTACCTAATGTTGCTGTCAAAATAATTTAACTGGATATAACTGTTTACATATGTCATGTGCAAACTGCTGTTTTAACACAACAGAATTATATGTATATGAAACTATATATATATATATATATATATATATATATATATATATATATATATATATATATATATATATATATATATATGAAAAAAATTGGCTGATCATAACTATAGAAAAATGGTACCAATTTCAACTGATCAAACCACACAGAACAGCAAAAATGTAGGTACAGTAGGAGTCAATTTATTAAAGGTGTCCAGTTGACATCAGTTTAGTTTTTGATACATGGATTGTACTGATATTACTATGAAAAGTCTGGGATTATGGGTTTGATTCAGATAAGAAATTATAACAGTACATGTTAATGTGTACAAGAAATGACAAAAGTACATGCTGATGTGTGCAAGAGATGACAAGAGTACATCCTAATGTGTACAAGAAATGGCAAGATTGCATGCTAATGTGTGCAAGAAATGACAAGAGTACATGCTAATGTATGCAAGAAATGACAATATTACATACTAATATGTACAAGAAATGACAAGAGTACATGCTGATGTGTCCAAGAAATGACAAGAGTACATGCTAATGTGAACAAGAAATTACAAGAGTACATGCTCATGTGTACAAGAAATGACAATAGTACATCCTAATGTGTACAAGAAATGACAAGATTGCATGCTAATGTGTGCAAGAAATGACAAGAGTACATGCTAATGTATGCAAGAAATGACAAGATTACATACTAATGTGTACAAGAAATGACAAGAGTACATGCTGATGTGTCCAAGAAATGAAAGAGCACATGCTAATGTGAACAAGAAATGACAACAGTACATCCTAATATGTACAAGAAATGACAAGATTGCATGCTAATGTGTGCAAGAAATGACAAGAGTACATTCTGATGTGAACAAGAAATGACAAAATTGCATGCTAATGTATACAGGAGATGACAAGAGTACATGCTAATGTGTACAAGAAATGACAAGATTACATGCTAATATGTACATGAAATTACAAGAGTACTTGCTAATGTGTACAAGAAATGATAAGAGTACATGCCACTGTGTCCCATGTAAACTTACCTTGTATAGTTTAAGTTGTTCCTTCACTCGGTCAAAGTCTACCCAAACTGGTTCTGCTGTCACCAAGGCTTCAACTTGATGTGTCCAGTTCTCAACCGCCTCTGCAGTGTTTTCAAATGTCCTGGCGAGTTCCTGTGCCTCGTTCAACTGCTTTGTCTTCTCGGCAGCATGTGTCTGTAGTGTGAGCCATTGGCGGTTGACATCTGCTAAGGTTTTCTGTATAGTCTGTTTTTCAATCGGGTCTGGACTGTGTTTGATGAGATTACTACCTTTAGTACGAAGATTGTCCAACTTCTTTTTGAAATCATCAAATTCACCTAGCAACTCCTGAAAAGAAAATCATAACCTACATCATGAAATCATGAACTATATTTAATTGTGGAACCAATCCAAAGTTGAAATCTTGCACTCCTGCTGTAAACCTGGCAGATCTGTATTAAGATAAATTCTAACAAAGGATACTTGTTTAGACAAAGTCTGTTTCTTTATCTTGAACACATTTAAAGGCTGACCAATATAAAATCTGGACTGTTGACACAAGTCCAAAATGTAGAATGGAGTATAAAATCTGGACTGTTGACACAAGTCCTGAATGTAGAATGGAGCAGGCAATTATTAACTGACATATTGTTCAAATCAGTACAGCTCCAGCCCTGACATTCAAATTTGCCACCAAACTTGTGCTAGATCTTAAATTCTAAAATACACTCATACTGTTGATGTACTTAGATACAAAGCTTGGTCTCTATACACTCATACTGTTGATGTACTTTAGATACAAAGCTTGTCCTTTCAATACACTCATACTGTTGATGGACTTCAACTACAAAACTTGTCCTTTTTATCAACTCATGCTGTGGATTGATTTTAGATACAAAGCTTGGCCTCTTTATACACTCATACTATTATCAATGGACTTAACTACAAAGCTTTGCCTCTTTTTGACCAAAGTATGATATTTTCTACCAAATTTCATATCAATGACATAACCTTTCTTTTCAAAAATAAATTAAGAGACTCTAGAAGATGCCATATTATACACATTAGACAAGCTTTTCAAAGAATTTAATAAAATCAGTTCCAGCAGGCACAAATTGTAGAACAGTTTGCAAGAAAACAACATTTGCAGAAGAAAAAATTCACCAAAAATGATTGTTTTTAAAAAATTTACTTCTGAAAATGTTATGACCATCATGAAAATTTATTGATAGGACAGCACTAGGAGTTACATTAACGCATAAATCACCTTTTTAAAATTCAAGCTGCTAAGATTCCTTCCTAAAGAACTTACCAATAGATTCTGACTAGTGATCCAACTTCCAAGTTCAAGTGTTCTTTTGAAGCTTTATTTAAATAGCCAACCCACTCCTAAATTGTACTAACCTAAGTATTACATAGGTATGGTGTATTTGTTTGACCCACAAATTACTCCAGAGTAAAATCAATTAATCTTTCAAATTATCACTTTGCTACAAAGTCGTTTATTTTTCTAGCTGACAAATATCATATAAAAGATATCAACTTCAGATATGCTTTAACAACAACAAAAAAACCCCACCAACTGTATTACTTGTTTCTTATCGTCTTGAGAAAATAAGTGTGAAAGTTAATGGCTATTTGAGTAATAATACATGCTTTCTGCTTACCTAGGAATGGTCTGCTTATAGGTGTGCAAAGATCAATGTATGTAACTGTTTACCCAGGTATTAAGTCTCTGATAAAAGAAACCTTCAGATAAACTCCATTGCTTTTCATGTAGTTTAAGTGCCACACTTGTGCCACAATATATAATTCTAATATATATTCATATACCAAATAGTCATAGGTCATATCAATTCATTGGTATACACATTAAAACTGTCAGATATAAACATTCAAGTGTTTGATATAAAATGACGTCCTAGCTTTTCTGGCTGGATAATATACACCTGATTCAGACCATTTATGGTGTGGATTTCACACAGATTTTACACCTGAACTGTTTTTCCATACATGATCAAGAGTCCCTTGAAGGCCTACTAGCCAAAACGAAATTCTAGGAATCCATCTTCTGTCCTTTTATTCTTTTTATTTGCAGAGTTTTGAACCATCTCATATATTTTTGAGAAACTCCAGCATACCAAATTTGGTAACAAAAGTATTTTCTTATATGTCTGAATTTACATGTTTACAAGATATCTGCAAGTACAGTACATGATTCTTTGGGGCGGCTCCTGAACTTGAACCTGATATCATAGCATGTTTTAGATAATATCAAAGACATACCAACACACCAAGTTCAGTTAATATATACAGGTAAAACCTACTGGCTTGCTCATAAATGCACAAAATATTTCTTACCACTTATTTTGGGATAGACACAGGGGTATATTGTTTATTGTTTTTCAACAGATTAATTTTCAGTTGATGGTCAGTTAGTAGCAAGATGGTCAGCTGAAAACATGGCCAAAGCCATGTGTGCATGAAGGTGGCTTTCATTTTGTGATTTGTTGTTATGAAGTGACACCTGATAGTTGCAACAATCTTTAACTATGGGATGATTTGTAAGTACTTAATTCCTTGATTTGAGTGATAAACTTATTTCAACAACAGTTTTATGGATGTGTATTGCAAGCTGACTCAGCAAGCATCAGTAAGCTAATGTTTTCTCTGACTTGAATGATTGTACACAATGCACTGAATTAAAGAATGATTGTACACAATGCGCTGAATTGAAGAATGATTGTACACAATGCACTCAACTGAAGAATGAGTGCAAACAATGCACTGAATTAAAGAATGATTGTACACAATGCAATGAATTGAAGAATGATTGTACACAATGCATTGAATTGAAGAATGATTGCACACAATGCACTCAGAGAATGATTGTACACAATTCACTTAGTTGAAGAATGATTGTACACAATGCACTGAATTGTCAAGAATGATTGTACACAATGCAATGAACTGAAGAATGGTTGTACACAATGTACTCAATTGAAGAATGATTGTACACAATGCAGTCAGTTGAAGAATGATTGTACACAATGCATTCAATTGAAGAATGATTGTACACAGTGTACTGAACTGAATAATGATTGTACACAATGTACTCAACTGAAAAATGATTGTACACAGCGCACTGAATGAAGAATGATTGTACACAATGTACTGAGCTGAAGAATGATTGTACACTGCACTGAACTGAAGAATGATTGCACACAATGCACTCAGTTGAAGAATGTACAAAGTGCACTGAACTGAAGAATGTACACAATGCACTGAACAGAAGCACAAGGAAGAATTATTAGCTATATTGTTGATGGTTCAGTATGAATTAGATTAATAATTATCAGCTTTGTCCAGAGCTAGCAACATTTTAAAGATAACAAGTTAACAAAAAAGTGTGTTGACTGACTACTGGCATATTTGAAATAAGCATGTACAAATAGAAACTTTAAACAGCTGTTTTCACTTAAAGAAAAAGTGCCAAGACATTTTTTTTTCTACAACAATACGACACCTATTTTCAATTTAAGAAATCAAACTCTGGTTTACTTGGGCAATATAATTCTGAAGTAATTCAAATGCAAATATTGGAGAAACTTGTGAAAAGGTTGAAAAAAATGTGAGCTACACAACAACTATGACAATCTGAATTTAATTTTATTTTATTTTAATGAAGTGCTTTGTAACAGGATTTCCATGAAAGAATAAAATAAGTTATTTTCCTATTAAAAGTGTGTTTGAAACCTGAAAGTCCCCAACTCAAGTGACAGCTAAACAAAATCTAAACAGTGATCCCAATACAGATGCACCTGTTAAGTTTTTTCTTTCATAACACCAATCCATTCTCTCTCTCTCTCTCTCTCTCTCTCTCTCTCTCTCTCTCTCTCTCTATATATATATATATATATATATATATATATATATACACACACATATATATACATACATATACATACATATATATGTACTATCGATAGATATAATATACTACACTAAAAAAGAAAACTGGTATGGCTGCATCTCTGACAAGTCAAAAATCACAGTATTTTGACTTCTTCTTCATAACACAGTGCAATAACAAGACAACGTACACACCTAAATGATTTACAAGACCTGACATTTTATGACACTCCCACCTGTCAACTGGGTACTCAGCCACACTCCCACCTGTCAACTGGGTACTCAGCCTATATCCTTTCTAATAGTCAGCACACTTCCTCCTTGTTTTTTGGAGAATGTATCCTGTTGCAAATCACACTCCTGCCAAGACAATAAATTCCAACTGTGAGAAATCCTTAAAGAACTCTCATTAGACACAACTGGTCCAAGGTAACACAGTCTTAAGCCATTTGCAAGGCTGTGTCTGTCACAAATTTGGCTGTAATCCAGAAGTGGCCCCAATCCTAAACCATCCAGCCAAGTTGTGTACATACATTCTTCTACATTATGCTGATAACTTAATTCAAGTTCAAACCAAATCTGAAGTTTGGAGGTAACAGCACCTGTCCAAAACCCTCACTGCCAATATACTAAGTTGTCAATTTAAAAAACATGCACAAATAAAGGAGACACAAAATGTTTACAATCAATAAATCTCATTTAAAAATGCCAATGTTAATCATACTAACTTCAGTAGTACAATGGGTACTCTGACCAATCTATACCTAAACAATATGACACCATTCATTTCACAGCAGGTATTAACTTGAAAGAGGGATATTAAATGGCATGTAATTTATAAATATTAGAGAAGGGAAATATCTAACAGATATATTGAACTTCTTGGCACTTGCTGACTGTAATAGTAGCTAGATAGACTCAATTTTCAAGGGACTTGCTGACTGAAAAGACCTAATGATAGTGGACTGTATTGTAATGATAGTGGACTGTACTGTAATTACAGTGGACTGTATTGTAATTACAGTGGACTGTATTGTAATTATAGGTGTTTGGTATAAGTGATACTATTCATTGGGTTTCCTGTGGAAATGCTCGATGAAACACAGAGTATTACAATAAACACATTAAAAACATAAAATAGATTTAAAATATATGTATGTCTGTATGTATGCATGTATGTATGTATGCATGCATGTATGTATGTATGTATGTATGTATGTATGTATGTATGTATGTATGTATGTATGTATGTATGCATGCATGCATGCATGCATGCATGTATGTATGTATGTATGTATGTATGTATGTATGTATGTATCTATGTATGTATGAATGCATGTATGTATGTATGTATGTATGTATGTAACAACTGCACACAAAATATCCTTCTAAATAAGTATAAACATTGATTCCAGCAAGTTAAAGATAAAACATAATGGTGTTAAATTTCTTCAAAAAAGTATATTAAAAATGGATAAAAGGTACCTCCCCCCACCATCATTAAGACACAGGGTACAAATTTGTTATACTAAAAGTCCAAGATTTACTCCAGTGTAATATCATCAAAACACTTTTTAACTGAATTCTCATAAAATACTACTGTGTGTCTCATACGTGTCACATGTGTGTCATATATGAGTGAGATATCCTATATCTGTGCGCGTCATGTATGTTTGTCATGTATGTGAGTCAGGAATGTGTGTCCAATATGTGAACCAAGTATATGTGTCCTTTATGTGAATTTGGTATATGTGTCCTATATGTGAGTCAGGTAGGTGTATCCTATATGTGAGTCATGTATGCGTATTCTATATTTCATGCATGTACATGTGTCCAATATGCGAGTCAGGTATGTGTGTCCTATATGTGAGTCATGTATGTGTGTTCTCTGTGTCATGCATGTGTGTCCAATATGTGAGTCAGGTGTGTGTGTCCGATCTGTGTCATGTATGTATGTCCTATATGTGAGAGACATAATACAACCTCATCTATGTGATTTGCTCTATGAGGGATACCCCATTTCAATGATATGTTTGATGTTCCGAATCTTGCATGTTGAGTTTTATGTCCACGTATTTTGCCAAGAATACTGAACATGGCAATTTGTATAATATTGAAATCACTATCTGGAATCATCCATTCAGAAATGGGTGACTGCTGGGTAGCTCTGGCTGCTTTGTCTTCCTTTTCATTACCCATAATACTAAAGTCACTTGGCAGTCAACTGTTCAAAATACCTTTTCAAGGCTTTATAAACAATCTGTGTTTCAGTATGATTTAGGATATCAATGAATTGTAAAATTTTAAGGTTTTGCTAGACTTTCAGTCTGAAATGAGAAGCCAAAAAGATTATATTTTGTTTTATGTGAGGTTTTCTGTGGTAAAAATAGAGACTTTATCTGATAACTGATTGGAAATGGTGACTTTCTTGGCATATTCAAATACCATTCCATTTTTCTTTTTTAAATGATATATAAAGATACTGACTACATATTACATAGAATTTAAATAGAACTATAGATTCACTTTAATGTATACAAAATAAAATAACCTTTATATTAAATAAACTAGAAAATACACAACCATTAAACAATAAACCTGAAGATGTGATTTTAAACAACAAAATGAATTTAAATTAAAGTTCATGAGGATAATTTGTCTTGAAAATTTTCATTAAGTACTATGAACTCTGTAATAGTCTATTTTTTGGTTTGATTATTGATTATAAATCATCACCCCCAATAATAATAATAATAATAATAAAAATAAAAATAATAATAAACACTTTATTTTATGGAGGAAATTCATTAGTTATAATATACTGGTCTCCCCTGAAGCCTTCAGGATACATTGTTTACATAAAAAGCATTAAATGAGTAATTGGAGTGAATGTATTTCAATATTTACAAATAAAACATGTATGTATGTATGTATGTATGTATGTATTTGTGTATGTGTGTGTGTTTGTGTGTGTGTGTGCATATGTATTACAGGGTTTAATGGCACATCAGCACAATAATGGCTATATAGTACTGATTCAAGGTAAGTTCTAAAAATGCTAAGAAAAAGAAGTGCAAAAAATGGTTAGGAAGATAAACCCTTTTAAATAAACATAACAATAAAATATAAAAGGTAAAGATAATAAATCAAGTGTATTCAAATGTATAAACTTACAATTATAGAGTTATCAAGTGTACTCAAATGCATGAACATACAATTATAGTTATTAAGTGTACTCAAATGTATGAACATATAATTA
This sequence comes from Sinohyriopsis cumingii, assembly GCA_028554795.2. Taxonomy (NCBI): domain Eukaryota; kingdom Metazoa; phylum Mollusca; class Bivalvia; order Unionida; family Unionidae; genus Sinohyriopsis; species Sinohyriopsis cumingii. The sequence goes on along the minus strand of CM068825.1, from coordinate 22,315,112 downwards.
TAGTGTTATCAAGTATTCTCAAATGTATGAACATACAATTATAGTTATTAAGAGTACTCAAATGTATGAACATGCAATTATAGAGTTAAACTTTATACTTTTACAAAGAGTCAATGAAATCTGACACACTACTTGTATTTTATTTAGGTAGAGACATTTTGTACAGTATGTTATTTATTTAGGTACATACATTTTGTACACTATGTGTCATTTATTTAGGCACAGACATTTTGTACAGTATGTGTTATTTATTTAGGCACCAACATTTTGTACAGTATGTGTTATTTATTTAGGCACAGACATTTTGTACAGTATGTTCTTTATGTACAGAAATTTTGTACAGTATATGTTATTTTAATGTGCTTCTGAATTACATCTGAAATTAAGATACCAAAATATATTGATAATTTAATGAAGAAATTAATTGTCTTTTTTATCATCATGAGTTTTTTTTAGAAATGCTTGCCATTATCATGGCAACTGATGTTTAAACACTTTTTCTTTATGATGTTTTATATATAAAACTATTTGCATCTCTAAATAATACTATATTTAATCTTATTGTTTGAATTGCTTGTAATAGTTGGAAAATCACCACAATGAGGCAAATACTTTATGTGGGTATCTTGCATTCATTTTCTATGAGACTTGTGCATAGAAGAGCAAAAAAGAACATTAAGTACTTGAAAATTTCATATTAGTTGGTTCTTTTTATGCTACATCCATGTTTTGGTCAAAACATTTGTTACTGGAAAGCTTATTAAACCATCAGAGTTATCTAGTAAAAATAAAAGTGTTATTTATAGCAATGGACAAGTGAAATATACTGAACTGTGCCAAAATTATAAGTTTGTTACCTCATGAGTCTGTTATGTAAGTCTGATCAAGTCAGGACACAAAATATGTGAAATATCCCTCCCTGAACACAACATGTTGTATGTAGGCTGAGATTAACCTTTTGCCTCCATCAGACCTGATGTGATATATTTAAATGTAGGAAGAACAAACTGACTAATAGCAATTTTAAGGTACTGAAAAAATGACCTAGTACAAAGTAAGAGAAACTTACTACACCCAGTAATTGTTTTAATTTACTAATTATGATTAATAAAAAGAAAGTTACATCTTATGAAGAGACTTCCTTCCTAAGGGTACGTATGGCACCTAATTATGTAGAATTATGCAAAAGCAAAAATCCATAAGCAAACACTGCCAAGTAAGGCCTAAGTCAGATAAAAACATCTACCTGAGCAATAAATCACAGGTAAAAATTTCTACCTGTGTAATGACAGGTTGAAATATACATGTTAAGGAAATATTTGCTTTCTGACCAGAGCTTTTATCCATAACTAGCACAGCTTTGAAAAGTCTGATAATTGGATTAATCAGGGTTAAGCTCATCCAAATTTGCTGTGTATTGAAATCACAGGTAAAAATTCCTACCTGTGTAATGACAGGTTGATATATACATGTTAAGGAAATATTTGCTTTCTGACCAGAGCTTTTATCCACAACTAACACGGCTTTGAAAAGTCTGATAATTGGATTAATCAGGGTTAACCTCATCCAAACTTGCTGTGTATTGAAATCACAGATCTCTTAGCAAGCACAAAGAAAAAAAAAAGGGGAAAAAACTTCAAAGGAAAATTTGGAAGAAAAAATCAGAGATTTACTTCTTGACATATCTTGGTTTATCTAGGCTCTGTGAATTAATCAAGACTGAAGAATGCTTATGTATACACATTCTGTGTTTTAAACTGAACCTTATGTTTTGGCCTAAAGTATGGTTGCATGTTTGTTTGCATTGCATGTTTTTATAAAATATGCCCAGATTATGTTAAGCCTAAACCATAGCAATGGTTGTCAGGAATCAGCTACAGCTTTTTTCTTCTGTCTGTCTTTTCTGGTTTCATTCTTCACATAGTTTGCATAGGTAAATGTAAATTTGCATAGGTAAATGTATATACTTTTATACGTGGTAATGTCCTAACTGTACCTGAATTCTATGAAAACAGAAGGAAAAAACTAGTAATCCATACAAACTAAATTTTGTTAAATGATAGAAAGATTCAAACTCTAAAACCAGTAAAAATTGTACTGCATGTTGTTTAACAAATTATCAGCACATAATTGGTGCCATTAGCAGCAACTGAGAATGGTAAATTATAAGCCCATCAAGTGTTTAATAGTTTTCTATTCAGATACTGAAATTTTTTGTGCAAATAACATTTTTCTGCTTTCAGTCAGAGTGACTTTGCCCTTTGACCTTTTGAACTAAAAATCAATATACTTCTTCCTTACCCTTAGGGCAAGCCATCTGGTCACTATGGTCCAGATATGTATTGTCAAACCAATGTTATTATGTGCAAACCATTTTTATTCTTTCAGTCAGTGAACTTCCACCTTTCAACACCCAAATCGAAAGGGTCTTTTCAATATCTCAAGTACAAGCTGTCCACAAGGTTTCTTAACTGTAGATGTGGAAAACTCAAGTTACCATGCAGAAACCAGCTTTTTTCATTTAGTCATAGTGACTTGGACCCTTAGACCCTTTGGTCTCATAACTGATAGGGTTCTTTCTTACCCCCAGTACAAGCCAGTGCCAAAGTTTGGTAGCCATAGATTGTAGATAACTCAAGTTACTGTGTACAAGTAATGTTTCTTCTTTTGTCTCTTCTTTTAGTCACTGAGAGATATGTTGTATTGTTGGTTACTTCAAGTCATCCAAAAAGTTGCAGAACTCAAGTTATTGTGCAGAAATGAAATGGGTAATATACAGGTGGGCAAATGGAAAGATGCCATAAAAGATCATATGTCAACAACTGATTATTTTTTTAAAAAAATCAGAATTGTATACAAATAAATACAACACATACAATGCAGGCCTTGTCAAAAGTATACTGGTTGATAGGTTTCTAAAGAAATGTGACAGTATTAGTAAAGGTGGTTTGTTTAAATATTAATTACATCAACTAGTGATTAAATGGCGTAGAAATCAAGGTAGGAATTAGACTAGTTTATAATGTCTTGTTTCCTAGTAAAAGTCCATCATGTTATGTACATTCACTTTGTTGAAATTATGTTTTAATGTAGTGACGTTACAGAATTGTTGTCATATAGTTTTGACATCAACACTATTAAGCCTTTGTCATGTTATACGCACTACATCAGATTTCTTCCTAACCATCTTCTTTCTGCTCAGGAACATTTGTGTACATACATTTAGTGTCATGTGCTTTGGACACCATTCCTTCCAAAAGGATTGTTACGTTCAAACTGGCATTCTCTTTGGGGCCTATAATTTGATATGGAGTCCACTGAACTATTGCTACAAACTATTTGTGCACTGGTTTCTTTTGCTTTGTTGCGGTGTGGATATTTAGCTATTCATGGAGCCTATTATTTCTGCAACGAATAATCAGTATATGCCGGACATATTTGACCCTTTGACCTCTATTTGTGTCAGTACTTAAATGTACTCAACTATTATGCCTATATCGGCTAATGTCATGGAAATCCTCGGGATCAGACTTATTTTCAGTTATCAGTGTCCCTATACACCTCATATCAGCCCCTTGCGGCTACACATACAGGTGTCGGACACTCTTCACAACCCTACAAACTTCACCGAGCCTCTCTTCCTGAGGTATTCCTATAGAAACAATTCAGGGGCCATTACCAAGTTTCATGCATTCACAACTTTGCTTTTGACCTCCAACTGTGCCATATACTTCATACCCGCTTCCTATGGTGCATGTATGGAGTATCGGCAGATGTTTGTTGTCATAGCAATCCTCAGGATCAGACTTATCGGTTATCAGTATCCCAATATATGTCGTATGAGCCCCATGTGGCTCCACATACAGGTGTCGGACAATCTTCATAACCCTACAAACTCCCCCAAGTCTCTGGCTGGTGCAGTGTGCTGTGACAGGATTTTCCCCCATTATGCCAAAGATTATTTATATTTACAATAAAGTTTATATTGAACCTACGTATTGTGTGTTATTTAAATTCAAGATAAACATCTGATTTAATTGTCGATAAGGATATTTACTTTATTGAAATGATACATAGTTTATACTTGAAATTAAGTGCCCCTATAGCATTAAAGACAAAATAAAGCCGGAAGTTCTAAGACACATATTGAAAAATGGAATAGTGAAGTTGAACTGCATTCATGCATATTACTATGAAATAGAAATGCATTTATTTCTGACAAACTGATGATTTTGTGATTTGTGTTTAACGATTATTTTGCATGATGTCCCCAAGATTATCCTTTTGAGTATTTCTGGACAATGATCTTCTGGATATAATATCAACATCAGTTACAGAATTAAAATTTCATTGCATGTGTATGTTGCCGGATATATGAATGAGTTCAGATTTAGTTGTTTTGTATGTAATATAAATCATGCAGTGTAAGATTCATGCATTTCTTCTGACAGAAACTATGTGGAGTAAATTATCCATCTTACCTGATTTATATCATAAAGATTTCATACTTTGTATAAGGTGTACTTAGAACTGGTTTTTCCTGTCTGGAAATCTATGTCAGTGAATTGCTAATTAGCACAAAATATAATTAGGACAAGGAATGAAGTCAATTAATTCATGTGTAATAAAGTTGGGAATTCTCTTCAGCTGAGAACTGAGTAATGTGTGCTGACCAGCCTAGTTCAGCTGGTAAATTTATAGACACAGTGGGATGTGATGGTTTATCTAAAGAGGTCAAATTATGTCATGGTCATTTGGAATGCAGTAGCCATTATCAAGACACTTATTTATGATAATAGTATTGTGTATCAATATTAGGTTGTGAATGACCCTAGCTAGTTCTACTGAATTTTGATAGATAATATCTGATGCAAAAGAGTGGGAATATTTGTTGATCCCAGGAGAAGAACAAACCTGACACGTATTTAGGTTGGGTATTATTTTTTGTATGTTAAAGGAGATAGCTCCATACAGTTGTACAGTGAGGGAAAAGAGCAGTCTGCAACAAAGAGGTTGATGACCCGAAGAGGATAAAAAGATAGAGAGAGAGAAGGAAAGAAATGGAAATGCCAACCTATCACCAGCAGTTATTTGAAAAAGACTGGAAGCGGCTGGTAATGCTGTCATGTTGGCAATTTTAGTTTAATCAGTCACTCAATCAAATTATGAAATTTGTTCTATCAGTATAACAGAAGAGCTAATTGAATTTCCATTAATTCTGTAACCCTATTTCTGAGAGAAAGTGATGTTATGTGTTTAGGCTCTAACAAAAGTAACAAGAAAAGAGTCAGAACAACAAGCTTTGTAAAAAATTTAACAAATAATTTAATTCCCCAGAAAAACAAGTCAAAATGAGAAAAAGAGCTTAGTTTTATGAATCAAATCCAAAAATAATCCAAGAATTAAAAAAATAGAAGTCCTAATGAAACTGAGTTCGAATTCCAATGAAATCCAAAATGGAAGGCATTGACGTATGCTGTGGTCAGTGTCGTACTGATGTGTAAACAGTTCTTTGTTGAATCACAGAAAATAATATTCCAATGTTTGAATTCTGTGTAAAAAAAACTGTCCTTGTCCAAGAATTAATTTAGAGCACAAGTATTTCTAGGGAAAAATAATCTCTTGGAATCCAAATAATTTGAAGAAAACAAAATAATTAGCCCAAAAAACTGGTCACAACATAAAACACCTGGACGTCTCCAGTGTTTAGGCAAGTAATGACTATTCTTTCTCAAAACATCAGCAATAAATCTAGCTATAATGCAAAACAAATGCCCAGATGTGGGTCGATCCTCTGGAAAAACCTAACTGATACATGTTATTTGTTACGTACTCCAAGTATGGCCTCAATTTTACATTATGAATCTTACTCTGAGAAAGAATTAAAAAAAAATTGTTGTTTACTTTAACTCTTACTGGTTCTGAATCAAGGTCAGGAACTAGGTCAGCATTAGATACAAAGTTTCTATTATTAGTTGTTTATGAAAAACAGTCTGGTTGAACAGAACTGAACTGAATTTCTGGACAATGTCAAATCCAGCAAATAAAGTTACATTACAATAGCGTGTAATGGAATAAAAAAAATGTAAAATTAACAAACAAACAAACAATTAAATTAATTCAAATGTAAATTAAATCAAATGTGCATGGCAGTGAACCATTCACATGTCATGTTTGATTTCATTTTGTTTATGTAATTGATTGAATTGCTGTATTTTACATATGGGGGCTTGTGTTATTCAGTTCTATATGTTTGCTAAGATCTCTGTTATTCCACCCTTCAATTTCATATTTTATGTTATTAAATACTTGATCGATGCATTGAAACCATGGTCATAATCTCCAGGATAATGATAACCAAAACTCCTAAGGAGTAGGGGAGATTGCACATTTCCACCTCCTCATGACACAATCATTCCCATGAAAATGACTAAAATGTAAAACTCACAGTCAATGACGCATGAAATCTATCTAATCTTTGTTATTTGGTACTTTGCTCTATAAAATGTATCCAAGAACTAAGCATCATTCCTCCGTAACAAATAAAAGTCACACTGATCTACATTTCATAATTTGGTGTCATACACATCAAGATGAATTTGTATACCAAAGAAACATAACTCTTTGGCCAACTCTGAAAAACTGATCCTAATATTAAAGCATAAACTAGGCTAAAAAATCTTTAACAACAAGGTTAATTTTCAGGCTAACATGCTAAAAAGGGAAAATCCTCATCCAGTGTGCTATAACTGTGAGAAAAAATGGAAAATCCTCATCCAATGTCATATCACTATGAGAAAAAAGGGAAAAAATCCTTTTCTAATGTGCTATCACTGTTAGAAAAAAAGGAAAAATCCTCATCCAATATGCTAGCACTGTGAGAGAAAAAATAGAAGAAAAATCCTCATCTAATGTGCTATGACTGTGAGAAGAAAGGGAACATCATCATCCAATGTGCTATCACTATGTGGAAAAATAAGGGAAAAGAACTCATCCAATGAGGCATCATTCTGAGTGAAAAAGGGAAAAATCCCCATCCAATGTGATATCACTCTGGTTAAGAAAGGGAAAAATCTTCATCCAATGTGATATCACTCTGATTAAGAAAGGGAAAAATCTTCATCAGTGGGATGTCCCATAAACCAGGATGATACAAGATGAAGATAAGTGTATACTGAAGCTGTAGTCCAGAATTAAACAGGTGGGATAAAGTGGGGTATTTTGAAAAAAGAAAGTAACACTGAGATTAATCATGGGTTGGTTAGCTGGTTGGCTGGTTGGTTGGTTGGTTGGTTGGATGGATGGATGGATGGATGGTTGGATGGACAGATGGATAGATTGATGGATTGATTGATGGATGGATGGATGGATGGATGGATGGATGGATGGATGGTGAGTCATGAAGACAGATGTCAAAGTGATAGCAATGAAGTGGATAGATGGATGGTGAGACATGAACATGGCAGGCCATGACAATATAGCAGCTGATGGACAAAAGGTGAAACATGAACATGGGGTGTGAAAGTTGTTACTATGTTGAGCTTCCAAAAAGCTGGGCTTGACAAAAAAAGTGTCACTTCATATGTATCTGCAGATGTTACCCCAAAAAGGAAGGATTATAGGGATGGGTGGCTGTAGGTAATCATGAGACTTGTATCATGATGAGTGACTGACTGCAGGTGCTGTATATACTCACTTATAAGTCGAGTCAAACTGCAAACAACAAAGATTCTGATCTGGTGAGGCATATTGCACATGCAGAGCAGGGTCTTTCTTGTTTATTCTACTGATTACTCCTAACAAACTGCACAGATCCAGATCTGCCAGCGCATTAAACAGTTTGCAGTTGGAGTCATCTTATAAGTGAGTATATATACGGTAGTGATGTAACAGTGAGGCTTGTGCCATGATACATAATATCATAACGCTTAGACCATTTCAGATCAAGAAAATCTCACAATCAAAGAAAGACCAAGGTTACAGATTGCAAAAAAAATTCCACTGTTATTTCCACTAACCACTTCTTATTTGCTTTTGCCATTTATATCTGACAAAATGTATCAGTTGATATGTACCAAAGTAAAGGAACAGCCCGATTATGGGACACATATTACTTTATATTGCTAATCCTGAGGATACAGATGATTACAGTAAACATGTTAGTCTATATTGTGAATTTATGTGTGCTTGGGGGGGTGGGGGTAATCTCAAATCTATACTATTGTTGATCTATATTTGCTGCGATATGGTCATCATACCAAATCCGACAAAGATACATCATAATGGCTATACATAACAGCATCATTCATTTTCGGAATATTAAGTCATACCTAAAAATCAACAAATGATGCAAAATATGCACCACATGTTAACATTTAACACTTGACAATGACGGACTTGATTTTATAAAACTTATTAGTGGAGTTTTCATTCCATATATTTTGCCAAATAAATAGAACTCACTATTATATTGCATTTGGAGATTTCATTGGAATAAAGGTGGTATCAAAAAAATCTGACTGACCTCGTGTCTGTAGATGCTTTCTGGAATGTCACAGATTCTCTCTTGCAGCTGTAACTCTGCCTCCTTGAGCCACCTTGTAATGATCTTGAGGTTGGCGTCAAAGTCATGACGATCATCTCTCAGGTGGAGCAGTTCCTCCTCTTTTTCCTTCATCAGTGTAGTCACACGACTTTCCAGTTCTGTTAATTGTGTCATCTGTTCACATATTTCCTCAGGAAGAGGCTTACCGAGGGTCTTATATTTGGTTTCCTGAAGCTGAGCCAGGTGCTGCATTTGTTCCATACGAATTACAATCTCTTGCTCCGCAAGCTGTCAAGGAACACGTGGTTGTTTGTCAGTTAAATTCAGCATTTATAGTGGTTCCTCAAGATAAGACAACTCAGTACAACACTGTCCTTTTTTTAAAAAGATGTTTAAGGTTGACAGATCTCATTATATTAAGAAACAGTAATACTATATCAATTTTATTCTGGTAACAGGTGACCTCACCTATACCATGGTACTCATTTATGGCTTCCATCAACAGCAATGTAGTGAGGGAGTGCTGTATATTCCAAGAAACACAAATCTGAAGGTTACACCTATATCTGAATTTGATTAAAATCATACATCAACAATCTCTCCTTCCAACCACACCAAAGATGAAAACACTCATCAATAGCAACCACATTTCATAATTTCTGTTCAATTTGCAAATGAGCAAACTCACATTCTAAAAAATCCACCCAGACATCCTCACTTTAAAATTTGAGCAAACTCACATTCTAAAAAAATCCACCCAGGCATCTTCACTTTAAAATTTGATTGTATTTAAAGTGCTAAGACAGATTTAAGTTTCCAGCACAGAAAGAAGATGAAGAACCCACAGATGCATACTTTTTTCCTACATATATAATCTTGTTGGTTTACACCAATAATTCTGAACAACAAAATGACCGAGAAATATTTTTGTTCTGAATGGATAAAGAGATATGTGATTACACTTTCCTTGTAAAAGAAAATTATAGGCAAACACCTAATACAATCACATAAATATCAATGTTGACAATACTTAGCCAAACATGGCTAGATCTGAGAGATTGCTTGTCAAGAACAGAGTACTGGAATATTTATTATTAATTTAGAAACGCCTCTGTCTTACTGGAAATATGTCAAATGTGATGGCTTACCATAAATCAGTACATTTTAACAAGCATAAAAATTTAGTTATTAATGAAACTAAAGTAAAGCTGCTAAAATGATTGTTAATGTTATGAACTATGACTGAAAATAGTCAAGTATCACAGTACAAAAACTGTATTTCATTAATGGGCCAAACTAACAGTAATTCCCCTAGCATAAGTCCATGCTTGATTAATGGGTTGAACTAACAGTAATTCCCCCAACATAAGTCCATGCTTTATTAATGGGTTGAACTAACAGTAATTCCCCCAACATAAGTCCATGCTTTATTAATGGGTTGAACTAACAGTAATTACCCCAACATAAGTCCATGCTTGATTAATGGATTGAACAATTATTCCCCCAACATAAGTCCATGCTTTATTAATGGGTTGAACTAACAGTAATTACCCCAACATAAGTCCATTCTTTATTAATGGGTTGAACTAACAGTAATTCCCCAACATAAGTCCATGCTTTATTAATGGGTTGAAGTAACAGTAATTACCCCAACATAAGTCCATGCTTTATTAATGGGTTGAACTAACAGTAATTCCCCCAAAATAAGTCCATGCTTTATTAATGGGTTGAACTAACTGGAATTCCCCCAACATAAGTCCATGCTTTATTAATGAGTTGAACTAACTGGAATTCCCCCAACACAAGTCCATGCTTTATTAATGGGTTGAACTAACAGTAATTCCCCCCAACATAAGTCCATGCTTTATTAATGGGTTGAACTAACAGTAATTCCCCCAACATAAGTCCATGCTTTATTAATGGGTTGAACTAACAGTAATTCCCCCAACCTAAGTCCATACTTTATTAATGGGTTGAACTAACAGTAATTTCCTCAACATAAGTCTATGCTTTATTAATGGGTTGAACTAACTGGAATTCTCCAATGATAAGTTAAAGCTTCATTATTGACAGTAATTCCCAAATGAAAAGTCCATGCTTGATTAATTGGCAGAACAGTAATTTCCCAATGAAAAGTCCATGCTTGATTAATAGGCAGAACAGTAATTCTCCAAGTCCATTTCTATAAGTCCATGCTTGATTACAAGCCCAACCTATTTTAAGTCCATGCTTGATTACAAGCCCATTCCTTTCCATTACAATATTATAGCACATTCTTTACTAAAAAAGCTTTTTGTCCACCTACAGTTTACAAAAGTATTGATGCAGGACTAAAGGCTTATAACTAGACAAATACTATATGTTGTGTACTTACTCCACAAAATGTAAAGCGACTCAAATATTTAACTTGCAGTTTTTTATTAAACTTGACTTACCCGTAGTTTATCAATTCTTTCCATAACATCAGAGACTTCCATAGCTCCATGGAGCTGCTGTACCTCTGCCTCAATGTCATGCAGCCATTTAAGTGTGTGGTCCGCTTCTGTATTGAATCCCTCACGATCCTCGATCTCCTCTTGTAAGATTTCCCGGTGCTCCTTCACCTTGTCTTGGATTCTGGATATGTGGAAGAAAAACATAAGTTTAAAATGCCTCAAATGAAAGATTTACACAGCAATGCAATTTAATAACTTTGCATTTTTATGAGGACAACTTTGCAATATAATGAGGACAACTTTGCAATATTCAAAGAAATAATAACAAACATGGATATGTATGGATATAATCAAGTTAATAAAGACAAATATTTAGTGATCCATACCTATTAAATATATATATATAACTCATTCTGAAGTACAACTATTACAAAGAAAACACAATGTATCATTCATAATTCAAAACTAAATATAAGATAAATGATATTGCTGCTTAAGAAATAATATAAAACCTTGCTTCTATTCATTAATATGTGTACATTGTCTAAAAATAAATGACAAGAAAATAATTCTTGGAAGATGATCATACAAAAGTGGAATATTTCATTTCAATGATTGATATAAAATTTTAAGCAACTAATAATAATAATAATGTTTTTGATTAAAAATGGTGACACAATTAAGTAACAGTCTCCCTTGAGGCCCTCTAATAAACAAACAAAAGTGTATTTATAGGCATTTAGATTTGCATTTAAACAACACCATAATGAAATAAATCAGTACCATCAAAAAAATACCAATCAACTCCATCATGAAAAACCATATCAACACCACTATGAAATAAAATATCAAAACCATGAAATACCAAATCAATGCCATCATGAAATACCATATCAAAACCACCATGAAATACCAAATCAATTCCATCATGAAATACCATAACAAAACCACCATGAAATAACATATCAAAACCATGAAATAGCAAATCAATTCCATCATGAAATACTATATCAAAACCACCATGAAATAGCAAATCAAAACCATGAAATACCATATGAACACCATCATGAAATACCCAACCAATACCATCATGAAATACCAAATAAACATCATCATGAATACCAGATCAAAACCATGAATGACCAAATCAACACCATAAAATACCATATCAACACCATCAAGAAATACTAAGCTGTATAAATGTACAAGTCAAAGTAAAACAGAATGTCTGAAAAAACAAGAAGAACAAATCTGGTTTTGGAATTACAATGTTATATTAAGCCAAGTACTGTGAGTAGTATTGTTTATTTTAATACACTTTGAAAAGATCGGGGACATAACCAGACACCATTCCATGAATGCTATTGTAAACAAGAACTACCTTTAAATAGTCTACCATGATTAGTCTGACCTTTCAGAAAGTCCTTCCCAGACTCATTTCCATATGAAACTCCTTCCTAATGCCTCCAAATATATAACATTTTACAGACCTATTACATTAAAAAAGGAAAGGCAAGTTCAAAATTTGAGTAAAATTAATCGGTTATGTTGTTTCCGAGATAAGGGGTTGTGGGAAATTATTTTGGATTTAAGTCCATTGATTGTGGGAACATTTTGTATTTAAGTGTAGGGGTTGTGGAAACATTTCACACATGGTGATTGATTCACATAATGTAATACCAGGTCTAAGCACATAGCCTTTCCATTAGCATAAAATACTATTAGATACATATTTGATAAGCAAGATTGACTGACATTGTGCAAAGATCTATATAAGGACTAAATGAGAGAACTTAGATCCAGAGGACGTTCTGGGGACTTGGTTGCCAATCCCCCGACCACTTTTCCTTTTAAAATAGTATACCTTTATTTGAAAACTGAGAAGATTAGCCATTTTAGGAAAAAGAAATCACCTTGTACAATAAATATGGACCTGTCCCTAAAATTGCAGCTGTGGATAAACCCAGCTCTACTGGCATTATACAGCTAGAGCTGATATACAGTTTATAGAACATAATGGAGCTTTAATGTAATACAGCTGAAATAGAGTTTATAGAACATAATGGAGCTTTAATGTAATACAGCTGAAAGAGTTTACAGAACATAATGGAGCTTTAATGTAATACAGCTGAAATAGAGTTTATAGAACATAATGGAGTTTTAATGCAATACAGATGAAATAGAGTTTATAGAACATAATGGAGCTTTAATGTAATACAGCTGAAATAGAGTTTATAGAACATAATGGAGTTTTAATGTAACACAGATAAATTTGGGTTCACAGAGCATAGCGGAGCTTTAATGAAATAAAGCTGAAATAGGGTTTATAGAACATAATGGAGTTTTAATGCAATACAGATAAATTTGGGTTCACAGAGCATAGTGGAGCTTTAATGAAATAAAGCTGAAATAGGGTTTATAGAACATAATGGAGTTTTAATGTAATACAGATCAATTTGGGTTCACAGAGCATAGTGGAGCTTTAATGAAATAAAGCTGAAATAGGGTTTATAGGACATAATGGAGTTTTAATGTAATACAGATCAATTTGGGTTTACAGAGCATAATGGAGTTTTAATGTAATACAGCTGAAACAGGGTTTATAGAACATAATACAGCTGAAATAGGGTTTACAGGACATAATTGAGTTTTAATGTAATACAGATGAATTTGTGTTTATAGAGCATAATGTAGCTTTAATGTAATACAGCTGAAATAGGGTTTACAGATCATAATGGAGTTTTAATATAATATGGATGAATTTGGGTTTTTAATATGTACCTCTCAAACTTCTCAAGTTTAGCCATGAGTACTTCCTGTACATGGACCTTAGCCTCTGCTGTGGACAAGCTTTTCTCCAGGATCTGACCACATTTCCTCATGGCCTTAATTTTTGGTTCAGCCACCTCCAGCAACTCATGTGTCGTCTGCACAGAAAAATCATGCCATTTGTTTTAGAATGAGGGGCAAACAGAAATAAATAATGACAATTCTTTAAGAATGAAGGGCAAATCATTACAAGCCCTTAAGAAAGAGGAATAAAGAGGGTGAAACTGGAATTTCTGACATATTAATTGAAAATAATAAAACAATATTTTTGTACATAGTGTTGATGACTTGCAGTACCATTATTATTGATGCTGACTCAATCACTGTCTTTCTAATGACTTCCTGAATCTGATATTTTCATCAGTGAATGACTAATGAATAACCTGTATTTCACATTTGCAGGCAAATTGGTAAAAATATAATGCACTATTAACTTAACTGAGAAAGGAAACAACACATAACCAATTTTCTTCATCAGGCAATGCCTTACTGTATAAAGGGAGATAAGTCTGTTATGTTCATAGAATACTGCCTATATTTTCTATATGACAGAAAAATAAAACTACCAAATACATGTACTTTCAACAGTATGAAGTTAAATATTTAAATCAAACACTTATTTTGTTAAAAACTATTTACCTAGTGTTCTTTTGTATGATCAGGGCTCTACTTAATTTGTGGCTGATATTGACAATGGACAGAATATTAACCCTGAATGCCTCCCAAACTTGTCTAACTGTAAAACTACCCAATTTTTTTTATTATAAACTTCTTTTGCAGTCTTTTAGGCTTTACACTCAAAAGAAGATTTGATTCCTGTCACTGCAAATATGGAGTCGAAGCCTAATTACAGTGTTTACCTGGCCTATGTGGAATGCAGATACAGCATAGACTTTCATCTACTGTTACAGAATATTTATCCATGCACACCCTAGCATGAATAATGCAATTCCAGACCCTTCCATAAAACTTTAATCCACATCTTACTTGATAACATTCCAACCATCAAAAGGCTACATTTGTCAATTTTGAGTAACATTTCTAAGTCTGCAGTAATACTTGTTACTTACAATTCTAAGAAAAGATTTTTGATGGAGCTAGTGGTATACAGACCATGATCTACTATTGCACACACCCTGATCTACTGGTCTACAGACCATGATCTTCTATTGCACACACCCTGATCTACTGGTGTACAGACCACGATCTACTACTGCACACACCCTGATCTACTGGTGTACAGACCACGATCTACTACTGCACACACCCTGATCTACTGGTGCAGTATATAACAGCAGGTCATGGTCTATGTTGTTTGGTTGAAATCATATGGAGAGATAATTGGTAGACCCTGATCTACTGGTACATAGATTCTGATCTACTGGTGCATATATCCTGATCTATCTTCTGTATCATACTATTACCTTTGTCTGGGCAAGGGATGCCATTAGTTGAGGACTATATCCAGCCTTGGAAACATCGGCTAATTGTGGCAGTGACTGCTCTGCTTCACACAAAGCCAGTTCAGCTGACTGTAGAAGTGTGTGAAAATCTTCATACTGCACATCTAGGTCCTGCAATCCAACAAAAAACAACACATACATTGAGATATTTTTCAGTACACAGATCTAGGTCCTGCAATCCAACAAAAAACAACACATACATTTAAATATTTTAAGTACACAGATCTAGGTCCTGCAATTCAACAAATAACACAAACACTGAGATATTTTAAGTACACAGATCTAGGTCCTGCAATCCAACAAATAACAACACATACATTGAGATATTTTAAGTACACAGATCTAGGTCCTGCAAACACATACATTTAAATATTTTAAGTACACAGATCTAGGTCCTGCAATTCAACAAATAACACAAACACTGAGATATTTTAAGTACACAGATCTAGGTCTTGCAATCCAACAAATAACAACACATACATTGAGATATTTTTGAGTACACACATCTAGGTCTGGTGATCAAACAAATAACAACACATATATTGAAATATTTTTCAGTACACACATCTAGGTCCTGTAATCCAACAAATAACAACACATACATTGAGATATTTTGAGTGCACGCATCTAGATCCTGTAATCCAACAAATAACAACACATACATTGAGATATGTTAAGTATACAAATCTAGGTCCTGTAATCCAACAAATAACAACACATCCACTGAGATATTTTTTATTACAGCTTATCTGTAATGTGTATTGTTTTACAGATTATCTGTAACAGCAAAGTTTATTCTCTCATACATCTTACCTGTAAAATCATGAGATTATTCTCTGTTTGTGAGACCAAAGTTTTGAACTGACTGTTGATACTTTCCAGCATCTGAGTTATCGTGACATGACTACTTGATGAGGCATCTTTATCCAGCTCTACCGCCTTCTCATTCAGTTCACTGATGACTGGACGTAAGTGTTGAACCTTCTCTATAAAGTCCTGAAATGAGTGTGCTTGTGTGACTTGGATTTTTAACGTAGCTTTAACAATTTTTTAGTCATATCGCTATGATGTCTGCAGTGTGGCAGTTTATAGTGATGTCTAGCACTGGGGTATCATGCTGCAGACATGTAGCATGATGTTCCACCCAGTCACATTATCCTGACACTAGGCCGACCAGCCCTAACACTGACCTCTTAATGTGCCAAGCGAGGCAGCTGTTAGTGCCATTTTTGTAAGTCTTTGGTATGACTCGGCCAGGGATCAAACCCATGACCTTCCGCATCCAAGGCGAATGCTCTAACCACTAGGCCACCGGAGCGGTTTCCTGAAATGAACATTGATCCATCTGCATTATTAGGAAAATAGTTTTATTTCCAAATTTCTTCTAACTGAAATGAATTGGTCAATACAGTACTTCTTCAAATTTCTTCATTTGATGACACAATTCAATAATTATATATATGGTGATTATATGTTAACAATACTGTGTTATTTTTGCCAACAACAATCAACCAGGTTTTGATAGTTCATATTTTTCCTGCCCTGTTAGTTTCATATTTTTGTCTCTTTTATAAATTCAGTTTTTCCACAAAATTAATTCGTGAAAACCAAGAAGCATTTTTTCCCAAAAAGCCACAAACTGACAAAATCTTATTTTTAATGGCACTTACAATAATTTTTTATTAGTACATATCTTTTCAAATTCAAGTACTTTTTAATTCCTTTATGTTTTGTTGACTCACAAAATGTTTTCCTTCCATGGATAATCTAACTCTTGATGGACCTTAAAAATCTCAACACAAAAATGTATTAGCTTATATTATTCACCTGGCCATGTGATTGTACCTACTTTCAAGCTATGTAATGTTAACATCATTTACGATACATCAACGTAGAGAATATTACAGAAAAGGAGAAAAATATAGTTCTGCAATGGTACCAAATAATTTAGAATTTCTATTTGCATTAAAAATAAAACAGAAGAAAATTACTGGTTTCGGAACTGGAGTTTATATCTGGATTTTATATTTTTTGGCCCTAGATCTACAAAGCAGACTGGTCAGAACTTCACTTAAACATATGCACCTTTGCAAAAAATAGGGTAAGTTTTAGATTTGGAATTAAAATGAGCCAGGACATGAAAATTGTGGGTCCCAAATGTAATAATGAGGTACAATTTTAATCCTTTTGCACATGAACTAATAAATAGCCAGTCAAAAACATCTTTTATAAACCTATACATCTGGGTAAATGAAAATCTCTTGGAAACAGATGTGTTCAGATGCATTCAGAAGTAACCCCAATAATGCATTTCCAACCCCCATTTCAAGTGAAAATGGAAAGAATCTCCTGGGGACAATGCTTACTTTTGTATCTGCTAGTTGTGTCTTTATCTCTGCTGGACTGACTATAGAAACTCCCTCCACTTTCCTCCAGTCAGTTATAAGTGTCTGCAACTCATGGGATACTTCATCAATCATCAGCTGTGAATATAAAAATATGGTAAAACACACGGAATTATTATATTATTTAACTTAAAATGTGACTTCTGGTTGGGCTTTGTATTATACGCCATTTACCATTTAACAACCCCTTCTAAAACTGTAAACAAAATAAAATGTAATATCAAATCATGATGTCACATGTGGTCAACACATGGTGTTCATTTCTATTCATAATGCAGGACTCTTCCAAACACTTTCCTGAATACTACTGTCCTACTGCATGATGTAAAGAATCTAATCTTCCATGCATACACATTTGAATATTATCTTATTGCATGATGTAAACAATTTAATCTTCCATGCATACACATTTGAATATTATCTTATTGCATGATGTAAAGAATCTAATCTTCCATGCATACACATTTGAATATTATCTTATTGCATAATGTAAAGAATCTAATCTTCCATGCATACACATTTTAATATTATCTACTGCATGGTGTAAAGAATCTAATCTTCCATGCACACACATTTGAATATTATCTTATTGCATGATGTAAACAATTTAATCTTCCATGCATACACATTTTAATATTATCTACTGCATGGTGTAAAGAATCTAATCTTCCAAATACACTCATTAGTTTAATTGGAGTACCTGTAGGTTAAGACTTTTAGTTTAATTAACATGTGTGAGACTGAAATAAGGTTGTGAGATATGGTATCAGAAATTACAATTTATTTGCATGTCATAAATAAACATCTCATTCGCATTCTCTTGTTGTGTGTCTTCACTAAATGCAACCCCAACTGGCTTCATCCTGTTACATATATGCCATTTGAAACATTAACTTTGTGGAATTACATGAATTAACAACAAAAAATGACAATGTATGTTTCCAAATATGACAAATATTTGTGGTTTGAGACTTTCTGTACTGTATTAGGTTTGTCCAATTCCTCCCATAAATATAACTTTTACATAATGTTGGATGTCAAGTTTGTGTTAACTTCATAACCTAAATTAATGAGAGAAAATAGAAGTGACACCATCTCCACATTTCTGTTCCGAGTAGTGAGATTATATTGGTATGTAAAGGGAGATAACTCTAGACCCATAAATGATGGTCAACAACAATATTGGTATGTGTTTTTCTGAAAGGCAGGTCCTATACCATTCTTCTTATAAATTTGTGAAGAATTAATTATTATCTCACTACACTGAGGTTTTCTGAAGCATTCCAATTGTAGATTTCTAAATACTGCATTCTGAATGAATGCATTTCACTCAAAGTCCATACTCTGTAGATGGAAGATAATTTATATAAATGTTGTGTTTTTAATTACTCTAATTGTCATAATTATTATTTTAAAAAACCAGAAACATTCACTTTATACAATATAAAAACAAACTTAATCCCAAGTCCCATGTTTTTATAGGTGTTTCCTTCATTCATCCATCTCCTACTTTTTCAAATGGGGCCCCCGAGTGGCTGAGTGGTCTAAAGTGCTCTTTGTTATGGATCAC
This sequence comes from Sinohyriopsis cumingii, assembly GCA_028554795.2. Classification (NCBI taxonomy): domain Eukaryota; kingdom Metazoa; phylum Mollusca; class Bivalvia; order Unionida; family Unionidae; genus Sinohyriopsis; species Sinohyriopsis cumingii. The sequence goes on along the minus strand of CM068825.1, from coordinate 22,295,865 downwards.
TGCCATCTCACCTTTGTCTGTGTGGGTTTGAGTCTCTGATTTAGCCTATCTGAGTATATGAGAAAGGATGCAAGTAGCTTCTCATGGGTTTGTGGTTCTTTCCAGGGTTTTCCCGGGTTCTTTCTCCACCAATACTACTGGCTGCCATGCATAGCCTATTGTGTGCTGAAAAATGGCATTAAACCCTACAACAACAATAACAACAACTTTCTTAGATCTTTCCAGGCAATTAACTGTTGGCAAATGGTATCATAGGAGATGGGAGACTAAAAGAATCTGTGTTGTGGTTTGCACCGAGATATGGAAATCCTGGTGAAGGTGTTACATAATTTTTCTCCCTATCAGGTTCTGCCAAGAGGGGAGACAGAAATAGTAACCCTGTGACTGGAATTTCCTTGTCTTGGTACAAACACCAAATAGATTTTTTTTTCTCACTCTTTTATTTTCTCCATCTAACTTAAAATCTGCCCGCACTTTTGCAATATAGTTAGCAGATTCTAAACACAGTATTCATCCTGTACTATTATTGCCTCTCACTCTAAATAAAGGTGATCAGGTTCTGTACACTTTTATGAGAATCTAGTGATCAATGCTGCTCTTAGAAAGAAAGAAGAAATCAAGAAAAAAGTTATAATTTTTACATGTTGCAAGTATTGCATCATGGGTGTCTTGAGTCAGGTGCTTTTATTTTTGTAAATGTGCATTAAACTGGAATATATTAATGAAGGCCCAGTCGACTCTATGCCCACAAGTTCTATGCATGAGAAAAAAGAAACATAAAATCATTTTATATTATTAGTGTTATCACATTTAATCAATGGATGTCATATGAAAATAACAATACATAATTAATATCTTTTATATACATAACTTTTAACTTTCATCAGTTCTAATTTGGAAATGGTTCTATGGTAAGCAACGGTAGGATAAACTACACAGCTTTAACTAAGTGCGTAAAGACTGCTAGGAAATTTCTTTTTCATGATATTCTTGGAAATTAGAAAGAAAATTTGCTTGATTCATTGAATAATGGATACATTTCATCCATGTGAATAATGGATACATTTCATCTCGTACGTGAGTTTTTCACCTACTTGATGAAATATAATTTATTTACGTTCTTAGCTCTTCAGGACTAATAACAATCTAATTTAACATGAAATATTCATTTTTTTTTTGTTTAATGTACAATCATGACATTGCTTTGTTGAAACATTCCTCAGGATAAGATTTTCTCACTTATAACAAGGGTCATTTTATGATTCTCATGAACATGATTATAAGGAGGGAATTCTACTAGACAATCCTTGTACTTCTGTCCTGCTTTCCCTCAGTGTAAGGTTCCTTCACTTGTAAGTCACTTTCATGGTTCCCATGAACAGTCCTATAAAGAGAGAACACTGTAACTGAAAATCCTTCCACTCCTTGGTCCTGCTTTCCTTCAGTATAAGGTTACCTCACTTATAACAGTCATTTTTGTGGTTCTCATTAACAGTGTTATAAAGAGGGAACACTAGCTGACAATCCTTCTACTCCTGTCCTGCTTTCCTTCAGTATAAGGTTCCCTCACTTATGACACAGATACTTTTATGGTTCTCATTAACAGTTATAAAGAGGGAGTACTGTACCTGATAATCTTTCCACTCCTCAGTCCTGCTCTCCAGCAGCTGCTGTTTTCTATGTGATGCAGCCACGATTTCTGCAAGCTTCTGGTTTGTGTTGATGAGAGACTGACGCAGAGTTTCTTTGTCATTGATGTCCAGGGTTGAGAGGATTCTCTCAGACAGTTCCATAACCTGGTCCATCTCATCCTGGCACATACTTGCCTCTGAGAAATAGTCCTGGCAGAAAAAAGAAACAATTTAAAAAATCAGCCAAGAACTTTGATTTTAATTTTGAATATTTTTCAAATAGTTTAGTCATTGCTTTTAAACAGTATTAATTTTATTTTGATTCTTTTTAAGAAAGTTTGCAACAGTTTATGTATGTAAAATCCTTTGACCAGTTAGAAACTCAGGTACTAAAATGCATTGTGTCTGCTTACTATGCAACTGTTACTAGTCAATGCTGCTAAGCAATACTAAATGAAATAATTAATTTTGATGGCCTACTAACAAAAAGAATATCATGCAAGGATCGTCACATCATTATGTCACAAGGATTTCACAAATGAAATGACACTGTTCAAGTGTTTATCTAGTTTTTTTTTCTACTTATCCTTTGATTATCAATTATTCATTATTTAGTTTAATGGTGATAAATATTTGTAACTGAAACAATATATCTTAAGGGGGCCACATGCTAAACGATTTCATACCTTTAAAAAGGGCCACAAGCTAAATGATTTCATACCTTTAAAAGAGGCCACAAGCTAAATGATTTCATACCTTTAAAAGAAGCCACAAGCGAAATGATTTCATTCCTTTAAAAGGGGCCACAAGCTAAATGATTTCATACCTTTAAAAGAAGCCACAAGCTAAATGATTTCATACCTTTAAAAGGGGCCACAAGCTAAATGATTTCATACCTTTAAAAGGGGCCACAAGCTAAATGATTTCATACCTTTAAAAGGGGCCACAAGCTAAATGATTTCAAACCTTTAAAAGGGGCCACAAGCTAAATGGTTTCAAACCTTTAAAAGAGGCCACAAGCTAAATGATTTCATACCTTTAAAAGAAGCCACAAGCTAAATGATTTCATGCCTTTAAAAGGGGCCACAAGCTAAATGATTTCATACCTTTAAAAGAGGCCACAAGCTAAATGATTTCATACCTTTAAAAGGGGCCACAAGCTAAATGATTTCATACCTTTAAAAGGGGCCACAAGCTAAATGATTTCATACCTTTAAAAACTGGTAAGAACATATCATATCTAAATTGGACAAGTGACTGTCATAGAACAAGTCCAGTGTAATTATATTTTGCTTGTTTTTATGAATCCATTATAATAATGTTTTTGCTTAGTTTTATATTATACATGCATTTTCAGTAAAACTGTGTTAGTCTGCTGACTGCAGTTTTTGCCATGTGGATAATTTTACCACTGTGTCTTAGTCTACAAAGAATTTGATGTGTACAGACTCATTCATTGTATTTGATCAAGTTTTGTATAATGCATTCAAGGATTAATACAGTTCAACAATCCAGTGTGCAAGTATGTTTTTCTTGATGGAAATGTGTGTAATACATTCGTGAATTATTATATTTAACTTTTCCAGCATTCTATGATGTGTAGACTCATTTCTGTGCAATGCATTCCAGGTTGAATACAATTCACCAGTACTGCATTCAATGTGTTATTGGATTGACTTCTGTATAATGTTGTTCTTGTAGGGTTTAATGCCATTTTTCAGCACAAGATAGGCTATACATGGAGGCCAGTATAACTGGTGGAAGAAGAACACTTGAAAACCATGGGAAGATCCATAGACTCATGACAAGCTATTGCTAAGCTTTCTCAAGTACCCACATTAGCTGAGCCTGAGATGAGAACCCATGCAGACTGTGGTGAGATGGCAGTGATCCGGTGTCACGGAATTGTATAAATCCCTTTATTTATTGAATACATGTACTCAGGTTTTGTTTTTCATGTACAATCATACTAGAGGGTGATTTGTGTATATTGTAAAATATTTCAAAATAGTGAGTTCAATTCATCCTATGCAGCACATGCAAAGTGCTTTTGATGTGAAAAACTGAATACTTTCAGCACACTGATGATGTATGGCTGCACCATCTGTGTATAAATGACTCACCCTAAGACTAAAATCTTCACATTACGGAATGTCTTGTCAGTGAGTGGTGTATTTAAGGACTTTGCTCATCTTCAGCTGTACAGCTGATCAGAGTTGCAGCTGTAGAGCTGATGAGAGTTGACGTGGTACCAGCTGTAAAGCTAATCACAGAAGTTGACCATAGCAGCTGTAAAACTGAACCATAGCAGCCACAGAGCTGAGTGAACAGTGTTGCTGATCGAGTAGCAGGTGAGCGGGTGTTGCTGACTGATTGGTGGGCACTGATTGCTTGATTGACCAAGGAATTGAATGGTGGTCAGTGATTACCTGGAATACTGACTTCTTGACTGACCAGTGGGACTGGTAGCCAAAGTGTGCTGGTGACAGAGTGTGTAACTCCATACATGTAATCTTTTAGCTGTGGTTTGTAATACCCAGTGTTTTGGGATTGTAATGATATTTTGTATGATATATGCCCCATTGTTTTCATCACTTTACTATTTGAGTAAAATACCTCATCTGTCACTATTTAAGTGAATTCATTTTTACTATCTGAATCATTCAACTTTGTCCTTGTACTGTGTAAAGGTCATTTATTTGTATTTTCATTTGTTGCATTATTAGGTTCGTGTAGATTATGTTAATTTGTCCAACATTTGGATTTTATACATGCACATATGAATTATAATTCTTTTCTCATTAAAGTCATTCATCAATAAACATTGTATCTGTATCACCATCAAAAGTGTTGTTATAAATCCGAAATCCAACCCATTTATCTTGTTACATCCGGAATGGTGAGCGGTTTAGACCACTCAGCCACTCAAGGCCCCTTGTGTATAATGTATTCCAGGACTAATGCAGTTGACTGCAATGATGTCATTGTATGTTTGTTCCTTGGGTCATCTAACATGGTAAAACCTTGGTATAGTAGCCAAGCTAATGTTTTATAAACTTCATCTTTGGCTTCACATTCTAAAACATGCGCTTACAATTCACATAACCTCTTCCAATAAATTCACATAACCCCTTCCAATGAATTAATTCACATAACCCCTTCCAAAGAATTAATTCACATAACCCCTTCCAAAGAATTATTTCATATAACCCCTTATAATGAATTAATTCACATAACCCCTTCCAAAGAATTAATTCACATAAACTGTTCCAAAGAATTAATTCACATAACCCCTTCCAATCAAATTAATTCACATAAGCCTTTTGAATCAATCGTTTCACATAACCCCTTCCAACCAGGTTTAAAAATCATAAAAACTGCAAAAAAGTAATCCTCTATACTCTGTATTCACTAAAAGTAACACTGAGTGTGTCATAGTCTGTACCTTGTATTCACTAAGTGTATGATGGAGTGTGTCATAGTCTGTATGTACCCTGTATTCACTAAGTGTTTTACTGAGTGTGTAATAGCCTGTACCCTGTATTCACTAAGTGTATGATGGAGTGTGTCAGAGTCTGTATGTACCCTGTATTCACTAAGTGTTTTACTGAGTGTGTAATAGCCTGTACCCTGTATTCACTAAGTGTATCGTTGAGTGTGTCATAGTCAAGTCCTTCATAGCCAGAGTCTAGGAGCTCCTCAGCTCCATGGATCCAATCGGATATTTGCTTCATGGATGCCTCCAGCTGCATCCTGTCTGCCTTTGCCTCAGTCATGTACTGCTCCTTCTTTGATATCGTGTCCTGGGAAAGAAAAAAACCACTTTTCTTTCAAAACTTAAGGCCACTCTTTGAAAATGTATTCTAAACAAAACCATACATTAATTCTAAAAATCTATAATTCTAGTACATTTTCCAGATTTTGTATCAAAATATTTACATGAGAAAAGAGAAAGTAAAACATTTAATTAGCTTCCAGAAAAGCCTAAATTGACAAAAAAGGCAATATAATATCAGAAATTTAACTCTTAAATACATTTCCTTTGTAGATGACAACTCTAGCCTTGATAACAAGTTATATGACCTTGATAGTCTCCTCAAGGTTGTGAATCTGTTCTAGTTTCTTGTTGAAAGTGGGTGATAATGGCTCCTCCATCTCTGCGTAGTGTTCTTGCTCGACCTGAGCTTTTATCTTGAGAGCATCAAGTCGATCTAGTGCATCCCGAGACAGTGCCTGAAATTTAAGTTAATGTCTCATTAATATTGAACTACTTGTGTATAAATGCTCTGTTAAAAAACCTGTGCATACGGCATTACACAGACTGGTTTCTTGCATGTATGCATTATTTTTTGGCCGATAAAAAAAATTAAAAATCCGCTACCTCAAAATGCAAATAATATACTGACCATGCCATGATTTTAGAAAAAAAATGCAGTAAAACATACTATTATGTGGCTAAAATATATTTTTTTACTTGTATGAAACTAAACATTTTGAATCAAAATTCCGAAATGATGAACAGCAGTTATGGAGACAGAGACAGAAACAGAGATACAGGAAAACAAACAACAGAATACTGTTGTCTAACAGCACAATCCTGAAACAAACATATGTGGAAATGGAAATGGGAAGGTAGAGGTATATAAAGCAAAACAATACGGATTCCCATACAGAAGAAATTATTGAAGAGGAAAACAGAATGATACAACTGAAAAATAGCTATACAGGCAGATGAATAAATAAATCCAGTAAAGAATTATAATAAAGTTACTGTGACAGATTAATCAAAAACTGAGAATCAATTATACAGAATGGAACATAAAACATACCTGATGCCGTTTCAAAGCCTCTGTGACCTTTTCAGGTTCCAGATCAAGATAAGTACAGGATGCAAGAGTTTGCTCTTTTTGCTCCAACCAACTCATGGTTTCATTCACTGTTGCTTCAAAATTGTCACGGTTTCTCTGAATAGTCTCACACTGCTTGGCTTTACGAACTGCTATCTTTTTCAATCCATCAAGCTGAGATTTGATAGCTTTGACCTTTTCATTAACTGCTTGTGCATTTTCAGCAGTACCCTCAATGCCAATTTGCTGGGCCTTGTCACCTAATTTGAAAAGGGCAGGATTGGCATTCTCTAACTTGCTAACAACAGCCTGCAATGCCAAAAAAAAAAAAAAAACCTTAAAGAGAATCTGAAATGTTTACTTGATATCTTAATATGAACAAAATGGCTTTTTCTTTAGTTCATGATTTGCTTTTATTCCTGGTTTGGTTAAATGCTTTTTGTAAAAAAATTCATTAAATTCTGTTGATTGGTTGAGATAAAAAAATGTTTGAACATTTTTGTATTTAAGTATGTTTAAACATTATTGTATTTATGTATCTGCATACATTATTGATGGTGGATTTATATTTTTTGTAAAAAATTTAAGGGACTTTATTTCAGATTGCTTTCTATCATACTTGAATAAATTTAGTTGAGCCATTTTTTTAAAAGAAGTTCCGTTAGCAAGTCTTCATGACAAAAAGAGATCCCCTCTCAAGAGAACCTGAAACATTTGCTTGGCATTTAAACATGAGTATTCACGACAAAGAAAACTATTCAAAAATAAGACCTGACATATCTTCTCGGCATTTAAACACGAGTCTTCATGACAAAGGAAATCCATTATAAAGAGAACCTGAAACATCTTGCTTGGCATTCAAACATGAGCAAAATACTTGACCATTATTTCATCATTTCTAGTTATATTTGACCCTGTAACCCTATATAAAAAAATCCAAACTAGATAAAAAGATGTTTTTTCTGACCCTGTATTCCTATATGAAAATCCCATCTAGATTAGAAGATGTTATTTTTGACCCTGTATTCCTACAGAAAAAATTACCAGACAGATTTAATTATGTTATTTATTACCTGAATCCCTATACAATAAAATCCTAACTAGATTAAAAGATCTTATTTCTAACACTGTATTCTTAAACAAAAAAATCCCAACTAGACTGAACAGTGTTCAATGTCAAACTGACAATACCTTTTATTAAAATTTATTTTAAATTTGTTAGGACGGTATTTTTGTTTGGATGAGAATATATTATTTATTTTTTAATAATTAGTTTTGTGGTAAAATGCTAAAAATCAAAATGACAAACATTTTCATTTGAGTTTCTTTCATTAAATGCTAATTATAATTCAGAAACATATATCAACGTAAAGGAGACATTTAAAAATTGTTCCTCATGCAGGATTTAAGTAGTTTGCTGATTATTTAATATCCACTTTTGCAGAAAGCTTCTCATTTACTTCATATCTGATTTACTTGGATTGAATTTAAGCCTGTCATGCAGTGAAATATGTTTCAATTCTGATTGGTTGTTATTGTTTGTTGATGTCCAGGGGAAAACAATAACCAGCAATCAAAACTAACTGTAGCTTATTCATTGCATGACACACTGGAAATACTGCATCAAAATTAGATGTTCTTTTGGGGTTTACACTACTTCTCAGTACAAGAAAGGCGATATGGCAGCATACCCACATTGGCTGAGCTTGAGCCTAGAACCCAAGTGGACAGAGGTCAGATGGCAGTGATCAGTAAAGGCTTTAGATCACTTGGCTACCCAAGCCCAAAATACAACTAGATACCCAAGGCCCAGATACAACTAGATACCCAAGGCCCAGATACAACTAGATACCCATATCATAAGGATACAGGGCCATCTCATAAGGATACAGGGCCATATCATAAGGATACAGGGCCATATCATAAGGATACAGGGTCATATTATAATGATACAGGGCCATATCATAAGGATACAGGGCCATATCATGAGGATACAGGGTCATATTATAATGATACAGGGCCATATCATAAGGATACAGGGCCATATCATAAGGATACAGGGCCATATCATAAGGATACAGGGCCTTATCATAAGGATACAGGGCCTTATCATAAGGATACAGGGTCATATTATAATGATACAGGGCCATCTCATAAGGATACAGGGCCATATCATAAGGATACAGGGTAATATCATAAGGATACAGGGCCTTATCATAAGGATACAGGGCCATATCATAAGGATACAGGGCCTTATCATAAGGTCATTAGGCCTTCTAGCCATTTGAGCTTAAATTTGTATGCTTGTGAAAATTTTTGATTTTGAGATTGAGATTGACATTATTAATCAGTCAGATCATCTTGTATACTCACTCTCAGCTTGACAGTCTTGACTGGCAATGAGTCTCCACTTTCTATAAGTCCATCGATCTCATCCTCACATTCCTTAACCAGGCTCTCCATCTCATGAAGTCCATCATGGAGATCTTGTCGTGATGCCACGGCCTGCTGTGACTTCTTGCAATGATGTGCAACCTGGTCACTCAACATCTCGTATGTAGAGGTCAGCTGTAATATCTCATCTGCATCACTCTTCTGACCAGCATTTCGGAGTCGCTCCACAGCCTGGTTCAGTTGTGCGATTGTTGGTTGATAATTGGCGATTCTTTCTGCAATTGCCTGTTGGTGAAAATGAATACCTCTGTTATCCAAAATTCAAACTATACTGTAAAAAAACAATTACACAAAAAGGCCCTTCAAATGTGTCCATGTGAAATGAATGTTCCCACTAATATAATGCATTTGAAGAGCAAAGGTCAGATTCAAACAGGGTCCATAACTCCAATTAAGTTTTTTAGAAAATGATGACAAATGAAAACTAGATCTTCTAACATGTTAAGCCTCAAACTAAATTTGGTTTAATTCATAAAGTCCTTCAATTGTTATAAAATTAATCTTGTAACAGAAAAAGAGGTCCAAGAAAGCCTGATATCACTCACCTGGTTTATATAACTTAATAGTTGACTATTTCACTCAACCTGCCTACTTAATATTGTAAGAAAAAAAAAATATATAAACTGTCTCTTAAACTTTATATGTGTGAATTTTACCTACTATATTAGCTAGTAATCTGAAACTATCTATTTCCAAAGATCAAAATGGTGTTGTATCCTGGGCAAGTCCAGTGGACATTTTCCAAACTTGATCGGAAATATGGCTTCCAGAGTGGCTTCAAGCAAATGTTCACTGACAGGCACAGGACCATAGCATAAGCTCACTTGGCCATATGGACAAGTTAGATAAAAATGATTACAACTCTCACAGTATAATACACATTAATTATAGATGGCCTTGCATACAACAATTTGATTGAGAGAGCCTTCAGTTAGGCAGATGGGCATTCAGGGGCCTATATCCTTTAAAAGATAATGTAAAATGCTGGAAAAGAATTTTTTAAAGTCTCATTAATAAAAGGTACATGAAATATATTTTTACTGAAATCCACATTCCTTAGTAAAAATATGCATTGGAAACCAGAGTTACAAGGAGGCAAAAAATCTGGGGCCATAACCCTTCTAAATTAAGTTGCTGAATGCTGAAAAAAAATCAAATTCATTCAAGGTGTAAGCAAAATAAAGCTGAATGCCAAATTTGGTTTCAATCCTTGTTAAAGGAATGATGCTGAAACCCAATTCAGGAGGACAGAACTCTTGTAAATTCAATCCTTGTTAAAGGAATGATGCTGAAACCCAATCCAGGAGGACAGAACTCTTGTAAATTCAATCCTTGCTAAAGGAATGATGTTGAAACCCAATCCAGGAGGACAGAACTCTTGTAAAGTATTTCATGGAATGCTAGAAATCAAATTAATGCAAGGTCTCATTAATATGAAGATCCATGCTTGTTCAATCATTAATCCTTGTTAAGGTAATGCTGCATAAACCAAAGCTGGAAGGATAGAAAATCTGGGGCAGAAACTCCTCTAAATTAACATGTAAAATTGTACAACTCATATTCATCAAAGATTTTATCATTATAAATGTGCATGCCAAATCTGGTTGCAAACCAACACATCTGGTATAATCATTTTATGGAACTTAAAAGTCAGAAGAACAGGCAATAAAGGGACGTAACTGTTGCTAAATGATCTGGAAATCGAACTAATTCAAGATGTTATCAGTACAGAGCTGTGGAAATGAAAGTCTTGAAGACAGGCACTCAGGGGCTATAACTCCTAAACATGATGACAGAGAGGGTTAGAAATGATTACTTTGCAGGTCGTGTCAACATAAAACTGCATAGCATTTTGGTTGGCAGTAAAATCATCTATTGAAAATCTAACTGCTGACTGATGGACACTGTGATTATTATATGATAACATACTGAAATGTAATTTTCATTAATGACTTCCAGTATGTCTTTACATGTACTTCTTGGTCCTACTGTAAATAAATACTCTCCATACCTCTTTTTTGAACTAAAATTATTTTTGATACCCCTTTTTCAAGTTATCCATATTCACTCAGCCACACTTCACTTCAGTCAGATTTCTGTTTCCATCTATTATACATATGACCAATGCATAGCTACCTTAAACAGCCATATGAACCATGAAAATACAACAGGCACCAAAACAGAGTGTGTATTACATGGCATTCATGACATTATTTCATCCCTTCATCCTTATCACCTCATATTTCTTCAGATTGTCCTCAGCATCCTCAACAGAGTAGCCAATAGACCTAGGAATGTCACGGAGATCCTGCTGTATCTGAGCCAGCCAATCAGCTGCCTCCTGAATATTCTCTGTCACCTGAGAGCGTGTCTCGATTGCCTCTTCCAGGGCCCTCAGGCGCTCATTGATTACAGTAGACAGTCTGGGGAGAGGAATGAGTTAAGACTAAATTATTATCATGCACAACTCTTATCAATGTATCTACAACATTATTAAAAGGAAGCTATATACAGATAAGATAATAAACTGATAACATTATGTAAATTTTTAAATTTTAAAATCATTAAATGCACATTTTCCTATGGACAAAATGATATTTATAACTGAAAATATATAAATTCCATGAAACAAAATAAAATACCTGTCCTGTTTATTTTCCAAAGACTGGGTTTGTTGCTGTAGGATATGAACATCACGCTCATGGAGGTCTGGTAGTAGTTTTTGAGCTTGATCTGATATCTCCTTTACAAGTGATCTGAACATGTGAGCTGTGTTGCTTAGTGTCTGCAAAACAATTTTTTTTTCAAGATACTCATAAAACTGCACTTTTACTGCACATGACATTAACTGATAGAACTTGAATGTAATATATCTTTTTTTGTGTTGAACACTTAAAGAAAGCATGAAAATGTATTCTCGACCATATTGAAATCCGATAATGGAGTTTTTGCTGATGAAATATGGGCACTAATGCATATATATATTGAGCATACAGTGTAAGAAAAGAAATATGGGCACTGATTCAAATATCAACTGGACATATAAGAAATATGGGCACTGATGCAAATATCAACTGGACATATAAGAAATATGGGCATTGATTCAAATATCAACTGGACATACAGTGTGAGATAAGAAATATGGGCACTGATTTAAATATCAACTGGACATACAGTGTGAGATAAGAAATATGAGTATTGATAGAAAATATCTATTGGACATACAGTGTGAGATGGAAATATTGGCACTGATGCAAATATCTGTTGGAAATTCAGTGTGAGATATAAAAAAATATGGGCAATGATGCACATGTCTATTGAACATTCAGTGTGAGATAAGAAATATGGGCAATGATGCACATGTCCATTGGACATACAGTGTGAGATAAGAAATATGGGCAATGATACACTTGTCCATTGGACATACAGTGTGAGATAAGAAATATGGGCAATGATGCACATGTCCACTGGACATAGTGTGAGATAAGAAGATAAAACTATGCAAATCTGAGAATGAATCTACTACATGTATACTAAGTTTGTGACTTCTTTTTGAAGAAAGTGACCAAAATGTACACAAAAAGGACTTATGTTCTTTTAACAGATTCATAATTTGAATTATAATCAAACTGTCCTGTGTGACAAGTGTTACCAAATGATCAAACTGTCCTGTGTGACAAAAGTGTTATCAAATGATCAAACTGTCCTGTGTGACAAAATTGCTGACAAATGATAAAATTGTCCCCTGTGACAAAATTGTTGCCAAATGACGAAACTGTCCTGTGTAACAAAAGTGTTACCAAAGGATCAAACTGTCCTGTGTGATGAAAGTGTTGCCAAATGATCAAACTGGCCTGTGTGACAAAAGTGTTGCCAAATGATCAAACTGTCCTGTGTGACAAAAATGTTGCCAAACAATTGTTATATTTCTATGTGTTCTTACATATGTTGATATTCACTAGGTTATTACAATTCTTATGTATAAAAAGAAAGATTTTATGCGAAGAAAACAAATCATGTTCTCACAAAAATGAATGAAAAAGCAGATACAATGGAACATATTAACTTGAAGCTTGACACAATAGCTAAAATAGGACGGGAATTTGTTAAATTGACAGTTTAAAGGTACGATCACTAAAACAGACCAATGACCAATGGTAAATTGACAGTTTAAAGGTACAATCACTAAAACAGACTGATGACCAATGGTAGATTCACAGTTTAAAGGTACAATCACTAAAACAGACCAATGACCAATGGTAAATTGACAGTTTAAAGGTACAATCACTAAAACAGACTGATGACCAATGGTAAATTGACAGTTTAAAGGTACGATCACTAAAACAGACTGATGACCAATGGTAAATTGACAGTTTAAAGGTACGATCACTAAAACAGACCAATGACCAATGGTAAATTGACAGTTTAAAGGTACAATCACTAAAACAGACCAATGACCAATGGTAAATTGACAGTTTAAAGGTACAATCACTAAAACAGACCAATGACCAATGGTAAATTGACAGTTTAAAGGTACAATCACTAAAACAGACCAATGACCAATGGTAAATTGACAGTTTAAACGTACAGTCACTAAATCAGACCAATGACCAATGGTAAATTGACAGTTTAAAGGTACAATCACTAAAACAGATCAATGACCAATGGTAAATTGACAGTTTAAAGGTACAATCACTAAAACAGACTAATGACCAATGGTAAATTGACAGTTTAAAGGTATGGTCACTAAAACAGACCAATGACCAATGGTAAATTGACATATTATGCAAAATAATCTCCAATTGGTATAAATTATAATTTCTGAATTGTGTAAAATTAGTATTTTTGTAATGTAACTGTTTTGCCACCAACTCTTTGGAAATATACATAATATATAACAATGCTGTAAAGTAAACAACTAAAATGTCATGCAATTTAATTTCAGTTTTCTTGCTAAATTTGTTAAAAGTTAATGTTTTTGTTAAACTTGTGATTATCTCTACCTTATACTCCTGGTATTGGTCTTGCAGGATTTCTGTGGCACAGTCTAGTGATGGTTCCAAAGCAATTTTGATCTCAGTCTCTTTGCACCATCGTTCAACCTTCTGTACTTCAGACTCGTGAGTTTTTCTGGTTAGAACACTGTCACGTAGTCTTTCATGTACATTTCGTATATGATTTTTAAGCATCTCATATCGATTCTGCATTTCTGTAAGACACAAAGAAAAAAATCTTACTGGCAGGTTGTCTATGAACAACAAAAATTAATTTTCCTTCTAATGCAATGTCTTATGTATCCGAGTGTAAGCTGCATCATATCAATACAAAAAACTAAACAAAACCTTAATTTGCATATTTAATCATGTGATACACAGAATCTTACATTAGTGTTCACTTCACATGAGATTTATGAAGTTAATAAGTTTCAATATTTTTCTCAACATGGCTCATTAAAACATAGGAATTATTTAACTCCTGTAATAAATGTGAGATAAAATAAAAAATGTGAGATAAAATAACAATGTGAAATAAAATGATAAAATCCACATACTTTATAATGAGTTTTCCAAAAAAACTTGAATCTAATTCCAGAGTTACATTTACACATGAATACATATATTTCATTGCATGCCTCATCATGAACCAGATATGGATGTATTGTGAAGCAAGTCCATGATTGCATTCATATAATTCCAGTAACTCTATCAACTTGGTACAGCTAACATGTGTTTAGTTGTTTCAATGTAACATTAATGTAAATGAATGATTCACAAGTCAATTGTTAGTCAAATGGGTTTTATAAAATGCAGTTTTCATGGGTTTGTACCGATTAACCTCTACTAGAATAAGAACAATATATACTGTTGGTTTAATGATGCAGGGAAGAATAAGGCACCAGCTAATTCACTGCAGACAAATTTATAAAATTTAGCATGGGAGATGTGTTAAAAATGTCTAAGTCCATATTTCAAGGACTAAAATAAAATAAAAACCCATTTACTGTTTAATCATGGCAGATCTCAACTAGCTGCAAAACAAAGCAGCTTTTATCAAGGCATTTTTTGCCTTTTTCCTTTTTCCGAAAACTATTATAGCACCCAAGATCTTATATAATTTTGCATCTGCTCATAGACTTAACTTTTATTAATATTAGACAATATATTCTTTGGTTGATCTAATATGTCTGGATTTGCACAAATGAAAATAGTCTGGAGTTATTAATCATAGGAAATTACGTAAGAATTTCCACAAGTATGTGGAAGCTTGAAGATTGCATATTTGTTGAACATCTTTAAATTTATCCAACAAGCTTCCACATATGCTTTCAACAGTTCAGATGTTGGTGTTATAGAGTCTCTGAAGTGAAGGAAACCAAAAAACTCATAGGGTAGCTGTGACCATGGAAAAGCAATCATAAAGAAATGTGAAGCAAACATGTCACACGTTACCATCAATTCCCCTTGTCCACCTTACCTGTACATTTCTCCTCCAACTCGGCAGCAACTTCAGGTACACATTCTGTCTTGAGGGTCTCTGACCTCTCCAGCAACTGCTGAATGTTGGGCTGGTAGTTATTAATCTCTGTCATCAAGTTCTGCAAATTAAATTCAACAAAATGCATCATGTAGAATTAATTTATAGAAAGATAGTCCCCCTTGTACAAAAATAAGGAAAATATTTATTTTCTAAACCACTCCAGTGACCTAATGGTTAGAGTGCCCACCTCGGATGCGGAAGGTCATGGGTTCAATCCCCGGCCAAGTCATACCAGAGACTTACAAAAATGGTACTAACAGCTGCCTCACTTGGCGCTCAGCATTAAGAGGTTAGTGTTAGGACTGGTCAGCTGGTGCCAGGATAATGTGACTGGGTGAGACATATTGCTACATATCTGGGGCATCATGCCCCAGTGCTAGACATCACTATAAACTGCCACATTGCAGACATCACAGTAATATGACTGAAAAATTGTTAAAGCTACACTAAAATTCCAAATCACACACACACACACACACACACACACATTTATTTTCTAAAAATTTCACACTGTTGAAACAATTCCCAAGGAAGACCTGCAATTTGAGGAACAGTCTGTTTCACTTTTTAAACAGGGCTATAATATACAGGAACAGTCTGTCTCAACTGGGTGGAACAGTCTGTCTCACTTGGGAACAGGTTTACAATACATGGGAACAGCCTGTCTCACCTGGAAACATGGCTATAACGTATAGAATTTAAAAAATCTTGAACACATATTCAGACTGGCAGGGCCCCAGACCCTGGGTGGTCGAAGTGCTTGCCTGTACCAGTCACTGCCATCTCACCTCTGTCCATGTGGGTTCAGTGACCAATGGTTTGCAAGTAGCTTCCTATTGGTCAGTGGTTCTTACATGAGTTTTCCCGGTGTCTTCCTCAACCAGTTATCCTGGCTGCCACGTATAGCCTACCATGTACTGAAAAATGGTGTTAAACCCACAACAACACCAACATAACACTGGCATTGACAATCTCAACAATGCCAGTACTGTCAATGTAAGAATGTCAACAATAACACTACTGTCACTTTAAGAGTGTCAACAATGCCACCAGTCAATGTAAAAATGTAAACAATAATAATACTATCAATGTAAGAGTAAATGCTATTGCAATTTGGTAAGCAGTGATATCAGTTGGTGTAAATTCCAATTTTCTTGGAAGGATGGAAATTTTTCAAGTTATGTATGTAACCAGGTGATTTTCAAAACAAAAGCAACATGAAAAATATTTACTAATTAGTCCTATAGTTAATAAGGATTTCAATATTGGACATAATAAAGAAATACTGGTAAGGAAACGAAATTCAACTATTTTTTAAAATTCATTTTGATGTGTGTATTAAATCAATTACTAAATATACCCTTCTAATGTAGTTCTCAGTTCTGGAAAAGCAGCATAGACTCCAAAAATTATCACTCAGTGACAACAGTGTACACAAAAAAAATTATCACTCAGTGACAACAGTGTACACAAAAAAATTATCACTCACTGACAACAGTGTACACAAAAATTCTCACTCGTGACAACAATTTGCACAAAACTTAAGTTTCCAGTAAAACACCCTTTCTAGTTAAATGCTAAATGTTACATAAATTCATCTCCAGGCAACAGAGACTATGTTTAAATACAATTTTGACTATTTTGGTCCTTCCTTCAAGTATACTGGGACATTATAAAGCAAGAAACTTACCGTCTACTATGTTATTATCCAGCTGAACAACTTTCACCTATTGAAATTATTATTCAGGCTGAAACAAGGCAATTTCATTCTACCTTATCAGATTTATTAACCCTCTAAATGAGAATACTTCAAGGATACTGTGAGATTGACAGACACAAAATACTTATATAGCCATTTAATGGCCTATCTTCAGTTATACCTACAATTTTACATGACTCACCTAATTCAATGATTCATCTTATACTTTAATTGGAGATGTAATTAACTGTTTATAAAAAAATACCGTAATGTTTGTAATATTTCATACAGTTTTATTAATTTTTCTCAGGTGTACAAATAATTATGGGTCAAATAAAACAGTTTCTTAGTCACCTATAATTTATAAATCATAATAAGAAAAAATTCTGTTCAAAAATTTAAGGACAAAAACTAAATATGATTTGCATGGATTGCTCATATATGAGAAATTAAACTGTATCAAAATGTATGTACAATACAGTAAAGCTTTTACTTGTTCTGTCAATTATTCTGTATAGCAGACCAATAGTACTGACGTTTGAATAAACACTTGTCTTTTCCCTACATTTTGCAAATAGTGTCATGACTTTATTAAATAACACAATCAAAAGACACAATTTCCAAAACTACACAGAAATTAGATATACATGTAACTAATTTTCTAAACTTACTTATTCATATCAAGTAATTTATGGCTAAGCAACTGGAATATGTATAAGTTAAAGTCACATGACCAAAAACATCCTTACTAATCTAGTATGTTCATATTTTATTAAATAACACATAAAAATAAGTTCCCACATTTGAAAATAAGAGTTTTGTTAATGGCACATTATACATCCATCCTGTGTTTAATAGTTCTCTATGTAGGCAATAGTAGGGCATGGCTGACTCAAAATTCTTCACCAATGGGTGTCAATAACATTGACCTTTAGATAAGATATGCAATCCTGAAATAAACTTGCTGTGCAAAATCCATTATTTTCTTATTAGATTTACCATGACCTTAAGCTCTGACCATTAGATGCCAAAATCTATGTTTCTTTATGACCCTAAAAGCAAGCCAACCATTTTTTTCAAGGAACATACTCTACAACAAAGTTGTTGTGCAAAACCAATTTTTCTTTTGAGAAACAATGACCTTGAGTTTGGACCACTTAATTCCCAAATCAATAGACCTCTACCTTACTTGGGGAGTGCAAGCATTCTACAAACTTGTTTAGGATTCGGATTTGGAGTTTTTAAATGTAGCTTTAACAATTTTTCAGTCATACCACTATGATGTCTGCAGTATGTCTAGCACTGAGGCATCATGCCGCAGACACGTGGCATCATGTCCCACCCTGTCACATTATCCTGACACCAGGCTGACCAGACCTAACAAAAAAATTTCCTTTCAATTTATTCATTTCAGCAGTTGTTGGCCCAAAGTCAGGCTGATAATGAAAGTTAATTTTGGAGACGCAAAAATATGTTGGCTAATGTCCGCCGTAGTCATTGACTTTATATGCATGACTGCCCCCCCCCGGCCCCCATCTAGAACTAGCATCTAACTAGCCCAAGCACTTTCAACTCTCAATGAGTCTTTTTCACAGGCAAATACAAAACATAGACAAGACAAACAAATAAAACATAAAAACCATTGTCTTTGCAAAACTTTACATGGCTGTTTATACAGGAATTAAACCTTTAAATGTATTATGTTTCAACTAGTTTATTTCAACTTGTTGCAGATGCTGGAAAATATTCTGATTGACCTAGAAATCGATGAGCCATAACGACATCTGTTGTTTTATGTAAATTTATGTAAGGACAAATTATATCCTGGATATTTCATTGTTATAGTAGTAATTATAGGCTAATAAGCAAATTTAGAGAATTATTTAAAAGAAAATGTGTCAGCTGCAAAAGATAATTTTATTTGTGCATGGCTGTCTTTTTCTAGTCTTCTTGGTTTAAACCACTTGGTTTAAATGTTCTAAGGTGGCATATCCACTAAGATTCCTTTTCTTTCCTGGTTTCGGAACTCCAGTTGGGGTTGTGAGCAATTGCAATAAGTGTTAAATCACTGAAAGTGTGGCCAGGGAGGAGAAGTGTTTTGCAACCAGGCTTCTGTACAGCTTCTTTGTCATCCAATCATATCTATGAAGGTCGATTCTTTTGTGTAGCCAAAGTAGGTAAAATCATAGGGAAACATTGGCCCATTGTGGAATCGTTGGATGTACTAAAGTTACTCCTCCTGAACATACCTGTAGTAGCCTACCGGAGACCAAAAAACCTCAAGGACATCCTAGTCCGGGCAAAACTAAAACCAATCACTAATCAAGACCACACTAGTCAATCTGGCCCCTGTGGGGATAAAAGGTACAAAACCCGTCAACATATGATAGAGACCAGGACATTTTCTAGCACAGTGACTAGAGAAAAATTAAACATACATGGTCCAAACAAAATGTGCAAAACAGAGGATGTAATTTATCTCATCACATTTAAGATCTGTAGTCTTCAGTATGTCAGAGAAACTGAAAAGCTACAAAAAAGGATCAAACTTCATATATCTGATTGGATCTAGGTCAATAAAACTATTTTCCATCATCTGCAACAAGTTGAAATAAACTAGCTGAAACATAATATATATAAAGGTTTAATTCCTGTAGAAACAGCCATGTAAAGTTCTACAATCACAATGGTTTTTGTGTTTTATTGGTTTGTCTTTTCTATGTTTTGTATATGCCTTTGGAAAAGACTCACTGAAAGTCTAAAGTGCTTAGGCTAGTTAGATACTAGTTATCCCTTGCTGGATCCAGTGCAATTGAAAGGGCTTTTATACGCCATATAATTTGTATTCTTTATATATATATATGTATGTATGTATGTATGTATGTATGTATATATATATATGTATATATGTATGTATGTATGTATGTATATATATATATATATATATATATATATATATATATATATATATATATATATATATATATATATATATATATATATATATATATGTCTGCACCCCTCTCCAACTGTAGCCATTGACATTATATTGTATGAATTTCCCCCCTCCAGCTGTTGTGATTGGCTTATATATATATATATATATATATATATATATATATATATATATATATATATATATATATATATATATATATATATATATATATATATGACTGCTCCCCCTCCAGCTGTAGCCATTGTATTTACATACATATGACTGCCCCCTCCAGCTGACATTAAGATGTACATGATAATTTGCTTAACAGTATGGCCTTGTGGGAAAGTAATGTAACACTTATAAGATCATATGATAAGTTTTTCTCAGTTGTACCAATTGGGGATTAATGACAGTAATTAGGCAATTTATAGAATAGAGCATGGCTGCTAATAAAAATTGATACCATATTAAGACATCAAATTATTGGTTAATATCAAGGTATCATGTTGCAAATTTGGAAATCTGAATTCAAAATCAACTGTAAGAAAAATAACATCTAAATCATATACAAGTTTGTTAAACCTACGTGTAGAAGCTGGTGATGACGTACTGAAAAGAATTTAAATAAATATATTTATCTGAACCTCAAATCCTATTCCTCTACAGATGACCCTCCCCCCAGCAAACAAATGAAGGATCTATCCAAAGTAGACAGTTTTTAGAAGAATTCTGAACATATTTCACAATTTTAATATGTATTACATAATTAACTTAATAAGTCTTTTCATTTAAAATTGCAATACTACCTTGATTTTTTCTGCCTGTTTCTCAACTTCAGATGAGCTAAGTCGCATCTTCTCCATTTTGTTTGCTTTCTTTTCTCTGTTGTCCAGCCACAGCTTTATCCGCTCTAAACCAACAAGGAAGACTTCACGTTCATTTAAACTGGCTTTCAGTTCATTCCGTTGTTCCACTGCCAACCCGTAAACACGCTCATGCTCCTGACGCAGTTTCCGGATGATTTGTTCAATGTCTACACGATCTTGAGGTGTCAGTTCCTGAAGAATACCTTCCACCATTTGACTGATGTTCTCCATTACAGGCTGTCTGTTTTCCATCTCTGTGCAGGTCAACTATATGATGAGAACATAAAAGTGCATGAAAAAAATTTCACAAAAACGAGAGATAAATGTCAAATGCTTTAAAATGGTGGACATTACTAAGGGTTATAACTCCACAATGTGTACAGGAACATGTTAGTCTGTGCAGACTCAGCAAAATTAAAACAACAATACCGTATTCATGTATTGTTTCGTACCCATTAATTTTTCATACACAATCCAGTTATCAAATAATAATTATTTTAAAGTATCGTAATTTTTCGTTCATATCACTTTGTATTTTTCGAGAAAATCAATTAAATTATTGGACATATAATTTCTACTAAGAAGATTTACGTTTACAAAAAAGATCAAAATACCATATTGCCACTTTGTTTTTACACATATTAATCATTGTTGGTGAGAAAATACAATGAATGATGCATAAGCATGGGCACCCACAGCATAGATTAAGGGGGGGGTCACATGATCTCCCTGAAATAAATATATATATATATATATATATATATATATATATATATATATATATATATATATATATATATATATATATATATATATATATTCCGACAAATTTAATCATGCAAATGATGCTGAAAATATGTCACAAGATTCAGTTCAAAACACTTAGTAAATATCAGCTTTTGTTTCAGACTGCTCACTATACTAAATCTCCCGGCTGTGTCTGACTGATGCCCCCTGCAAAAAATCCTGAACCCCCTTGCAAAAATCCTGACGCCCACGTGCACAAGCTCTCTTATTGTCATTACAATATCTACTAGTGTTTATTAACAAACGGACAAAGGACTTCACAGACCAGACCTTTAAGTATTATTACTAATTAGTTCTCCCTATTAAGTCCATCACCGTAACAAAACACCATGTGGATTTTAAAACAAGTTTGGAAGCCCGTTGATGTTTTCTTATCCAACAAAAATTACATCTCAGTACATGCTAAAATGAAGAACACATACCATTAGTCAATTAGTCTTATTGTTTCATTATAGTCATAGAAACATAAAATATAAAAATCTTGTCATTTTCCATCGTAAATTCGAAAGTCACGGACTCCATTAAATCGATTTGTATATATACATATACCATGTTTTAAGTGCTTGTTCTGTTTTGACTTGGATATAATTAACATTTTATTGCAAATCTATTCTATGATATACCCCACTATTATCTTCATTGGTGAGTTCGAATAACAAGTAATGTGTATGATTGCCTGTCCTTATAAGATCTGCTGTACAGACAATGGCTTCAATAACACATTGACAGATTTTCATTCCCCTAGAGAGAGCCTCATTTCCCTATCTGCAGCCTCGCTGATTTGACATCTTCTGTCCATTCTTGCCCTCAATCTCGTTTCAACTGGATAACCAAAGTGCTAAGCATGTTTAATTTCCAATATAAATAACACTGCATAGCCATGTGGTTGTTGTGACAATGTACATCATAATTAATACAAGAATGAATTGTTGATTTAGCGGTATTCACTGATAATGGAATATAGTAGGGTCATAATACATGAGGATCATCACAATGGTCAGGTAACTGAAAATAGTCTTTTTTTTTCTCTTTGCAAAAGCTACAAATAAAAACCACCCTGAATAAATATGGTCTTGTACAACGAAATAATCTTGTTTCATCTCTCTCTCTCTCACACACACACACACACATGCATGTGAACGTGCACATTTACTAAAATGTTATTTCAAGTTCTTTATTTTTTATTGCAATTTGATAATGAGATTATTGTTACTGTAAAAATACAAGTTGCACTTAATTTCTTGACAAAGTGGACTCATATCATTGCATACAATTTACCAATAAATAATACCCACAACTAATACACGTTCAAACCATCTTAATCATTTTGCCAACATTACACAACATAACAGCTACATATGCTCTAAATGCAGACGAGCTTGCACACTGAGGCATAATCCTATATCTCTCATTCACTAACAACAAAAATCTGAGTACTTTTATTTTTATTGTAATTAGATTCTTGAGTTGAGAGCAGAATGAGACATAAAATATACGTTTACTTTGTACGTTTGTACCGTTGGGTTGTCGAGTAGCTTGTGTTCTGTAGAACTTGTTCAGGTATGATCCCTTTATTTTCATACACGGTCAGTACCACCAAATGATAATTATTTATTTTACATATAATATTTCGTACTCAGAAATTAATAAATATTTCTTCGTGTAAAAGAAATTAAATGAAATACGGTATTGTCCATAAAACTCTGATGATCTGTTCACTGTCTGGATTACCAACTTTCATAACATATCTTGAAGCTGCAAAACTTTGTCCTGACTTAGTGATCTCCAATTTGAGAAGCACCATTTTAAAAGCTCAGTGACAATTATACAGATGTGGACTGACTGGCATCTCATCTGAATTCATGATATCTATCATGCAAATATGTGTAACAACATACTGACAGTGAGGCAAGGATGCTGGCATAATGTGGTGTGACAAATGAAGACCAATGCCAAATCCAAGCACCAAAAATCTGATATAATTTGAACACTGGATGGCACCAACTGTTTAACCTAAGACCTCTTTGAAGTTGAATGAATGCTCCCAGAAGAATTTGTTTAAATACTGACATATGAAGGATTTTATACATTGCTATACAGAAACATAATGTATACAAAACAAAAATAAAAACTTACATTCATTCTCTCAAGTTTGCTCTCTGCCTCCTCTACACTGTACCCCTCAGGCTTTGTCCGAAGTATCTCCTCCTCCTTGCCATTCAGCCACATTAGATACTGGTCAACCTTGTCCCGCACTTCTCCCAGGTCAGTCTTGAGTGTTTGATACCCCTGCTGAAGCTTCTCAACACGACTACGCACCTCATTGTACTTCTTTTCTGATACCCTGATAACAAAAGCCCCAAAATATTACTTAAGAAATGCTGATCAAAATTAATTAACAGAAAGAATGATGGGAAAAGGTCTTTACAGTGTGTAATGTATTGTAGGTTTCCTCAAAATTCCCTTTAGAAGACACAATTTTATTAAATAATATCACTGCTATAAAATTTCATAACCCATTTATAATTAATAACTGTATTTTATATATGTCATGATAATGCAATGTAATGGTCAGAAGCAATGGTATGTACTTTAAAGTCAATTTCATCCTTGTAGGTTCAACATTAACTACTATAAATAAAAACACTGGCTTCTGTCATGTGATAAATAGCCTCTTTAAGCTGTGCTATTTTCAAATGAAATTTATCAAACTAGTTGCATTATAAGAAATCTTTTATTTGAAAGGATTGCAAAAGTCATAAATTATTCAACTGTTTATGTATATATGAAATTTCAAAATTTTAAATAATCACTCACGTAAGATTGTCTATATCTATGTTCATCATCTTAAAGCAAATAATGTACCTCATTATGATATTCATCTAGTAATTACTGTACCTTATTATGATATTCATCTAGTAATTACTGTACCTCATTATGATATTCATCTAGTAATTACTGTACCTCATTATGATATTCATCTAGTAATTACTGTACCTCATTATGATATTCATCTAGTAATGAAAACAAGAGCCCCTTGAAGGGACTGATGCTCAACTTCATGAAAAGAATTTCCATAAATTCATAAGACCATTTCTTTGTCCTAACTGTTGAGTGCTGAAACCCACTGATATTCTTCAGCAAGAACAAGATTTTCAAATTTGCTGCTGTGGTGAACATTGGATGTCTGATTGGCACCATTTTCATTTAGGACCAAATGGTCATTATAAGAAGTATACTGGCGAAATCCCCATGATGATACAACTGCCCATTTGGGAAGAGTAGAGACAATAATATTTTCAAAATGGCTACTACATAGGACCAACCAGACATCATAAGAACTCTTCTGATGAAAACCCCATGTAAAAAGTGACTTTCAGTTTAAGAGCAGTAGTAATAACAAGATTTTCAAGATGGTCACCATGGTGGCCAAACTGGACATCAGATCAGCACCATTTTAATTTAGGACCAACAAGACATTATGTGAAGTCTTCTGGTGATACCCACATGTTGATATGACTTTCTGCCTTGGAGGAGTAACAATAAAAAAAATTTCAAGATGGCTACAATGATGACCATCCTGGCTATCAGATGCACACCATTTACATTTAGGACCAACCAAACATCATAAGAAAGCTTCTGCTGAAAATGGAATGTTGATATGACCAGCCACCTAGAAAAAGTAGTGATGATAAGATTTTCCAGAGAACCATTGTGGTGATCATACTGGAGGTCAGACTGATACCATTTTCATGTATGACCAACCAGACATCATAAGAAGTCTTTCAGTGAAAGCCCATGCTATAATTATTCATTGAGGAAAAGTAATAATAACAATATTTTCAAGATGGCCACTGAGTTGCCTTTATTGGATGTCTCAGAAGCACCATTGTCATTTAGGCCAAACTAGACATCATAAGAAGTCTTTCAGTGCAAAACCCCATGTTGATATGACCATCCAATCTGGAGAAGTAGTAATAAGAAGATTTTCAAGAAGGCTGCTGTGGCAGCCATATTGCATGTCTAAATGACATCCTTTTCATTTATGACCAACCAGACTATGGGACAAATGTGTGTGTAAAGTTTCATGGCAATCCTTCCAGTAGTTTAAGAAGAGTATCAACAACAAACTTCGATGACAGACAATGGACAACATTAAAAAAAATTCCATAAGCAATATTACCTATGACCAGTAGAGCTAATATATTTGAACCAAAATGTCTCAGTAAAATATTTTAATTGTTTTGTGATTATTGTCTACATAGATGTACAATTATATTATTACTGGTTTTCTGGATTTGCTGTAACTTTGATGATTGTTGAATAGGATGGTTGAAGCACACTGACTGTACACAAAGTTCATTTCGCAGTAAGGAAAATACCTGCAGTTATAGGATGGCTGAAGCACACTGACTGTACACAAAGTTCATTTTGCAGTAAGGAAAATACCTGCAGTTATAGGTACTCTGAATCAGAGGTCTTCAGAATATTGGAGGATTTGGAAACAATTACAAAGAGACGTGTACATTTCCACAGCAGGATGATTTTTTAACAGTAGAATTGACAACAAATATTTGCAATATGTTTGAAAAGCAAAAGTCATAGTATCCTCAGTAATTTTCATATCATCTTATTTTTCGTGCAAAGAACTTCTATTCTTTAATAACTAAAAATCAGCCTTAAGTTACAAGCAAAATATCTGCGTGTGTGTGATTGTGAGTGTGCATGCACATGCATGCATTATGTGTATTTGTGTATTCATATCCCTGAATACAAGAACTGTAGAAGAAATCATGAAATAACATACTTAAGTTTTTCCTCCACCAGGTCTTTGTCTCGCTGGCTGACCCTCCGTTTTATCTCGCCTGCTTTAGCTCTCAGGCCATCCACAGTATCTTGATATGTGGTGAGATTGTTGCCAAGGGTCTGAAGCAGATGGAAAAAGTCATTAGTATTAAACACTGCATACAAATTTAGAAATGGAATAATTAACAACAGAACCATGTACAGGGACAGCTCTTACATTGACAACAATACATGTATTAAGGTGATAAAAGCCACTACCATGAAATTCTGCCCTTTATATACCTGAAATCTACAGAAAAGTAGAATGTCACTGCAGTTTTTGTTTCTAAACAATAGCTGTTAAGGATTGGTTGCTGGGATAAAATATGCATAATGTTTGTTGCAGTAATTTGGTTACAGGACAAAACTCTCTGAACAAGATGGCTGCACTAGAAATGTGTCCATGCAATATGAATCCCCTGCCAATATGATGCAAATGAAGAGTGAAATTCTTAGTCAAACAGGGACATAACTCAATAAAATTCTGAAGAAAAGAAATTTACCTCAAGCTACTTAAAATAAAGCATCATATCCTTTCAGGAGCTAATTTTAAAATCAAAAAGGGTCCATAACAAAAACATAAGTTTGCCTGAAAAAAGTGAAAATCAAATAGGGTCAATAAGAATAAGAAAGGTTTCTCTTAAAATAGTGAAAATCTATCCTCTGTTATAAAAGTGGCCCCTCTCTTGAGAGGTTCTTCATAAGAAAGGCCATCCCTTGATACATGGCCACCTTGTGCTGCTTCAATGTAGTTCAATATTGTATCCATTTTTCATAGTAAAAAGGGTGGGTTGGGTGAAGGGAAAATTAAACTGGGCCTATCACTCTACCCTTCTTTCCTTCCTTCCATATATCTTTATTACTTTAATTTCCATACAATTACTCCAATAATTATTTTTGGATTTCAATCCAATTTTGTATGCACCAAAATATTAATGAGATCTTGACTGATTTCAACTGTAAAGCATTCTACATTATCATATAGCAGAGCAAATGAGACAATAATTCTCTTAAAGAGATCTACAGATACATATAGCTTAAGGGCATCAACATGCAAATGAGACAATATTTGTCTGAAAGAGATCTAAAGAAACATAGATTAAGGCAATCAATATGCAAATGAGACAATATGTGTCTTAAAGAGATCTAAAGAAACATAGATTAAGGCAATCAATATGCAAATGAGACAATACGTGTCTTAAAGAGATCTACAGAAACATATAACATCAGTAACAGTTATCATACTCTGTTACATCACATTCCCCACCCCCACCCCCATCTGCTTGCTGAGTGAGTATTGACAACTGAAGAGCACACAGAGAAGCAGTAAGTGTAAATCAAGATTTTCACAGCCATCCCCAACCCACCACCCAACCTCTTGTCTAACTACTCTTGTCTAACTACTGAAGAGTGAATAATAAGACAATAAGACTGGTAAAGAGAGCATTTCACCTCTGTGTTTACCAAGCCCACCACCACTGCTTACGGAGTGAGTATTTACCACTAGACCAGGGGTGCACAACCACTCGAGGATCACAAACACTAATTTCTTTAATATAATTACTGTTCATGGGCCAGATTTCTGTGTTGTTTTAATTTACCCCAAGGGCCAGACAGAACACAGTCACAGGCCAGATCTGGCCCGTGGGCCAGGAGTTGTGCATCCCCTGCACTAGACCATGTTAGTCACAGTTATCATCCTGTTTGTTACAGCACATCCTCCACCTCCAACCCCCACCCCTGGTGTGCTTACAGGGTTATTAATGACAACTGATGAGCAGATAAAGTGCAATAAGACTGTATAAAGAGAGCATTTCACTGCTGTTTTTACACAACCCCATTCCTATCTGTTTAATGAGTGAGTATTGACAACTGAAGAACAGATCAAAAGGTAACAAGACTAAATAAAGAGGGTATTGATCATTTCTCCTTATGTTTACACAGCCACCATCTCCTAACATCTTCCTAAGTGAGTATTGACAACTGAAGAGCACACAATGAGGTAATAAGACTGGGTAATGAGAGCATTTCACCACTGTTTACACAACCCCCACCCCTTGTCTGCTTACTGTGTGAATATTGAAAACTAAAGAACAGATAAAGAGACAATAAGAATGGATAAAGATGGCACTGATATAATTTCACATTTATGTTTACATAGCCACCCCATCCCAACTGCTTCATGAGTACTGACAACTGAAGAGCACATATCATTGTAATACGACTGTATAAAAATGGCATTCTTACTTTGTGTTGACAGTCTCACCCACTCATCTGCTTTTTCTGAATAGATAGAGGTGATGTAAAAGAGAGCATTTGACCTTTGCAGTTACACAGCCCCCACCCCCAATCAGCCATGATCTGCTTAAGGTATGAGTACTAACAAATGAAGACCATATGAAGAGGTAATAAAACTGGGTAAAGGGCATTTCACCTTGGTGTTTACACAGTTCTTTATTCTCATGTAGCCCAGGTGTAAATAAAACCCCAGAGTTTCACTTTCAACTTAATCATTCACAGACAGGTAACAAAATCAGCGACATTGGATATCTACTTTTATCTCAGCCCTTAGTATGTGGCTTGTGACCACAACTTGTATTACTGTAATACTAGACTTTCAGGCTTGTGACCACAACTTGTATTACTGTAGTACTAAACTTTCAGGCTTGTGATGACAACTTGTATTAGTACTAGGCTTTCAGACTTGCAGTTTTTAATATTAGTATTGTCAAGTTATCTAAGTGTACAACTAAAATCCTACTAAAATTTCCATGATATACTATTCAACTGGTTAGAAGTATGTTTCATTCAATTTTTTCTAGAAAATAAATTCTGAAAACTTTTTGAATATGCACTGTAAGTGATTTCCAGATTGTAATAAAGCTGATATTAAAAGATTAATCGTGTTTGGTGTTTTTTTGGTCTACATGTACTTCTTTTACAAATATTTCGACTTGTTTGGGTGAATCATCTAATGTATGATTAAAAAAGAAACTTTTCACTTTTCACAATTACCAATTCTAACAACTATATACATACAGATTTGTAATCTTAGACTTGTACCATATTATTTTTAAAGTCAAAACTTGTTAGTTAAGTAATTAATAAAAATAAAACAATTTTCAATCTTAAACCATTACAATAAAGATCCAGTGCTTTCAGTTCAATAATCCATTTGAAACATCAAGCTGCAGAAATGAAAAAGTAGATAGGCACTCCGGGGCCATAACTGCTCTAAGTAATAGACAAATCAAACTCTCTTGAGGTCACTTAAATATCAAGCTGAAACCAAATTTTGGTCAAGATCCATTTATTTTCAGTAAAGTTATCTTGTGGATACCAAATTAGTGACTACTGGGCTCCACCAATTTCATCCAGCAAATCAATAAAATCAAAAAAATAATACATTCTTGACACCTGCACTTCCCCACCCAGCATTATAAGAAGGCAAAGTAAATTCTGTGATGGGCTATTTAAATAGTTTAGCCAAAATGTGTACTCATTATATTTCCTGACCACATAGGGGCAGAACCATGAGTCAGGAGTGGTGCTTGGATAAGACAAGTACATTATGATACCACATTTTAAACATGAAGTGAATTGATGCTGGGATTATGGAAATATGAGTGATAAAAAGAAACTTTAATCAAAGTCCTTACCCTAGATGTAACCCCATTATAATTCTGGACTTCTTGCCTCATGCAGAGGAAGAAGAGGAAATGAAAGAAGGGAAGCATGAAATAAATTATATTACCAATGTGAAGTGAATTATATAAGGTGTTACGTAGTCATAACAAAGACATAAAAATGATACTAACAGCTGCCTCACTAGGCGCTCTGTATTAAGAGGTTAGTGTTAGGACTGGTTGGCCTGGTGTCAGAATAATGTGACTGGGTGGGACATCATGCTACATGTCTGCGGCATTATGCCACAGTGCTCGACAGCACTATAAACTGCCACACTGCAGACATCGTAGCAATATGACTAAAAATTGTTAAAGCTATTTTTGTAAGTCTTTGGTATGGCTCGGCCGGGGATCAAATAAGTACTAAGTACTAAGTACTAAGTAGGCAAATGATGAAATAGGGGCGGATATAGCTCATTTAATAATCATAAAATAAATTTAGCATATCAAGGATGTCTTTTCAATATCTTTACATGTGTAAAATCTTGCTGCAAACAGGACATTTTAACTTTACAGATGGGTTGGATAATTAGGCAATTTCGGTACAACTCTACAATGAAGTCATGCATATTTCTAATAGCATTTTGATGTACTTCTTTCGTACATGTCGTAGATTTATTTGCCTGTATTGGACGTGTATGGTATGAATGTATCGTGAGTTTCCCAACACTACTGTCTCACATGCATGAAATATTAATAAAAAATACCAGGGACTGTTATATGCAATAGCATTTCTTCTTATAGTTTAGCTGTGTAGTTGGTATTTGATGATTGGATCTAAAGGGAGAGAATACGTTTTTGCAACATGTAATTTGACAGCAGAGATCTCTCTACAAGTTTTCCACTGGGCAATCAAGGACATGGTTTCAGGCATGTGTATTGCCAGTTTTGGAAGAAAGATACACTCCAAATTTGCGAACAAGCACCATGCATGTAAATGGGGACCTTCCTACAAATCATGATTTTACATTATTCTAGGCTAAAACAGTTGGTAGAAGCAGGATTTCACCATTTTTTCCAACTGATGATGTCCTCGGTAGGAGGTGTGCCCTCTGTACATTGGTGTGTAATCTCATGAATGTCCTTGGTTTAAACCAAATACAAATGCGCATGCGCATGCATGCGCCCACACCCATCCACACACTTGCTCCTTTACTACAAAAATAACACCCAGTCACCCAAGACAACTCAAACACTTGCTTCCTGGGGCACAAAACATTCATTTCAGCATAAATCTACTGTAAGACTATATTCAGTAAGTTGCAACTAAGGTGTCAAAAATTTCAACATAATGAAACAAACTTGATCCAGTTCAGTGAAACACTAACATAGTGAAACACTAACATATTCAATGTATAGCAAAGGTGAAAAATGTTTAAAACCTAAAAGTTTAAAAAAAAGTACATTGTGAGACTCTTATGAATAAAGTAGAAAATCAAGCATGACTGGTGTTGTTATGGGAAGAAGAAAAAAAAAACAACTAATGAATCATTCTCAACACATTTGAGCTTGAACTAACAAACTGTCTGTGACTAATGTTATTCCTGACCAAAGAATTCTGATTTTACAAGGCATTTAATCTGTGTCGTACAATTACCAATTACTATGCGTCAACTTTTGACTTGACCTTGAAGGCACATGAGGTCACTGAGAGTATAACCAGCATGTCAGGCAATATGACTGTGTACCATGAAGAAAAAAATATCTGTAGTTCCAAAGATTCAAGACCATCTGGTGATTCTAGAAAAAACTCCATTAAAGAAGGCAATTTATGACTCCCAAAATTGTTCATCAGTGTCTTCCATTTTAGACAAGACTGTAAAGATACTTCTAGCTAAAATTTATACATACAAGAGAGAGAGAGAGAGAGAGAGAGAGAGAGAGAGAGAGAATGAGCACAAAATGGGAAGGATGCAAATAAAGTTCTAGTACAATATAAAGAATATAATACAAAATAAATTTTCTAAGTCCACATATCACATAGTCAAAATAGACATTATCAAAAGGTTTAAATTACAATGCAAAGTTATTGATTTGGAAAACAATTAACTTTCGGGGCCCCAAGTGGCAGAGTGGTCTAAAGCGCTCTCCATTACGGATCACTGCCATCTCACCTCTGTCTGCGCCGGTTCGAGTCTTGGATTCAGCCAATGTGGGTATGTGAGAAAACTTGCCAGTAGCTTCTTGTGGGTCGGTGGTTCTTTCCGGGGTTTTCCCAGGTTCTTCCTCCACCATTAATACTGGCCGCCATGTATAGTCTATCGTGTGCTGAAAAATGGCGTTAAACCTGACAACAACAACAATTAACTTCCACCTTTCTGGTTTTATCAGATAATATTGTCATCAGTTTCCAGTAACCCTGTGTTGGGGACAACAGTGACTACAGGTTTCCAGTAACCCTCTGTAGGAGATAATACTAACTGTGGGTTGCTAGTAACCCTATGTAGGGGACAGCAGTGACTGGAGTTTGCCAGTAACCCTTTGTAGGGGACAACAGTGACTTCAGGTTGCCAGTAACCCTGTGTAGGGGACAACAGTCACTGGGTTGCCAGTAACTCTGAAGGGGACAACTGTGCCTGCAGGTTGCTAGTAACCCTGTCTAGGAGACAACAGTGCCTGCAGGTTGCCAGTAACCTTGTGTAGGGGATGACAGTGACTGCATTGACCATTCATCTTTTAACCCCAAATTTTATAGGCATCTTTCTTGTCTCCATTGTATGCTCTTACAAAGTTTGGTCAAGTTATCTGTTATGCAAGTTACTGCCATTAAATTAAATGGTTTCTCTCTTGCCCCAAGTGTAAGCTACCTACAAAGTTTGATAATGGTAGACAATGGAAAACTTAGGTAACAGATGGAAAGCAGATGGTCAACATTATCACTAAATATTCTCCACCTTATGGTGGGCATATGAAAATATTCCTCCTTCCCATGGGATGGGTTGGATTATGAATTCTTCTACATTAAGTTTTACCTTCATGTATTTGGTTGTATGAAAAATGTCTTTTAAATGTACATGTATTTTTGTCTCTTGCAAACAAAGTGTGTTTTAGTTCATTATGTTTGGAAAATGTGTATCATCCTTCATTTCTGCAAAATTAGTTCCTCAATATTTTCCTTATTTTAAAACAAAGCTAAGACTTATTTTAAGACCAAAAAATTGCAGTATTGATGATATGGACTCCAAAGACTGTATGGAACTGCAAACAGAGTGTAGTGCTGTGGGAACAGCATTCCCTTACCATTTTTGCATGTTCCCTTATTCTTTTGACACCTGCCACTGCACCCCCCACATCCGAGTAACATGCATTCTCTTACTTCTTTATTGCATTCTCTCACTTTATTTACCATGACACCACTGACTGTAGATGATTATACAGAGTTGTTTATTCACTGTAGGTTTGATATTAATACAGTATTGTGTTTAGTGTACAAGGTAAATACAAAACAAACCAAAAAAAACTTTTGAGCAAAGGGGAAACTCAGTCAGCACCGACAAAATATGCTTGGTTCACAAAGTAAAGTCAATATTAATGTGTATAATGTATTCCTTTATTCTGCAGTCTAACAACCACACGCACTTTGCATCACTGGCTTTAATTTAATACCCTCAGCTATACTGAATTTATTGACTACCCTAGAATTCAAGAGAGTTTAGTGAATTCTGAATTCCAATTTCATTGATCAATTGATGCATTTAGCATGGAGCTTAATTTGTCCATGGAGTCAGATTTCATCAATACATTTCAAGTCAAACATAAGTTATTAATGGACATTAGAGTATATTAACTAAGCTATCATTTGTAAATGGCAGTAATAAATATATATTATAGCTGATTAACCATAAAGTTATATTTTAAATTTTCTTGTAAGTATGTCAGACCATTAGCGTGGCAAGAAAAAACAAAATTAAACCATTTTCAGTAAAAATCAGTCATGTAGTTCAGTCTCCTAAGAAATACATGTAAAGAATCTGTTAAGAAATAATGACAATGACAATTTGTCTTTGGACAATGATAATTTGACTTTTTCTATAGCATATGCTTTTTCTTAAATTTTTTTTCAATACAAAAGTTCTTGATATTTTAATTTTGTTTAGAAATTACAGTCAATTATCAGAGGGTAAAATGATGTCTTCATAGTACATCCATTCAAAACTGTATGAATCAAGTCATAATGATGTGTATTCAGATAATGATTTCATGCGGAAAGCTAGTCAAGTCCAAACTTGGAATTTGGTATTCAGGTAATTATGTACACATGTCAATGTCTGTTAATGTAAATATAGAGTAGTTACTTTAATTTATTCTATAGCTGTTATGTAATCTGTCAATCTACAGATCAACAAGGCTGACAATGTGCCAGGTAGACTTATCTATATGATCAAAACAAAGAAATCAAATATCAATAAACATTGATATTATCATCTATAGTACATAATGGTAGTGATCTAGTAGTGCTGAAGTTCAACCAGACAGGTACATTTTGATATAAATGTCATCAATTAAATTCATTATTTTGATTTACTCTAAATTTACATAGGTCACAATTTAGTAATGACTTAAGACTTATTGTTGGACAGAATTCACTCATCCAGGACAAACAGTATTCAGCACTCCATTTTTGAAATGTCAGCCATACGAGGAGCTCCATCAGAAGAATGTTGGATGACAATGTTGGATGACAATGCTGGATTCACTGTAACACCAACACTGCACATTTTCCAACAAACATATCTGGGCCAAGTTCATGTCACACCAACACTGGGCATTTTACAAAAAATGTTATCTGTGCAAATTTCATCCGATTAAATCTCATTGTAATAAACACACTTAGGTATTGTAATAAGCACACTTAGATGATGTCACAGTGAGTGTCCTCATCGTATTTGATGGCAAATTTTAAAGGTCTTTATGTCATGACATTTTCTCTCAAATATAATCAAATCCTTGCAGCAACTTTGGAGAAGCTATCTAAGTTTCTAGTAATAGTAGCCATATTTGATAGCATATCAGAATAAGTAGCACAAACTTAAAAGCCCTCATGCTAGGATTATGTCTGTTAAATTTAGGAAAATTCTGTTGAGTGCTTTTGTGAATAAGTTTAAAAAGTTTTTCTATTTTTAGAAACTGTGATATCTATTATTAGAAATGGCAGCCATATGTGAAGGTGGATTAGCATCAAATGTACAAATTAAGATTTTCTGGTCAGGATACTATACAAAGAGCAATTCTGACAAGATGTCTAAAGGTTTTTCAAATTTAAAAACTGTGATTTTTCTATTTTTAGAAACAGCCA
This sequence comes from Sinohyriopsis cumingii, assembly GCA_028554795.2. Taxonomy (NCBI): domain Eukaryota; kingdom Metazoa; phylum Mollusca; class Bivalvia; order Unionida; family Unionidae; genus Sinohyriopsis; species Sinohyriopsis cumingii. The sequence goes on along the minus strand of CM068825.1, from coordinate 22,260,256 downwards.
CATTTTAAGGTGGAACAGCCTCAATTGTACAAACTTAAAACGTTTTCAGCAGGATGCTTTCTCTCAAAATTTGAATAAATTATGTTAACTTTTTATGGAAGTTGTTTAAAATCTTCTAGCTGTCTTTCTGACCATATCTGATGGCAGATCAGCAACATTTGTACAAATTTTAAACCTCTTCATAACAGAATGTTCTGTGCCAAATTTGGTCCAAGCTGATCCTATGATTTTTGTTAAGTATAAAATAGCAATTGTTGAAGGATGCACAATGCATAGACAAATGACAGATGCAAAGCCATACCATGAGCTCACTTGAACAGGTGAGTTACAAATTAAAAGCCTCAGAAATTGGATTTACCACATGTTGATTAAAAAAAATAGATGTATAATACATGATGAATGAAGGATCATACCATAAGGTCACTTCACCTAATGGCTACAACAAGAGGCAAAGGAGTTTCACACTTAAGCATCAGACATTAGTCCTTTAAGATGGAACCTAACAATATAAATTACTATAGCTGAAATAAAGTTCTCAGTGAAAATAAACACCCTGTATTTTTGGGGGCCACTTAGTGCAAAAGTGGATAGGCCAGACCTTGTTCTGATATGACTTAACGCCTTTAGATCAACAGTGGATAGGCCAGACCTTGTTCTGATACGACTTAAGGCCTTCAGATTAACAGTGGATAGGCCAGACCTTGTTCTGAAGGCCTTCAGATCATTTTCTAATTTGTTTATCCTACTTCAAACTTCAGTACAAACCCTGATCTTGCTAGACATAAATCCGCAATAATATAATACCTACATATTAGGGCCAGTGTTGTTTATCCTACTTCTAACTTCAGTACAAACCCTGATCTTGCTAGACATAGATCCGCAATAATATAATATATACAGATTAGGGTGTTGTTTATCCTTAAGTGAAATGTATACACCCTGATCAGGCCTGGTGTACAGTGTACACCATGATTAGGCCTGGTGTACAGTGTAAACCCTGATTAGGCCAAACTCAGATCCTCAATAACATAAGTTCCACAGATCAGGGTCAGCATCATTCTACTTCTGCCTTCTTGTGAATAGTATAGACCCTGATTTGGCAAGATCCAGATCTGCAACAACATAATGCCTGCAGATCAGAGTCTATGTTGTTTATCTTATTTCTGACTTCATGTGAACTTTATGCACCCTAATCTGGCATGACCCAGATCTGCAATAAAATATTCCCAACAGATCAGGGTCTATGTTGTTTATCCTACTTCTGACTTCAAGTGAATAGTGTACCTTGATCTGGCATGACCCAGATCTGTAATAAAATATTCAGGGTCTATGCTATTTATTCTATTTCAGACTTAAAGTGAGCAGACCCAGATCATAAAAAACAATCTCAACTAAACTGGTCTATGTTGTTTACTTCTGACATCAAGTGAATTGTGAGCACACTGATCTGGTTGGACACAGAACTGTAATAATATAATGTCCACAGATTAGGGTCTACATTGTTTACTCTATTTCTGTCTTCAATTGAATTGTGCACACCCTGATCTGGTTGGACACAGAACTGTAATGATATAATCTCTACAGATTAGGGTCTATGTTGTTTCCTCTACTTCTGACTTCCATTGAACAGTATTACTGGTCTACGCTTAGATGCATGTTTTACAATTATAAATACAGTATTACAGCTCTCTGTTATTATAATGTGGTAGTCTGAGTCCGTAGCTGCTGACCACATCATGTACTGAACTGTGCTATAGTGAGAACCACACCCTGTATGGAACTGAGATCTATTTAAAACAGTATAACATACCAAACAATCATACAGTGGGAACTTCTACAATTTGTTAAATAATGGTGTTTTGAAAATAAAATAAAGATATAACACTAAGTTTTATCTTATCTTCTTTCAGAGGTGCCCTCAGAATTATTTGGGGTTGGGTGGGGTGACAAACATGCAGTGGTCAGCAATTAAGTCTCATAGATGTAGGCCAAACATGTTTAGAGGCAAAATTGGGGTAGGTGGGTCTTTTTTCAACTCATATTGTTCTAAATTGGTATGATTTTGGTCAAGAGGTCCATAGTGGTATGTGCATGTGATTTGGGTTGTTAACGTAGCTTTAAAAAAATTTCAGTCATATCGCTTCAATATCTGCAGTGTGGCAGTTTATAGTGATGTCTAGCGCTGGGGCATCATGTTGCAGACATGTAGCATGGTGTCCCACCCAGTCACATTATCCTGACACTAGGCCGACCAGTCCTAACACTAACCTCTTAATGCTGAGCGCCAAGCGAGGAAGCTGTTAGTACCATTTTTGTAAGTCTTTGGTATGACTCGGTTGGGGATCTAACCCATGACCTCCAGCATCCAAGGCAGACACTCAAACCACAAGGCCACCAGAGCGGTCGTCTATAGTGGTACCGAATTTAATCTGAAATTGCATTATAATGGGGTGTATTATAATAGGGTGAGAGCTGTATCATCCCATGCTTTAAAGATTTGATCATGATGGTATTTACTGTAAATCAAAATAATTTAGCATCATGACATTTTAGCAAACTTAAATTTTGGCAAATTACTAACAAATGTTTTTTTAGCAAATTACCAATGGATCAAAATACGTTCCTTTGAAGTAATAGTTTACATTTTTGGTCTTCTTGTAAGAAAATAACATAAATCCATCTCCAAGTTCAACACGTGTTATGAACAGTTTGAAAACTGGAACTACCTTCATTTATTCTGACCTATAGGGGACCTATATGTCACCAATAAATTCTGTATAAATTTTAAGTGAAATCTCAGTCTTTAAAAGCAAAATATAAGTATGACCCAAAAAATCCATGCTTCAGTTACATTTTACAATAAGTGACATATAAGTTATTTATAGATGGTTTAAGTCATAAGTTTCAAGGACCCTTTTGGTGAAATAAAGCAGAAATGATTTGACAAAAATTTGTTTTTATCAGTACACTGTAAATCAATTCTAAGCACACCAACATGGCTGTTGTTAGTTTGGGTTTAACACTATCTCTCAGCATAAGATGAAGTGTAAGCACACCAACATGGCTGTTATTAGTTTGGGTTTAACACTATCTCTCAGCAAAAGATGAAGTGTAAGCACACCAACATGGCTGTTATTAGTTTGGGTTTAACACTATCTCTCAGCACAAGATGAAGTGTTTAAAGCACACCAACATGGTAATTTTCTGCTTAACCATTTACTGCATAATACAGTTTCAAGTTAAAAGTTTATGGCAAAATGGGTGCTTTTAGTTTTCTTGTTGAAAGTCATAGTTTCCAGGACTTGTACATTTCAATGAATCGTATCAAATTAAAGAGAATTTCAACAGGTTTCATTTACAATACTAAGAAATATTTGAAAGAAATCTTCTGATTTTCATGGGCCTTGGGTATCCAAACTAGAATAAAGCAACTTGTATGTGTGTTGCTGAGAAAAGGTAGGATAATAATTTGTCATCCATGCATGTTTGTGTTTGTCACATGCAATATATCTAACATTGTTCAAGACAGAGGTTTGAATATTCAATATGGAGGATTGAATGTTCAAGATGGAGGACTGAATGTTCAAGATATCTACATCTTATGACACTGCAGTCACACTTGACTATTTGGTGACACTGGCAAAGCTTTGGCAAGAAAAACCAAAATAACAAATGAAACAATAGGGAAAGCACTACTGTAATGCATGTGACCCTGACTCCAAGGTTACAAGGAGAGAGTGAGCATGTCGGAAAATGTATTGTCTTAGCTTCATTTTATTCAATCCAAGAAAGAAGAAAATCCATTAATTGTTAGGAAACAAAACAAATGAAAATACTTTACCCAAAACCTTGATGCTAATTTTCTATGACTGTGACCTTGATTATAAGATCAAAGAAGCAAGTCTGCATGTCACCAAGTGAATTATCATAGCTCTGTAATTATTCAACACATATAACAACAAAATCCATGATGGAGTTAGGAAATAAAAGCAAATTCAAAAACTGTAACCAAAACCTTCATGCAAATTTACAAGCTAACCTTGACCACAAAGTAAAATGAACAAGTGAACATATCATTGAAAGAATTGTTTTAGCTCAGAATGATTGATGCCCAGTATGATATGGTGCTATCAAAGGGTTTTGAAATACATGCCAAGGAAAAACTTGAGCTAAAATATAAACAAGCTGCTGATGCAGCCAATTATAGAAAAACTACCACAATAATGTCTCACAATGTCACAATGTCTCACTTCCCACTAAAGTGGGCTAACTGGCACCATTTTCACTTAAGTCTAACTATTGTAAGAAGTCTTTTGGTCAAAACCCCACTTAGGTGGAGTAGAGATAACATTTTCAAGAATACCACCATTGACCATTGATAGGGTTGGTTATTTTTTTTAATGGACCAAATAGACACCATAAAAACTCTAAAGAAAACCCCAAATCAAAATGACTTTCCATTTAAGATGAGTAGTGAAGACAAGATATCCACATAATGGGCATCAGATTTTAATTTAGGACCAAGAAAAACCTTGTAATAAGTCTTTAAATGAAAACCCCAAGCATTCATTCAGGAGATGTAGTAATGATAAAATTTTCAAGTTGGTCATTGTGGCTGACATTAGACATCAGACTGGCACCATTCTCATTTAGGACAAACTAGACATCATATAGCAAAAACCTTACAAATTGACAGGACCATCAATTCAGGATGAATAATGAAAACAAATTAAAGATGGCTGCTGTGTGTTAGTCATATTGGGTGTCAAATGAAGACTATTAAGACTAACTGGACATCATAAAAAGTGAAAACCCCACATCCATATGACTTTCTGTTCAGGTGGAGTTGTGTTAACAAGATTTTCAAGATGACTGCCATGTGGCCATACTAGATGTCAGACTGGCATCATTTTTAATTAAAACCATCTTGACATCCTAAGGAGTCTTTAAGTGAAAACCCCATGCTGATATGACTATCCATGCAGGTGGACTAGCAATAACAAATTTTTCACTATGACTGCTAAGGTGGCCATGGTGGCAGTCATATTGGCACCATTTTCATTTAGGACCAACTAGACAAAATAAAAGGTCTTTTAGTGAAAACCCAATGTTTATATGACCATCCATTCAATAACAATATTTTCAAGATGGCTACTGTGACAGCCAAATTGGATGTCTGAGCAGGATCATTTTAATTTAAGACCAACTAGACAATGGAATGCATGTGTGTCTGAAGATTCATGGATATGGATGGTCCAAGTAGTTAGGAAAAATAATAATAATAAACTTTTGCTATGAATGGATGGATGATGGCTCACAGATGGACAATGAATAAAAGGCCGTCCAATAACCACTTCTTTTCTATGATTAGTAGAGCTAAAACAAAATAAAAAAATACTGGTTTTAGATACAGCACATTTGAAAAGGATTTTTAAAGAAACATTGATATTCATTTGGGTTACACATATAAAAATAAAATTGGTCATTTGCATAGTAACATAAAGACAGAAGTACTGTATATATTGCAGAGTAGGGGTCATCTTATACATCCTGCATGTATGTATGTATGTATGTATGTATGTATGTATGTATGTACATGTGTGTGTGTGTGTGTGTATGTATGTATGTATGTATATATGTTTGTATGTATGTATGTATGTATGTTTGTACGTATGTATGTATGTATGTATGTATGTATGTATGTATGTATGTATGTATGTATGTACATGTGTGTGTGTGTGTGTGTGTGTATGTATGTATGTATGTATATATGTTTGTATGTATGTATGTATGTATGTTTGTACGTATGTATGTATGTATGTATGTATGTATGTATGTATGTATGTATGTATGTATGCATGTATGTATGTGGCCCAGTGGCTAGAGTGTCTGCCTCAGATGTGGGAGGTTGTGGGTTTGTTCCCCGGCTGAGTCATAACAAAGACATAAAAATGGTACTAACAGCTGCCTTGCTAGGCATTCAGCATTAATAGGTTAGTGTTAGGACTGGTTGGCCTGGAGTCAGGATAATGTGTCTGGGTGGGTTATAATGCTACATGTCTGAGGCATAATGCCCCAGTGCTAGACATCACTATAAGCTGCCACACAGCAGACATCGTACCGATATGACTAACAAATTTTAAAGCTACATTAAAAATTCAAATTACACACATGTATGTATGTATGTATATATATATGTTGTTGTTGATGTTGTTGTTGTTGTAGGGTTTAACACCATTTTTCAGCACATGATAGGCTATACATGGCGGCCAGTATAATTGGTGGAGGAAGAACCCTGCAAAACCCCAGGAAGAACCACTGACCCACGAGAGCTACTGGCAGGTTTTCTCATGTACCAATGTTAGCTGAGCCTGAGACTCAAACTCACGCATGGTTGGTAATATAAGATTTGGATAATCAAATTAATTTTAACTACATAATCTTCAAAAGCATGCAGCGAAATTTATAACTTTGACAAAATATTTTCACATCATGTGTAGTTTGTCTATAAAGCCCTTTATAATTTAATACCTTTTAACCTGAATGATATGGTTGTCCAGTCATAGATGCAGTTTGCTCTATAAAACCCTTCATAATTTAGCACTCCTTCATCATAATTATATGCTTGCCCAGTCATAGATTCATTTTGGTATATAAAGCCCTTCATAATTTAGCACTCCTTTACCACAATTATATGATTGCCCAGTCATAGATTCATTCTGGTCTATAAAACCCTTCATAATTTAGCACTCCTTTATCATAATTATATGCTTGCCCAGTCATAGATTCATTTTGGTATATAAAGCCCTTCATAATTTAGCACTCCTTTACCATAATTATATGATTGCCCAGTCATAGATTCATTTTGGTCTATAAAGCCCTTCATAATTTAGCACTCCTTTATCATAATTATATGCTTGTCCACTCATAGATTCATTTTGGGCTATAAAGCCCTTCATAATTTAGCACTCCTTTACCACAGTTATATGATTGCCCAGTCATAGATTCATTTTGGTCTATAAAGCCCTTCATAATTTAGCACTCCTTTACCACAATTATATGATTGCCCAGTCATAGATTCATTTTGGGCTCTAAAGCCCTTCATAATTTAGCACTCCTTTACCACAATTATATGATTGCCCAGTCATAGATTCATTCTGGTCTATAAAGCCCTTCATAATTTAGCACTCCTTTATCATAATTATATGCTTGTCCAGTCATAGATTCATTTTGGTCTATAAAGCCCTTCATAATTTAGCACTCCTTTATCATAATTATATGCTTGTCCAGTCATAGATTCATTTTGGTCTATAAAGCCCTTCATAATTTAGCACTCCTTTATCATAATTATATGCTTGTCCAGTCATAGATTCATTTTAGGCTATAAAGCCCTTCATAATTTAGCACTCCTTTATCATAATTATATGCTTGTCCAGTCATAGATTCATTTTGGGCTATAAAGCCCTTCATAATTTAGCACTCCTTTATCATAATTATATGCTTGTCCAGTCATAGATTCATTTTGGGCTATAAAGCCCTTCATAATTTAGCACTCCTTTGCCACAATTATATGATTGCCCAGTCATAGATTCATTTTGGTCTATAAAGCCCTTCATAATTTAGCACTCCTTTACCATAATTATATGATTGCCCAGTCATAGATTCATTTTGATCTATAAAGCCGTTCATAATTTAGCACTCCTTTACCATAATTATATGATTGCCCAGTCATAGATTCATTTTGGTCTATAAAGCCCTTCATAATTTAGCACTCCTTTGCCACAATTATATGCTTGTCCAGTCATAGATTCATTTTGGACTATAAACCCTTCATAATTTAGCACTCCTTTACCATAATTATATGATTGCCCAGTCATAGATTCATTTTGGTCTATAAAGCCCTTCATAATTTAGCACTCCTTTACCATAATTATATGATTGCCCAGTCATAGATTCATTTTGGTCTGTAAAGCCCTTCATAATTTAGCACTCCTTTATCATAATTATATGATTGCCCAGTCATAGATTCATTTTGGTCTATAAAGCCCTTCATAATTTAGCACTCCTTTGCCACAATTATATGCTTGTCCAGTCATAGATTCATTTTGGGCTATAAACCCTTCATAATTTGCACTCCTTTACCATAATTATACGATTGCCCAGTCATAGATTCATTTTGGTCTATAAAGCCCTTCATAATTTAGCACTCCTTTATCATAATTATATGATTGCCCAGTCATAGATTCATTTTGGTCTATAAAGCCCTTCATAATTTAGTGCTTCTTTACCTGAATGATACGCTTGTCAAAGACAGCAATACTTCCTCTGTATACTCTTTAAAATCAGTATCAAACCTGTGTTTTAAAACAACCAAGACTAAAAACAAATACATCAAAAAAGACTGACATATACAGGATCAAACCTGTGTTTTAAAACAACCAAGACTAAGAACTAATGCATTAAAAAAGACTGACATATACAGGATCAAACCTGTGTTTTAAAACAACCAAGACCAAGAACTAATGCACTAAAAAAGACCGACATATACAGGATCAAACCTGTGTTTTAAAACAACCAAGACCAAGAACTAATGCAGTAAAAAAGAATTTGACATATACAGGATCAAACCTGTGTTTTACAACAACCAAGACCAAGAATTAATGCACTAAAAAAGACTTTGACAGGATCTACAGGATGTAATCAGGTACCACTTGAACTGGTGGAGACAGACAATCTTGCCATCTTCAAATCAGGATGTTTCTATTTTAACATATAACATCTCTCATCAAATATTCTAAAAGTTTCTCCTTTGTTCTCTTTTATGCAGAAATCAATCACAAACATGTTGCAATGGTGTACATGTACATGCATTGCATATTTTTAAGTGATTTATTTAAATGGCATTAACCTGTAATTAATATGTTCATTGTCTCTTTTATAAATATTGTGTACATATGAAGAATGTGCATGCCCCTAAGGGTCTCATGTGAAATTAGTTAACAATTAAGCTAAATGATTTGTACCCTCAAAATAAAGTATTATTATTATTATTATTATTATTTTTATTATTATTATTATTATTATTGAAATTAGATACACCCTTTTGACATTTTGTTGCAAAATAAAGTGCACATATGTATGTGCATTGTGAGACAAAGATTCTTTAAGACCTAAACAATTCTCTTCTGATCTTAATTTCATTCTTAATTAGGCAATCTACATGACTTTTTATGTATTTACCCCATTCTTGATCTGCCATTTTGCATTAATTGTTTCTGTCAAAAAATTATATTTATGTACAATATGCTGTTCAAGTTGGCTGATGAGCATGTCAGAACAATGAATAATTTTGTGAGACTAAATCATTAACAATAACTGCATATAAATAAAGAACTTATTTATAACCATCACTAACTAAAATAAGTGCATATGTTTATTTTCTATATTTTACTTTCCATTACATAAAATGCTGATGACTTCAACCTTTAATGTCCATGGTATTGCTGCTGGTGTTGCTATTCATATAGGAACTTGTAATACTAAATTAAAAAATCTTTTGCAACATTCGACAGGTCTATGATAAGCAAAAAGTAAACTAGTTGTATGTATATGTCCATGTATGTGTGTGTACATGTATGTGTATGTACATGTATGTGTATGTGTATGTATGTGTGTGTAAATGTATGTACATGTACATGTATGTGTATGTATGTGTGTGTACATGTATGTATATGTCCATGCATGTGTATGTACATGTATGTATATGTGCATGTTTGTGTGTGTACATGTATGTATATGTACATGTATGTGTGTGTACATGTATGTATATGTGTATGTATGTGTGTGTACATGTATGTATATGTCCATGCATGTGAATGTACATGTATGTATGTGTATGTGTGTGTGTACATGTATGTATTTGTGCGTACATGTATGTATATGTACGTGTATGTGTGTACATGTATGTATATGTACATGTATGTACATGTATTTGTATGTACATCTATGTAAAGAGTTTAGCAGTATGTAAGCACAGTAACTATTTTGTCAATTCTCAGTTATAATGCAGATGATTTCATGCTGTATTTTGTTTCGACCATAGTGAAATTTATTAGAAGTGCTTTGGTTATTATGTCAGAGGGTTTAGTTTCAATAATTTTGTAATTGTCAGTGAAAAGTGTTTCACTAGATGAGTTAGTTTTTCATTGAGCAGTCAAATGTATTACTTGATTTAAACTTGGACTCGTGTATGTAATTAATGTTAATGAAATTGTCAATATCACGTTCAGAAATCAACATTTGCAATGCATCTAATCACAGTGTAGTACCACAGTTCTAATCTGTGTCAATGATTATATGACAGTTGTCTTAACTGATGTTACTGCCAATTAACCTTTAATTGTTATCACTAATGTTAATTGGATAAGCTCCAAAAGCAGTTTACAATCAAATCTGTCATACATATCTCTCCTAAAAGTAGATTTCTTTGCCTGCAGGTAGAGATAAATGAACAATTTCATTACTTTCCCCAAATGACAATTCTCTCCTCTGTTATTAACTGCTACAGTACTTGCATAAGTAAAACCAGTCTGAATAATGAGAAGGAGGAAAAGAAAAAAGGCTTATTAGTACACCAGTCTGGTTCTAGAATTACTGCTTTAAATAACACACAACACACAGGTTCAATAGACACTTTATTATACATATAAAATAATCTTTGGCATAACTGGGGCAACTCCTGTCACAGCACACTGCACCAGCCAAACTCTGAATTGTTTGTTCTATAGGAATTACTCAGGAAAAGAGACTTGTGGGAGTTTGTAGGGTTGTGAAGCATGTCCGACACCTGTATGTGGAGCCGCAAGTGGCTGATATGAGGTATATAGGGACACTGATAACCGAAACTCAACAAGTCTGATCCTGAGGATGCCATGATAACAAACATCAGCCGATACTCCATACATGCATCTTAGGAAGCGGGTATGAAGTATATATGGGCATAATAGTTGAGTACATTCAAGTACTGACACAAATTGGGGGTTCAAAAGCAAAGTTATGAATGCCTGAAACTTGGCAATGGCCCAAACAAAGTGAAGGGAGCGCTACTAATATTTGTAGCTCTACGCAAGTTTGTGACACACTGTGTTGAAAAATCATACTTGTCATGTCCTGGTACCACTTCTATCTTGTCCATTTTCACACAAAAATTAATATACATCAACAAAAAAACATGCGACATGTACACTTATGTACATGTGATTGATTTAAATTTGTATTCTTTTAAATGACACAATTGCAAATGTGATGATTCACATTTATACAGAATAAAAATTATTTGCTAATACAGTTTAACATTTCAAAGGATACACAAAATGAGATTTGTTTTCCAGAATCCCAGTGTATTATATATGAGTACTTAATAGTATAGAGACAATGTTTGGTAGACTGGTAAGTACTTTTGAATAGTGAAGACTGGTACCACATAGTTCCTCATGTATAATGTGTGCAAACTGCAAATAGCAAAGACCCAGATCCATTTTTGCATAATGTACCATCAGATTTAAGTGCTGTTGTAATTTTTCCAGCGAAACATTATATTAAATAATTTTTTTCTGTATGGGTCCAAAATTGAAACAGAGTGGTTGATACTGGTAAAAATTGTCATCTTGCTGCTTTATTTAAAACTAAAAGATGTACTATTTTAAACGGAAAAAAGTGAGGTGACAGTATGTTAGACTTTTCTAAAACAGCATATCATGTGTTGCGAAATAGAGGTCATTGATAGATATTCTTTTTTAGAAATAAAGTTAATTAGTAAACTGGATGAGATATTAATGTACATTATCATTATTATTAGTATATCTCACCATGTGACAAAGAAATCTCATGAATTTGCAACTGTAACTTTTTGTCTCAGTTTTATTGTCTTGGGCTGATTGCCTCAGTCTGGTTGTCTCAGTCTGGTTGTTTTGGGTTGATTGTCTTGGTCTGATTATCTTGGGCTGGTTGTCTCAGTCTGGTTGTTTTGGGCTGATTGTCTCAGTGTAATTGTCTCTGGCTGATTCTCTTAGTCTAATTGTCTTGGGCAGATTTTCTTAGTCTGGTTATCTTGGGCTGATTTTCTTTGATTGTCTTGGGCTAATTGTTCCGGTCTAGTTACCTCGGGCTGATTGTCTTGGTGTGGTTGTCTCAGTCTGGTTGTATTGGGCTGGTTGTCGCAGTCTGGCTGTCTTGGGCTGATTTTCTTTGATTGTCTTGGTCTAGTTGTCTTGGGCTGATTGTCTTGGTCTAATTGTCTTGGGCTGATTATTCTGGTCTGGTTGTCTTGGGTTGGTTGTCACATTCTGGTTGTCTTGGGCTGGTTTTCACAGTCTGGTTGTCTTGGGCTGATTGTCTTGGTCTAGTTGTCTTGGGCTGGTTGTCTTGGGCTGATTGTCCTGGTCTGGTTGTCTTGGGCTGGTTGTCACAGTCTGGTTGTCTTGGGCTGGTTGTCACAGTCTGGTTGTTCTGGGCTGGTTTTCACAGTCTGGTTGTCTTGGGCTGGTTGTCTCATGATGCACTTTAATTACAGCATAATGCTAGACATGACTGTTTGCAAGTAAAAGAAGCCAATGAGATGATGTGATAAAATTGAATTATTGTATCCTCTATCCTCTTTGAATGATAAAAGAGAAAATAATTAATTTATGGATTGGCACAGAGACAGCAAATCCCAAGCACCGAGTTACATTTCTTTTTGTCTTTTGCTTGGGAGAGCCATGTAAAAGACAAATAAATGTAACCCTTTGACCAGGTTTTCCTTTTTGCTGTTTTCTTATGCATTAAAATGCAAGGAAGCTGTCTTGCTAAAATGCTAAATCAGTCTGACATTGTGCAGGATGCTATAATTCCAAAGGTTCACCTGATGTTTATTTGCCATCTTCTTTATTCAGCAAATTCAATGCTTCTCAACAATGCATCACACTTTATTAACCAGTGGTATGATGTCTTTTGGGTCTAAAATCCATTTGTTTGTCTGTCTGTCTGTTTGCCACTTTTCATGTCTATATTGTTGTTTTAATAAAATTTGGAACCCAAATTATCAGATAAAAGGGCCAAATTCTTTTTATTATTTCTTTTATTCTTATATATGCATAGATTTTTAAAAATTCAAGTCAGTACGTTACTGAACAAATTAAAATGCCTATTTTTAACTTTTGACTGATGTCCCTAACTATTAAAACAAAAATATGAAGAACTGTATGATAAAATAATTACTGACTTTTAATTTCGGTTGAGACAAGGATTTATTGATCCCAGAAAAACAACAATGTATATGGTTCTGAGAAGGGAGTCCGGGGAGTAGGTTAGTTTGATGAAAAGTTTCCTGTCAGTATTACGTAGAATACGGTATTCAACAGTTTATATCAAATCCTTTCTTTTGTGGCTTACTAAACATTTAAAAGAAGTCAGGAGATTTATTTGAAGACAATGAGAAAGAAAAGCAAACAAACAATGAACCAAAGAAAGAAATGAACAAAAAAGAATAAACAAACAAGAACCATAATATTTTCACCTGTCATGAGTCTCATCCTGCATGCACACAAAATCTGCAATGGTACTAACACTTGTGCATTTTTTCAATCCAAGAAAAACAAACATGTGAAAACACACACACACACACATATACATACATACATGCATACACACTCACACACAGAGCAAATCGATAATACAGATTATATACCATTCTACTCTTGTTATAAATGACAATCTTTTAATACTGAAACTTGATTTTTTTTCAAATTATTTAACTTCAAGGATTGTTGTACAATGTACCTCCTCATAAAATGGGTGACTTAGCTTTTGGAAAGTAAATTGTCAGATCAGGTTTATCATTAAGCCTCAATCAAAATGTGAGCAATGGATGGGAAAATTACATCCTCTCTTAAAATGTGTCCATCTGTTGTAGCTTCATGACAGTCCCCTTTTTATTTACCTATTGCCCAGCTGTGTGATGGTCACTTTTCCTTTGTATGCCATTACTCAATATTAGGAAAGGCTAAAGTAGGTCACACTGATTGAACTGCATTTCATTAAGTTATGTTCATACCACAAAGTGTTGCACATAGAAAGGAAAATGGAGGGCAGTCATGTTCACAGAGTTTTACTTTATTTACTCATATTTTTATTTCATCCTTATTTTATTTAAAGGTAAAAACAAGTATACATACTGACCATACCTTATAAAATACCCTCCCTCAATTTGTTTGTATCAAATTTAGGTTACTGGAAAAATGCACTGACAGCAAGTAAGAATAAAATGTACCTAAAGAATTAAAATAAAAATAAAAAATTGTGCCCTCCCATATCAACCACTTCTCTTACAAGAAAATATGGGTTATATTATTTTTCCTTTAATGGTTTTGGCATACCAATAAATGTGTTCCATGTAATCGTTTGTACCCTACAACAAGCAATACTTTAACATGGGGATTATTAACTGACCCACTCACCCATCCCAAACAACACAATCGAATTTTCTCTAGCGAAAACATTTATCAATGTGTAAATAATACCTTTATAAACTGAGAAAAATAAATCAATAAATATCAGAATCATGTCTTCACATACTCTAAATATAAAAGTATTTGCATAATATTTGCAGAAAAGGTTCAACAAAGCAATTAATTTATGAAGGATGGAAATTATACTCCACACTGCAAATTTCCTTCAAAAGAATGGCCTCGCATCTTCACTGCAGCTTATTTTCTGCTTCACCTACTATGACATACAATAAAATAATAAATTCACAGTTCAATTTAGAAAGGACTATTTCATAATTAGCACACACTGCTTAATTTTCTTTAACAATGGTGGAAACATAAGACCTCTTGCTATCAATAGTTTTCATTGATTTTGTGTTTTTCATTAAACAGTGGGCAAACACAATATATGTATATATTCAGTGAGAATTTCAAATAGTTAAATCTCTCAAATGGGTGGTTATCTATTTCTGCTCACATATCACTGTACATTTCTAGTACTCTATTGTCAGGGCAGATTATACATTGATCAAAAAGTTAAATTTCAAAACTATTCTTGGATAATAAAAGAGAAAGTAAATTTCATTGTTGGTTTGATGTATATTTAGATTAGTTAGGGATTTAAATGTCAACTAAAACTAATTTTACAGAATTACTTGCAAATTTTACCGCCATACTTGCAAATGAGAGTATCAAATTTATGTGCCCGAAGTATGAAATTCATATACTAGTACAGATAATAAATAATAATGATAATAATGAGGACTTTGCATACCGCCTAATCTTTAGAAGCTCTAAGCGCTTTACAACATTAGACAACACCTATAAGATAAAAAACATATAATGATATGATTACAAAAACAAATAACATGAAATTAGAAAACATAAAAAAAAAACATGCTGAGAATATTTAAGGTAGGAAACATTATTAGGTCTATTCAGCAATGAAATAACCCTGTGTGATCTTGGGGATATAGAATATTCAGCAATGAAATAACCCTGTGTGATCTTGGGGATATAGAATATTCAGCAATGAAATAACTCTGTGTGATCTTGGGGATATATAATATTCAGCAATGAAATAACCCTGTGTGATCTTGGGGATATAGAATATTCAGCAATGAAATAACTCTGTGTGATCTTGGGGATATATAATATTCAGCAATGAAATAACCCTGTGTGATCTTGGGGATATAGAATACTCAGTAATGAAATAACCTCCAGTGAATTCAGGGATGTAGAATATCAACAATGAAATCACCCTCTGTGAGCTTGGGAATATAGAATACTCAACAATGAAATAACCCCCTATGAACATGGAAATTTGGGATATTCAATAAAGAACATGGGGATGTTAAATATTCAATAATTAAATAAACCCCTGTGAACTCAGGTTGTAGAATAGTCTTGATGCAGTCTCCTGCATGTCTCAAGAGGTGACTAATGGAGTCATGGTGGTTGAGTGGATATCATGATTTACTCAAAGGGTGTGGATTTGAACCCTACTATAGGGTTCAGCCTGGGTCAACTATTGTTGCGTGTCCTTGGGCAAGGCACTTTAACTGATATAACTCTGTTCCTGTGCCATAAACACTCAATCAAACAAACCATATAGAAATCATGTCAAGACAGAATTTTGATATGTATCAAATGAAAATATTCTTTTCAGTCATGTTCTCAACATTGTTATAACACGATCCATAAAAATATACAAACAGGAAATTTTAATGACACAAATAGAGTCTGCTCAAGAAATAAACATGAATATTTTAATGACAACAAATCATGTAGTTATAGTAATTGCATCAATTAATTACATTCAATTTTTAGCATGATATGGAAATAATACTAATATTAATACTAATAATAACATCAATGCCTTGATACTATAGACAAAAATAAACTCAAACTTGAAATAAGCCTTCATTATGTAATTTCAAAGCCAAATCTGAACTGAGAAAAAGCAATCACTCCTTGATACCATTACACTAGCAACTAAATGTCACAGGTCATGTATGCCTTTCTACAAGTTTAAATTATGATTTACATTTGAATCATGCATTTAATAATAAGTATTCTTCATGTATTGTGATAGAGATAGCAAAATACTTTCTTTTAGACTGCCCAGAATATTCCGATCTGTTATATAAAATTGTATACATACTCATATTTGCTCTCACTATTAAAACTGTATTATCTGGCAATCCTATGCACTCTATACACTCTTGTGCACTCTATACACTCCTATGCACTCTATACACTCCTATGCACTCTACATGTAATATTTTAGTCTGCATAATTGTACTGGGATGAATAAAAGATTTAAGCAGTCCATACAAATCACAACCATCTGCATCATTTCTATTATTTGCTTTTTGTTCTGGAAACAAATACTATTAATCAAACTGCTTCATATATGTGTGTGTATGTGTGTGTGCTTCTTGTTTGTATTTTGTAACCACTAGTACCTGCACAGAGAATGATAAAGTTATATTTTTATTCATGTTCTGGAGACAGAGCTCTAATATGGTAATGCATTTTAATGAATCCCAGAATCTTGTGTTTGTACTTGCATTTGACAAAGTTTCTGATATGGTTTAAACTATAGGCAAAATCTTAGAGAATATTTTTTCTTCCAACATAGACAGAACAGATTTTTATTTAGAAATGTTTAAATTGGCAATTACCTCATATTGAGGGGACAAAATATGTTAGTGCTCATTGGGGGAAATCATTTTCAATTAACTCGGTCCTCAATAAATATTTCACAGCTGGTATGTCTGCCATCAACTCACAAAGTAACACAAATTCTGCAAAGAAAATCAACATGCTCTATTGATCCATGTACAATGCACATTAAAATAAGACACTCACTGAAGGAACACACAATATTTTCTCTATAAGACCATGTCTGGACTTATTATCACACACAGATATTACCACTATGTCCAGTATTCACACAGTATAACCTTGTCCATGGCGTTTACCACCTTATCGTGATAATGGCCTTAGAATCAAGTACAGTACTCACTCATTTGAATAATGTCCATGGGTAGCATAGAGTATACTGACTTACAGTGAGAAAGGCCTTAGAATCTAGTACTCACTAATTATAATACTGTCCAAGGTTGGGAGAGAGTATACCACTTTATATAATGACCACCTTATAATGAAGTAAACAAAAATACATAATAATTTTACAAGTACAATACTAGATGAGATGGGATCAATGACCATATTTACCTTGAAACACAGACTGTGTTATAATGAAGGGCCTTATATCAAGAACAGTGTTATAATAAAAGGCCTTATAACAAGAACTATGTTATAATGGAGGGTCTTATAACAAGAACAGTGTTATAATGAAGGGCCTTATAACACGAACTATGTTATAATAAAGGGTCTTATAACAGGAACTATGTTATTATGAAGGACTTTATAGCAAGTGAGTCCTATATTTATTAAAAGTTTGAAATGATGAGGTGTTCTTATTATAAAGCAGTTTATCATCAGATAAATATGGTAACCCACTTATTAAGAAAAATCAGTATAATACATTTATATGTGTGAAATAACTATTCTATAGTCAATCTGACATCCTAAAATGCACTTGCAGATTTGGGTCTAAAATGTTGTCCAAGCTGGGTGTAAACTATATGGCAGGTGTTGTTGTTGTTGTCGTTCTAGGGTTTAATGCCATTTTCAGCACAAGACAGGCTATACATGGCGGCCAGTATAAATGGTGGAGGAAGAACCCTGGAAAACTCAGGGAAGAACCACCGACCCACAAGAAGCTACTGGCAGGCTTTCCCACGTACCCATGCTAGCTGAGCCTTGGACTCGAACCCACGCAGACAGAGGTGAGATGGCAGTGACCAGGAACGGTGAGTGCTTTAGACCACTCGGCCGCTCAGGACCCCTATATGGCAGATGATCACTGTATAAAAGAGGTTTTGTTTGTAAACTATAAGGCAGGTGATCACTGTACAATGGTAGGATCCAACAAACATGGTTCTGGTTATAAGGCCAGCATGCTAATGACTAAGCCAACATTAGTCCAAATAGGTCACCATGTCCAAAGTGTCTTCCAATGAAGTAGTTAATTAGTCCCATATAAGTCACCATGTCCAAAGTGTCTTCCAATGAAGTGGTTAGTTAATCCCAAATAGGTCACCATGTCCAAAGCGTCTTCCAATGAAGAGGTTAGTTAGTCCCAAATAGATCACCATGTCCAAAGTGTCTTCCAATGAAGTGGTTAGTTAGTCCCAAATAGGTTACCATGTCCAAAGTGTCTTCCAATGAAGGTTAGTTAGTCCCAAATAGGTCACCATGTCCAAAGTGTCTTCTAATGAAGTAGTTAGTTAGTCCCATATATGTCCCCATGTCCAAAGTGTCTTCCAATGAAGTGGTTAGTTAGTCCCAAATAGGCCACCATGTCCAAAGTGTCTTTCAATGAAGTGGTTAGTTAATCCCAAATACATCGCCATGTCCAAAGTGTAATCCAATGAAGTGGTTAGTTAGTCCCAAATAGGTCACCATGTCCAAAGTGTCTTCCAATGAAGTGGTTAGTTAGTCCCAAATAGGCCACCATGTCCAAAGTGTCTTCTAATGAAGTTGTTAGTTAGTCCCATATAAGTCCCCATGTCCAAAGTGTCTTCCAATGAAGTGGTTAGTTAGTCCCAAATAGGCCACCATGTCCAAAGTGTAATCCAATGAAGTGGTTAGTTAGTCCCAAATAGGCCACCATGTCCAAAGTGTCTTTCAATGAAGTGGTTAGTTAATCCCAAATACATCGCCATGTCCAAAGTGTAATCCAATGAAGTGGTTAGTTAGTCCCAAATAGGTCACCATGTCCAAAGAGTTTTCCATTGAAGTGGTTAGTAATAGTTTCATCGGTACATGATTAAAGTATCAGCTACCAAAGTTCAACCTATAACCTACACTTAATGTAACTAATTACAACACTGAGAGTGTATTCAATAGTAGAGTTGGATGACAATACAAAATGGTGAATAACCCACTCTGTTTATCCAGCTGACTAAAGGTTAATTACTGTTAAGTCAAGACTAATATTAATGATACAGTAGAACTTCGATTATCTGTCAGGGTGTGGGACCGAAACCATGATGGATATGAGAAGTGATGGATAATATAAGATGTACATTAAAAATATTATACAATAGACCAGGTCATCTACATATGTCCATGTACCTGTTTTTAATATTTTGATATTATGCCCTGATGTTTAAATGAGAATGACAGTTAATGTGTGTGTGTGTGTGTGTGTGTGTGTGTGTGTGTGTGTGTGTGTGTGTGTGTGTGTGTGTGTGTGTGTGTGTGTGTGTGTGTGTGTGTGTGTGTGTGTGATTAGGATTTTTAGCATAGCTTTAACAATTGTTCAGTCATATTGCTACGATGTCTGCAGTGTGGCAGTTTATAGTGATGTCTGGTACTGAGGCATCATGCCGCAGACATGTAGCATGATGTCCCACCCAGTCACATTATCCTGACACCAGACCGACCAGTCCTAACATGAACCTCTTATTGCTGAGTGCCAAGTGAGGCAGCTGTTAGTACCATTTTTGTAAGTCTTTGGTATGACTCGGCCGGGTATCGAACCCATGACATCCCGCTTCCGAGGCGGATGCTCTAACCACTAGGCCACCATAGCAGTTTCTGACAGTTAATATTAAATAAGGGGGATGGATAATTGAAGTTCTAATCTGGATAGCAGATGCATTTTGAGGCTTCTTGTCAGAGGTTAACCACAGGAATGTATTCTTGAAATATGATCATTTGCAGACTTGTGCAATGTACCCTTGAAATATGATCATTTGGAGACTTGTGTAATGTACTCTTGAAATATTATCATTTGCAGACTTGTGTAATGTACTCTTGAAATATGATCATTTGCAGTCTTGTGCAATGTACCCTTGAAATATGATCATTTGGAGACTTGTGCAACGTACCCTTGAAATATGATCATTTGCAGACTTGTGTAATGTACTCTTGAAATATGATCATTTGGAGACTTGGGCAATGTACCCTTGAAATATGATCATTTGCTGACTTCTACAATGAACTCTTGAAACAGATCATTTGCAGACTTGTGTAATGTACTCTTGAAATATAATCATTTGCAGACTTCAGTAATGTACTCTTGAAATTGATCATTCGCAGACTTGTACAATGTACTCTTGAAATATAATCATTTGAAGACTTGTACAATACTCTTGAAATCTGATCATTTGTAGACTTGTGTAATATACTCTTGACATATGATCATTTGCAGATTTATGCAAATTTGTGTTGAAAAAAGAATGAAGAAAAGATTGACTGATTTAACTAATACTTCTGGAATTACCATGTTGGTGCTAAAACTGACCATTACTTTTGTGACCATAATAAAGAAAAATCAAGTTGGTTACAAATGATTCAATAGCATTTGTCCTGCCATTAAATACCAATCCAAGAGAAACAATGACAACTAGACAGGGCAACAAGACGAGATAGCATCACATAGGTTTTTGTCTGTCTTCATATGTTACAAATAACTGCATCACTAAGGATTTTGCTTGTATGTAAAGAAACCTTCAAATGTTACAATTAACTGCATAACTAAGGATTTTGCATGTAAGTAAAGAAACCTTTATGCATTCCAAATAACTGCATCACTAAGGATTTTTGCCTGTGTGGAAAAAAACCTTTATATGTTCCAAATAACTACAAGAACATGATCATACATCTTAATTAACAAGTTTTCACAAGAACCTGCCGCTTACTTAAAACAAGTTGAGGACTGCTAATGAAGGGCTAGGTTTAAAGTCTTCTTACAAACATTATGTATACTCCACATTACCGTAATTGGCAACATCAGGTCCTTAATTCACCTCATCAAGAAAGCCAATTCTAAATTAATTTCTTTCAACCCTATGTGAATTGGTAGACAAACAAATGTAAACAGCATTAAATTCAATTTACTTTTAATAGTTTGATCTCTTTTAAAGGATCATCTTACTGATAAAAAATCTAATTTTTGTCTGATTCTTGCTTCCAATGACAGTTCTATAAAAACTGCATTAATTCAAATTGAATCTGTGCAATAGGTCAATATCAAATTGAAGCTCATCAGAGTTAATTAACTGCTTTACTCAGCAAGTAAACAGTAGTTCTTATCCATATACCATTCTAACATGGTATCGGAGTTTGAAAAATATTTTATCATGTGTAATACATGCAGTGTACAGTTTTAAAAAATCACATAAAATAAAAACATGACAAATCCAAAATAAATGTTTGGTACCAATGAACATTCAATTTTCTCATTTATTTGCAAAATAAAGCTTTGATGTTTAGTGATTAAAAATATGCAACAAATTTTATTTATGTCACTGTCAACACTAATCCTTGCTTTTTAAAAACTGCATAATATTCATCTACAAATTTACTGAACCTTTATATCAACAAGTTTTTCCAACATAAATGCATTGTGTTTACACAGGGAATATCAGTCTGTATAATAGCCTATCTTTTCATTCAGTACTGTCTGGAAAATTGGCATGAAGTGTAATAGCATGTCCATGTGTTTAATTGAAAAATTTTGACTTTATAAAATCTAGATTAAAAGAATGACTGTAAACAGAAATACTGTACATGCTTGCTACCTGGATGCATGAGCAAAGCTTGATTTACAATGGGTATTTGATAATACTTTGGTACTTAATCACCTCAAGCAAGATTTCTAATCAGGTAGCGATTATCAATGCAATTTAAAAATTAATAATGTGCTTACTGAAATATGTATAATCATTCAAGAACAAATCCAATGGAGTACTCCTGTTACTGAATAAAGAAATGAAATAATACAAAGGGGTCTATTAATTCTAGTATACTCTTCAAATTTACAAGAGTAAGTAAACAGGATTATACATCTTTAAATTTGTACAGTTTTTAAAAAAATAATCTGAATTAAAAATTTTAGTAAAAAAACCTAAATTACATCAATAATAGTTAAAAAAATAATGAATAGAATACATACCTCTTTCTCCTTGTTCCTCTTCTTTCTTCGCTTCCTAGTGCAGCTAACCACAGATTGCCTCCCGCCCATTTTAAGTTAAATCCAAAAATTTAGTTGACCAACATTTTTAAATTTCTTTCAGCATTTTAAAATTCCAAACTAAAATATGGGTCCCTGCATGTTAAATAGCAGTGCACATTTTCAGGCATACTGTCAGTGATCTTTTAGTCACATTTCCGACTCAATGACAGTTCCATAACTGTCATGCACAAGAGAAGACAATTCATTGCATGCCATCTGTATAGTACAAAAGATAACCTCCAGCAGACGAAAAAGTATACTAAATCAATGAGCCAGTACATTGGTTAGGTCACTCTAATTCACACTGTAATGGCTAACTGAGATCTGAGTTCTACACTCAAAATTTACCTACTACAAAACCAGGAGTACCCTACCTAGCCACACACAATACAACTCAAATACTGTAGCAATAACAGGTACTGGCCTGAATGATTATAGTTTTTAAACGAACTGTATACAAACATACATAATTAAACCATGGTTGTTTATACATGTCAATCAGATGTTCATTATAAAAATTGATTCCTACTTATATTCAATATATTTCAAAGTTCTCACTCAAATAAAACAAACTTTACTGTTAATTGCACTTGTTTGTTGAGCCTTATACAAATGGATATCATAGATGATGTATGAACATAGATGCCATAAGAAGAATATCATTTTGATGATTGTGTTAAATTTATTCTCACAATTACTTGTCAATTAACACGGCTATTTATCAATGACACTGATCCTTATCTGCTCGTTATCAATGTCACTGCTCCTTATTAATAACACTGATCCTTATTAATGACACTGATCCTCATCAATGACACTGATCCTCATCAATGACACTGATCCTCATCAATGACAATGATCCTCATCAATGACATTGATCTTTATTAATGTCACTGCCCCTTATCACTGATACTGATCCTTATCCGTGACACTGTTCCTTATTATTGACACTGTTACTTATCAAAGACTGATCCTTATCAATGACACTGCTCCTTATCAATGACTCTGACTGCTACTATCAATGACTGGTCCTTATCAATGACACTGCTACTTATCAATGACTCTGATCCTTATCAAGGACACTGCTCCTTATCAATGACTCTGACTGACTGCTACTGTCAATGACTGGTCCTTATCAATGACACTGCTACTTATCAATGACTCTGATCCTTATCAATGACACTGCTCCTTATCAATGACTGATCCTTATCAGTGACCGCTCCTTATCAATGACGCTGCTCCTTATCAATGACACTGCTCCTTATCAATGACACTGACTCTTATCAATGACACTGCTCCTTATCAATGACTGCTCCTTATCAATGACTGATTCTTATCAATGACACTGCTCCTTATCAATGACACTTCTCCTTATCAATGACACTTCTCCTTATCAATGACTCTGCTCCTTATCAATGGCACTTCTCCTTATCAATGACACTGCTCCTTATCAATGACTGCTACTTATCAATGACTGCTCCTTATCAATGACACTTCTCCTTATCAATGACACTGCTCCTTATCAATGACTGCTACTTATCAATGACACTGCTCCTTATCAATGACTCTGATCCTTATCAATGACTTATTCTTATCAATGACTCTGATCCTTATCAATGACTGATTCTTATCAATGACACTGCTCCTTATCAATGACTCTGCTCCTTATCAATGACTGCTACTTATCAATGACACTGCTCCTTATCAATGACTGATTCCTATCAATGACACTGCTCTTTATCAATGACACTGCTCCTTATCAATGACTCTGACTGACTGCTACTATCAATGACTGGTCCTTATCAATGACACTGCTACTTATCAATGACTCTGATCCTTATCAATGACACTACTCCTTATCAATGACTCTGCTCCTTATCAATGACACTGCTACTTATCAACGACTCTACTCCTTATCAATAACACTGCTCCTTATCCATACCAATGACACTGACCCTTATCAATGGCACTGCTCCTTATCAATGACACTGCTCCTTATCCATACCAATGACACTGACCCTTATCAATGGCACTGCTCCTTATCAATGACACTGCTCCTTATCCATACCAATGACACTGACCCTTATCAATGGCACTGCTCCTTATCAATGACACTGCTACTTATCAATGACTCTACTCCTTATCAATGACACTGCTCCTTATCCATACCAATGGCACTGCTCTTTATCAATGACACTGCTACTTATCAATGACTCTGCTCCTCATCAGTGATGCTACTCCTTATCAATGACACTGCTCCTTATCCATACCAGTGACACTGACCCTTATCAATGGCTCTGCTCCTTATCAATGACACTGCTACTTATCAACGACTCTACTCCTTATCAATGACACTACTCCTTATCCATACCAATGACACTGACCCTTATCAATGG
Organism: Sinohyriopsis cumingii; assembly: GCA_028554795.2. NCBI lineage: Eukaryota > Metazoa > Mollusca > Bivalvia > Unionida > Unionidae > Sinohyriopsis > Sinohyriopsis cumingii. Next base: position 22,235,237 of record CM068825.1, on the reverse strand, counting down.
CACTGCTCCTTATCCATACCAATGACACTGACCCTTATCAATGACACTGCTACTTATCAATGACTCTACTCCTTATCAATGACACTGCTCCTTATCCATACCAATGGCACTGCTCTTTATCAATGACTCTGCTCCTCATCAGTGATGCTACTCCTTATCAATGACACTGCTCCTTATCAATGACTCTGATCCTTATCAATGACTGATTCTTATCAATGACACTGCTCTTTATCAATGACACTGCTCCTTATCAATGACTCTGCTCCTTATAAATGACTGATTATTATCAATGACACTGCTCCTTATCAATGACTGCTGCTTATCAATGACACTGCTCCTTATCAATGACTCTGATCCTTATCAATGACTGATTCTTATCAATGACACTGCTCTTTATCAATGACACTGCTCCTTATCAATGACTCTGCTCCTTATAAATGACTGATTATTATCAATGACACTGCTCCTTATCAATGACTGCTGCTTATCAATGACACTGCTCCTTATCAATGACTCTGATCCTTATCAATGACTGATTCTTATCAATGACACTGCTCCTTATCAATGACTCTGCTCCTTATCAATGACACTGCTACTTATCAACAACTCTACTCCTTATCAATGACACTGCTCCTTATCCATACCAGTGACACTGACCCTTATCAATGGCTCTGCTCCTTATCAATGACACTGCTACTTATCAACGACTCTACTCCTTATCAATGACACTACTCCTTATCCATACCAATGACACTGACCCTTATCAATGGCACTGCTCCTTATCCATACCAATGACACTGACCCTTATCAATGACACTGCTACTTATCAATGACTCTACTCCTTATCAATGACACTGCTCCTTATCCATACCAATGGCACTGCTCTTTATCAATGACTCTGCTCCTCATCAGTGATGCTACTCCTTATCAATGACACTGCTCCTTATCAATGACTCTGATCCTTATCAATGACTGATTCTTATCAATGACACTGCTCTTTATCAATGACACTGCTCCTTATCAATGACTCTGCTCCTTATAAATGACTGATTATTATCAATGACACTGCTCCTTATCAATGACTGCTGCTTATCAATGACACTGCTCCTTATCAATGACTCTGATCCTTATCAATGACTGATTCTTATCAATGACACTGCTCTTTATCAATGACACTGCTCCTTATCAATGACTCTGCTCCTTATCAATGACACTGCTACTTATCAACAACTCTACTCCTTATCAATGACACTGCTCCTTATCCATACCAATGACACTGACCCTTATCAATGGCACTGCTCCTTATCAATGACACTGCTATTTATCAACGAGTCTATTCCTTATCAATGACACTGCTCCTTATCCATACCACTGGTACTGCTCCTTATCAATGACACTGCTACTTATCAATGACTCTGCTCCTCATCAGTGACACTACTCCTTATCAATGACACTGCTCCTTATCCATACCAATGACAATGACCCTTATCAATGGCACTGCTCCTTATCAATGACACTGCTACTTATCAATGACACTGTTCCATATCAATGACACTGTTCCATATCAATGATACTGATCCATATCAATGATACTGATCCTTATCAATGACTCTTATCCTTATCAATGACTCTGATCCTTATCAATGACAAATATATTTTAAACATTATATGATATGCTTTTGTCTCTTTACCTATCTCTTCTTATCACCTTGACCTCCGAGCAAGGGACTTGACTGGTCTTTGACAAAATATAGACCTGGGTAAAGTTTAATTTAGATATCAGTCATAATACCACATGGTAAACCTCAAACCTCTTCACTCTGTGTGCATGTGTGTGTGTGTGGTGAGAGAGAGAGAGAGATTTGCATTTTTCATGAAGCATTAACATTTTTTTAAGTCATATCACTAGGATGTTTGCAGTGTGGCGGTTTATAGTGATGTCTAGCTTTGGGGCATCATGCTGCAGACATGTAGCATCATGTCAAGTTAAAAAATATAAAAAATGAATTGCACAAATATTTAAGTGAGTCAAACCTTAAGTTTGTTTGAGGAGTTATCATTCCACATATGTTGTCCTGTATGATGAATGCACCAATTTATACACTATTTTAAGTCCATATATGGAATCTTCATTTCAAAAACAGGTGATTGTTGGGCAACTTTGATTGTTTTATCTATTCCTTCATTACCCTTCATACCAATTTGACTAGACAGCCAACAGTACAGGATATTTTACCCAGACTGTACCAGAACATCAGATTTAAGAATTTTTCAAGACTTTCAATGTGGAAGGGGATTCCAAAAAGATGATGTAGTGTAAATATTTATCATCATTGAATTCAATTTCTGTATAGAAATGTTTATATACTAGAGTATATTAGAGTCTGCAAGATGCCATATGGAACCTGAATATCATTGAACTTACAGTAGTGTCCAACAAATTAGTTACAGTCAATAGTCTGACTAGGTACATTTGGATTTAGATTATTTATTATAAATAAATCAGTATTCTCCTCCATACCAGCTTCCCTGTATGCACAATAAATACACTGATTCACTGAGTTTGTTTGTTTTCAAATTCATTAGAAATGAAAGGACAGGCCATGGACATGTGTTTGCATACTGGTAGATCAAAAAATTTGCTGCATTATATTCAGTGTAAAGCACAAGTTATTTAACTCGAATAATCCAAATTACTAGAATGACTCATTCTCCAATGTGCAACCTTGGAAAACTGAAAATGACCAAAATCTTTAACTAAAAGTGTAGACTGTAAGAGTTTAACTTTCCAAAATGTTAGTGTATAATTTAAACTATTCACAAAACTTCCAGGCTTTAAGAGAACTTAAAATACTATATGATGGCACTCAGCAGTCCTACACTTAAGAGCTACAAATTGTAATACTTAATCATGTGTACAACTTTAATATTTTGGAAATAATAGATACAATGCTGCTTCCAGGTTTGCAGTCACTAAGTACATATAGGATGGCTTATGTATGTTGACAACCAATACTGATAACCTGCTAACGCTTTCACAAAATGATGTTTCATGTCTTTAAATCAAATCTCACTTCTTTGGGATGGATATCCCCACATTAAGAACATAGCACTAGGTGCCTTGCTATGGATAATCCATCATTAAGACCATAGCACCAGGTGCCTTGGTATGGATAATCCATCATTAAGACCATAGTACCAGGTGCCTTGGTATAGATATCCCTTCACAAAGACCATAGCACAAGGTGCCTTGGTACGGATAATCCATCATTAAGACCATAGTACCAGGTGCCGTGGTATAGATATCCCCTCACTAAGACCATGGCACAAGGTGCCTTGGTATAGATAATCCATCATTAAAACCATTGCACTAAGTGCCTTGGTATGGATAATCCATCATTGAGACCATTGCACGAAGTGCCTTGGTATGGATAACCCTTCATTAAGACCATAGCACCCGGTGCCTTGGTATGGATAATCCATCATTAAGACCATAGCATTAGGTACCTTGGATCCTCCTAATACTAAATACATGTATATCAGATGAATTATATCAGCTTGGTCTAAACCAGATGTTTATTTATTATTACACTTTAATCCCTCAGGAGGCAATATATATATATATACAGACTGTCACATTTCCAACTTAATGAGTTTCATCCTACATTTAAAGGATTTTATATTAATTTTTTTATCTTAATCATTTATTTTATATATCTTTCAAAGAATTTTAAATGATTACCTTTTATTGTGCCACGCTGTATTTTTACATTTACTTAGAAGGGTTTAGCCCTCTAATTAAAAAAATTTTGCCTTTACATTTTTAGAACTTAACTTTTAATCAACATCATGTAGTTATCATTGTGCTGACATGAAATTAAACCCTGTAATGCACATACATGCAATTAAACCCTGTAATGCACATACATGCAATTAAACCCTGTAATGCACATACATGCAATTAAACCCTGTAATGCACATACATGCAATTAAACCCTGTAATGCACATACATGCAATTAAAACCTGTAATGCACATACATATATACATAAACTTGTATCGACATGACTGTCAAGATTCTACAATATGGCTCTGAATGCTTGACGATTTCATGTCAGTGGTAAAACAAATATGTGATTTCTGTGTGACTTTTTGTGTAATTTCTGTGGAATTTCTTTGCATCATTTGTAGACATTTGCCTTGAAAATATTTTTTAAGAATATAAACTAAAGTATTTGCACACTCTCCCATTTCTTTGTACCCCCTACTGATTTTAAAACGAAAAGCATCAAGGATATAAAAAAAGCAAAAACTTAGTCATTTCATTCATTGATTTATAAATTCTAACCTGACTGTCACAAAAGGGTCCCTAACACTGTCAAATTATTGGTGTCTCAATGCAAATGGAAGCTCCCTATGAAAACCAGCTCACTATTTCTCATTTCTAGAATAGTCTATTTTAGTAAAAACTGTGTTGTCTGCATCTAATATTTACAATGTCTAGTTATAATATTTCTAAAAGAAATTGAACAAATAAATAGGAGCTCTTTTTGACATGTGTTCAAAGATGTAAAATCCAAAATGTACAGAATTATTGAGATTTTCAAAGACAGTGAACTAAATCATACTTATTGCTTGAAAACAAACTTACCAAAACAAAGATGGTGACCATGTTGCTGAAGAAACTCCAAATTGATTTGAAACACCAAGTTGACAAGTGTTTGGAACCCCCTAGCAACAATCAGGTTAGAAATTATAAATCAATGAATGAAATAACTCTTTTGTGCATTTTTTATATCCTTGATGCCTCTTGTTTTTAAAATGGGGGGGGGGGGTCCAAAACAAGCAGGATGATGTGAGACTACTATAGTGATGTGACAATAATTCAAGGAACTAAAAGAGCAATTTTAGTCACATAAATAGTACGAATAATCAATGATTGGTTGGAAAAATCAGATGACCATTTGTTCAAATATTATTTTACAAAATCAAGTATCAACTGGTTAAGGTTTCTTATTTAACTGTTTTGGACTGAAATCTTCCAGAAAAAGTAAAATATGTGAATAAGTTTCCAGTTAATAAACCCTTCTATTGTAATACAACCAAGTCCAACATGATAGATTTTCTTTACTGGATACCCGCGATTTAACGATTACCAAGTACATGTACGTGAAAATGACACTGTCCATGAAAAAAAACAAAATTGCAGCTGATTAATTGGTGATGACTTATGGAATGTACACCAGTTATTGCTCTTTAAATTTCATCTGATTCACAATACTAATAAAAATCTACTTTGAGAAAACACAATAGGCCTTCAATTGCTAATTGGCTATCACATAATACTATTATTATTTTCAGCTGTGTATTTAATTTCAATCAGGATGAATGGTTGGTTTTGGAACTATGTGGTGTCAGTGGAAACAGTTGGATGATTAGATACTGTGACTCCTCTATGATATCCTTACCAGTATTATATATCTAGCACCTGTCTTGCAGATAAAGGAAATTTGGTCCACAATTCAAGCTAACCACACTGGACATACAATATGAAGTGCACTTCAATATCTTGTGCCTAATACACACTTTTATATACATAAATTAGTATGTTCCTTGGTCTTTCATTTACCATCATTTTTAAGGAAACAGCTAATATTTTTATTTATTACACAATCATCCAAACTTTGTCATACTGTACATTTTTATTTTATTACACAATCATCCAAACTTTGTCATACTGTACATTTTTATTTATTACACAATCATCCAAACTTTGTCATACTGTACATTCAGTTTATTCAAGCTTATATTTAGAAGCAACCTCATAAGATTTTTTTCTCTGATGAGCTAAATAAAAGCATAGGTATACTTATAAAAATTGATGAAATACTAGAGCTATGCCAGCTCATTAGCATAGATATTTTCTAAAGGGTTATTACATAATTTAAAATAACTTAGTTCATGCTGAAAATTATTTAAATTTAATTGCAGTATAGTGAAGTTTTACATACTTCAATTTGTATGTACCAGTATATTACATAGTAAAAACTACCTAGGTGTCTAACCGTGATGCCCCAAGGAACACATTGTACTCGAGTAGTGATTACATGTTGATTTATGCATACAGTCAGATGGTCAGCAGCAGTCCTTTGTAATTTCAAGTATACAACAATTAATGGATAGTTGGTCACAGATGGGTAGAGCTTGGCAATTCAATGACTAAGCTCATTAATACAGAAATACCTTAGCATTATGTCCTACTCAGGAACGACTCACAATGTTACCTAGTTATTTGGGGGAAAACATATACATGCACTAAATTTTAGATTCAAGTTCAGGTATATACACAAGAATTCCACTATGATAATAAGACACCCATGAAACAAATTTAGAAATTTAGTCCCATCATCTCACCTTATCACCTGGAAAAGTAAGCATCACCCAGTTTTCAGGAAACATTCCAAAATAAGTCCAAATCTGAACCACAGGAATAAGATGCATTTTATATAGGTAGTAAATTATTCTGAATGGTTAACATTCAGCAGAACCTCTCTATAAAATTCTGCATAACACAGCACCTTGTATAATGTGGACATGGTTAATATTCAGCAGTCCCTCACTATCAGGTCTCTGCATACCACAGACCCTTCTATAATGTGGACATGGCTAATGTTTAGCAGTACCTCACTATCAGGTCTCTGCATACCATAGACCCTTGTATAATGTGGACATGGTTAATGTTTAGCAGTATGTCACTCTAAAGACTCCATATAAAACAACCCCTTCTAGATTGTGGATATGGTTAGCAATCCCATTAAAATGACCAAAGTTTTGTTACATCATGTTATATCATTGCTATTTAATTAGTTTAATTTACTTTATCAGTAATAAAAACTGACTTTATTTTATGCTAGGTCAAGAATCAGGATTTTCTATGTGAATTTTTTAAAATATTCACTGGAGTGAAATTATCAGAAATATTTTTCACTGCCCTATCAAAAGAAAATGACAACATGATCAAGAACTCCAAGCTGATTTCAGATGCTCCTTAGTCTAGTGCATAGTATGGCAACCTCGCATGAAGAAAAACAAGTTCAGATCAACTAATGTACATATAAAATATATTATATGCTTTTTCTTTACTTTTGTTTTGTATGTGCTATTCTGCCTTGAAATAGGAAAGAGAATAACATTTAACACTAGAATTTTCTGCTCAAATAAACCCAAACTACAGTGGAACATATGGCAAAAAAGAATCATGTATTTCCTATTGCATAGTTTTAAATTAGGTTTTGTTAAAACATTATATACTTTAATTATATTGATTTAGTATATATAAATCACCGAGCACTTCAAGTACTGAGAAAAAATGGCTCCATTAGATGCGCAAATCAGTTTTGGGATTTTTTGTTTGTTTTATTTTTAATTCTTTTTTAAACCCTTTGGGAAAAAGTGCTAGGGTTGGCAACAAACACCAGGGATGGTCGGCCAACTGGAACAAAAAAATTGCTTTTTGTTGAATGGTAAATCGCTGACATTATCACATGGAATACACTAAGACATCTGCTACTGCAGTTTGTATTTATGCATATTATTAGCCAATAAATTTCAGCATGAATAAAAAGAAAATCGCATTTCTCTCAGCGAATAATGAATCTATTTCAACTTGTGGCTAAATGGTTTCGTAGGATCAATGCAGACAAACACAGTTATAATGTAATGTGAGTCATTTGAACTGTTTTTACATGTAATATACAATAATGAAATGGAAAAAAGACTGAATTGATTTTGAATCAGTTATTTATAAAAAGGAATTCCTATCAAACTGAGATAATGCCTATGTTGCATTACTGATTAACACGCATGGCTTACCCATAACTAATTGTGTATTGAAAATGGGGGGGGGGTTACCCTAACTGCTAAAGTGTGGGATATGAAATGATAAGGTCATGTATGATACATTAAAGTGGGTGGTATTATAGAAAGGCAGACAGATGTAGCTCTACAATGATATCAAATAATCTGCAAGTTCTAGTTGCACTACAAAATACAGAGGGAAAAGCCTAACTTTTTGGACCGGATTTTTTTCCATCCAAAATTCGCCCATGGTTGGAATATGACTTTGTGTCCAGATTTTAGGCTTTTTGGTCTCAGATCTAAGGCAGACCAGTATGAACTGCAAACAGACAGATGAACCTTTGCAAAAAGTAGGATAAGATGGGCATCTGAAAAAAGCATGGTCTCGTTCACATTAAATGGACATGCTTTTTCAACACAAGAAAGTAAAAGATACTTAACAGTGGCAAGTAAGTTATTGCTGCTATTAAAAAAATCAGACTTCAGGTTTAAAAAAACTGTTGCCATGCATTTTGTTTACCATACCTCTTGTGTGTATTTTTTTGTTGAATAGCCAATCTCAGATATTTGTGTCTCATATTATGCTGCTACCCCAAAAACACTATGATTGTTCCTAATACAAATTTTACTGCAATTCAGTTACATGCTTTATTATCTCTTCATTTCTAATAACTTTTCAAGGTCAAAAGCTATACTTTGGACATAAGTCATCAGCCTTCAGTCATGCACAAGAAAAACAGATCAGCTGTACATGTAGAATTTTGTTATTTACCAAGAGTTCCTTGAAAGAACTGACAGTCTACAGGTCGAAAAGAATTTCCAGGAATTCAATATAAGACCATTTTTTCCCTGTAACTGCTGAGTGTTGAAACCGACTTTATTATTCATCAGTGATAACAATATTTTCAAATTAGATGCTGTAGTGGATGTTAGATTGGCACCATTTTCATTTAGGACAAACATGGCACCATATGAAGTCTTCTGGTGGAAACCCCATGTTGACATGATTTTCTGTTATGGAAGAGTACAGCTAATGATAACAAGGTTTTCAAGATTGTTGCCATGATGGCCATGTTTGATATCAGACTGGAACCATTTCAATTTAGGGCCAACATGACTTCACACAAAGCCTTATGGTGAAAACACAATGCTGATATGAGTAGCCATCTAGGAGAAGTAGTGATAACAAGATTTTCACAATGGACATTATGGCAATTATATTAGAAGTTGGACTGGCACAATTTTCTTTTACAACCAACTAGACATTGTGAGAAGTCTTTCATTGAAAATCCCATTCTGATATAACTAATCATTCAAGAGAAATAGTGATAACAAGATTTTCAAGGTGGCCACAATGTCAGGCACACTGTATGTCTGAAAGGCACCATTAGGACCAACTAGTGGCCACTGTGTCAGGCACACTGTATGTCTGAAAGGCACCATTAGGACCAACTAGTGGCCACTGTGTCAGGCACACTGTACGTCTGAAAGGCACCATTAGGACCAACTAGTCATCATATAAAATGTTGTTTATTAAAAATGCTCATGTTTAAACAATCATCAGCTCAAGAGTAGTAGTGATATCAATATTTTCAAGATGGCCACTGTGGTGGCCATATTGGAATCTGATCAGGACATCTCTCATTCAGGCCCAACTATACATCATAAAAGTCTGTTGGTGAAAACTCCATGGCAATATTACTTTTGATCAGGAGGAGAAGCAATAACGAGATTTTCAAGATGGTCAATGTGGCAGCAACCTTGGACATCAGATTGGAAACAATTTTCATTTAGGACCAACTGGACATCAACAGCCTTCAGGTGAAAACCCTGATTTGATATGGCCCCTGATTCAGGAAGATTTCAAGACTGCCACTGTGGCAGTCATACTGGATGTCAAAGTGACATTTTTTTTATTTAGGACCAACTAAACCATGGTTTGATTGTGTGTGTTAATTTTCATGGCAATCATCAAATATAGGGTAAAATTTGTTATGTAAGTCTTCAGTTTTGAAAAAAAGTCCCAGGATTTTCATTGGTGTTATATCATTATAAAGCCTCTTAATTGTGTTCACATCAAAAATATCTTTTGTATGAACCCTTTGGTAAGTATATATTAGTTAGGTATGTATTAACCATTCAGGAGGTATGTACTAACCAGGTATGCATGAACCCTTTTGGAAGTATGTATTAGTTAGGTGTGTATGAACCCTTCTGGAAGTATATATTAATCAGGTATGTATGAACCTTTCTGGAGGTATATATTAATCAGGTATGTATGAACCCTTCTGGAAGTATATATTAGTCAGGCATGTACGAACCTTTCTAAAAGTATATATTAGTCAGGTATGCATTAACTCTTCTAGAAGTATATATTAGTCAGGTGTGTATGAACCTGTGGGAGGTCTATATTAGTCAGGTATGAACCCTTCAGTCAGTATATATAGTCAGGTATGTATGAACCCTTCAGGATATATACATTAGTCAGGTATATACAAACCCTCTGGGTGATATATGTATTAGTCATGTATGTATGAACCCTGTGGGAGGTATATAATAGGTATGTATGAACCCTTAAGGAGATATAATTAGCCATGTATGTATGAACCCTGGAGGGGGTATATATTAATCAAGTATGAACCCTTCCTTACTACATGTACCTACACAATGAAAGAAAAAAAAGAAAGGTCATCTTGTGATTGGTACCTAGTTTTCATCATAACAGCATGTTAATCATCTTCTATGACCATTGGACTTTAAAATGCTAAAATGCCATATACCATATTTCTTTTGATGATAAACCCATACAAAATTTGGCCAAGACTTTCATAAGAAAGGTCTAATGATAAGACTTTTCTCTTGTTTCAAACCAGTTAGGAGATCTTATCCTAGGAGAAACATAGGTATGTCCTTATTGATTCTTACTGAGATAAACTGTGATAAATACATGTTTCTTGAAATTTATATCGAAACATGCACACAAATAATATATATATATATATATATATATATATATATATATATATATATATATATATATATATATATATATATATATATTAATAGCATTCAGATCAGCCCTGGATGTATAGTGGGGCTGATTAATCATCCTGCAAATGTAAGGTAAACAACTGCATCAAACTAAACATGCAATCCTACGAGAGGAATATTCTTTAAAAGGCATATAAAAAAAGTCATTAGTAGAAAGCAATAAAAAAAGTCCATAAAATAAAAAAGTCAAAATCTCATGTAAAGCACACAGACAAAGATAATGAAATGGTATCATTTGTTTGTACTTCTCAGCTTAATGTTTTATTAACAAAGCCTACTAACTCTGACTTGTTGTATAACAGCCTTGCAAGTTATCTCCCCTGCAAGATAAACCCTGGCTGGATTCTATGAAATTTTCAGTGTACTTGTAATTTTAATAACTTTAAAGACTCAAACTTTTTGGAAAGTCTCTACACAGGTAAACAGAGTAAATGGTATTCCTTCCTCCTAGATTAAACAAGTTTGGCAGTCCTACTTTGTAATACTTGTATCCGAACAGAAATATAACTCAATTTAAAACAAAATTTGAAATGACACTGAAAATAATCAGAGACAAAGATGGGCTAATGAGCTGTCAAATTCAAATGATAAAGTATGCATTCTGTGCTCAAACATTTTGTCAAATCTTAGTTAAAATGAAACAGGACAAGTCTCAGTTTAAAATTTCAATCAGCAAATATGGTTGCAGTCAGTGAAAGAAGTGCATGGTGAAATTTGATGTAGGTGAATTATTCAGCATTTTTGTCAAGCATCCAACATTGTTAGGAATACCTGCAACTTTGTTTCTGCATTTATATAAAATATGACCCCAGTGTGTAGAGCAAATAACAGGTAAATGATCTAAAGACCCTTATAACAAGTCAATGATCTAAAGCCCCTTTATAACAAGTCAATGATCTAAAGCCCCCTTATAACAAGTCAATGATCTAAAGCCCCCTTATAACAGGTAAATGATCTAAAGCCCCCTTAAAACAAGTCAATGATCTAAAGCCCCCTTATAACAAGTCAATGATCTAAAGCCCCCTCAACTTGCTACAGCTCAATTTTGGCACTGTCCTGTAAATCCAACATTGCTGACTGCCAAGTTGAAGACTGATAGTGAGTAAACGTGGATAGATACAAGTCTTTATGAAATGTACCATGGGATAGATAAATTAATCTCCATTTGTCTTGATTTTCAAACCTAAAGTCACTTCAGCACACAATGTCAGATGATATTTACAAACTACCTGATATACCGAGTGTGGGGCTTTCAAGATACCTACTGGCATGTCATGGAATTCAAATTTTTCCTCACCATAAGGACTCTATGAACCCCAAACCATTAAAGCAATTAAATTTCTAAAGTCAAACACATGTAAACATATGTATTAAGACTGTAGGTTCAACAACAAGGGTGTGAAAAGAGGTGATAATAGGGACCTGAGACAAGTAAATGACTGATCAAAAAGAGCAGAGGGATGAAACGTAGTATTCAAACTGAATCAGTTGCTGTACAATGTTTTGCTTCTGTTTCATTTTGTGCAGCAATTTTGTTAGAAACTGAGAAAAATATACATTGCAACAGAAGAAATATTGTTCTCTGCTAGTACTGCACACAAGTTGGGACATGATCAATACTTGGGTTTTGTCTGGCAACTGGTGCATATGCCAATATTTTTGACATCAAAAATTTAAACAATCCCATTTTTGGCATAAAGAATTCAAGCAATCCTATTTTTGTCATCAAGAATTTAAGCAATCCTCTGAGGTTTCCATTAGCAAAACAAGAACCATATTCTAAATATCTTCATACTGATAGATATCTCAAAAACCCCTTCAATCCAAATTCAAAAGAACCAAAAAGAATTAAATTAGAACCAAAATGGCCAGGGTATGTGTTACCTGGTGTCATGCTGTAAAAATTTAAGTAACCCTAGCTCCAGGCACAGCAAATATACAGCTACTGTAAACGCTTGATTGTCCAACTTTATCGTACAAAATACTGGTTTGTCTGAACCTTGTTGCTAGAACATGTAGGTACAGAATAACCCAAGCTCATTCACCCATTTATCCCAACATTTTTCATGCCTGTAGAATTTAGTTAAGTAAGGTTTTACAGTTTTATTATATTTTGATGAGGTAACTATTTGCAACTTTTGAAACCAAACTAAGAAATGACTCAAACAGATGAAATCCAAACTTAATGTTAAACTAAGATATTGAATGAACAGGAAGATAATGGTAGCTTCTGTTTACCTTCTTAGTACATTTTTACCTGTCATGAAGGAAATTTCATCTGTCAATATACCTGTACTCTCACAGAAAGATGATATATATCCCAAATTTTGCCAAAGTGGCTAAAACCATGGATCGACATCTTTCCTTTAGAAAGTGAGCTTTGAGAACTCACTGTTTTCCTGTTGAAGTCTTTACAAACATTCTGTATAAGGTCTGAGATATCTCTATCGCCATTCATCAACCAAATTTCTTGCAAAGTCTCATTCATCACAGAATATCATAAACCACCTGCATTATTCCTTTAATATCTGTTGTTATTGTCAAGGAAGCAGTCTGTTTCATCTGGTGGAGTGAAAAGCAGGAGAACTTGTCTAATTTCTGCTACTCTATAAATTTTAAAATGTACTCAGAAATTCATTAATACAATTCATCTGTTTATGTCTGTTATTTTTTATATTGTACTTCTTTCATACAACAGGAATGAGAATCTTTAGCTTTTTACTGCCAATTCCAGATTTTGATGACTTTTCAAAATTTCCTGTTTTTGCTAGGAGTTTCATTACTTTAAAGAATTACTGTCTGAAAGTAATTCTCCTCCCTAACTATATCCCCCCCCCTCCAGATCCCAGCTTTCTCTTTCCCCACATTTAAATCCTCACATTTAAATCCTCATTCACCTAAGATGTAGATAGAGGCCAAAGTTTCCTAATTACTTCAAATTGAGTCCTAATTACTTCAGACTGAATCTTAATTACTTCAGACTGAGTTCTAATTACTTCAGATTGTGTCCTAATAACTTCAGATTGAGTCCTAATTACTTCAGATTGAGTCCTTATTACTTCAGATTGAGTCCTAATTACTTCAGTCTAAGCAAAACCGATTCACACTTTCATATGACCAGTCAATTAGATATACCGAACTGACTTTTAAACCGTACTTTTCTTAAATTTTTTATTTGGCAAGTAATTTGTATGAGTTTCTTGTTCTGATGTGCTTAAGCACAACTTTCACCTTTTAGAGAAATAAGCTCCACTCCAAGTGATACCTCTTATTTCATTTGAAATGGTAGCTGTTTTACAAATGCATGCATATCAAATGTCAATATCTTCCCTTGTACTCTTCTTGGCATGCTTACAAACAGATGACTTTTTATTGGAAATTTAGTGCATTACATCACTTGTTTTGACATGCTTCTAATGAATCCACTTCTACCTTTTACACTGCTGTATATATACTGTATAATCATTGACCAAAAGAAATTGCAAAATAATCTCAATAGAAAGCAAAATATTATGTTTTTAAAAAAATCACATAAAGAATCTTCATCTAACATTTATAATGCTTTTCTTATTTTTATAATAATATTCGCTTTGGGAGAAATTTCATCTCAAGAGAAACTAGTATTAAAATTGTGAAAAATCCTTTGTTTCCTTGTAAATAAAAAAAATCAAGAGTTAGCTATGAACTATTTTTTTAAAAGTTTATTGGCAAGTTGGGTATTTATAACATCGATCTCTGGAAAGAATTGCACTTCAAAAAAAGTTTCTAAACTGTCCTGCATTTTACATAACTCAGCTTTATAGAAGTGTCAATGAAGTTACAGGACACATATTTTATTTGAATTTGTTATCATTCTTACCACTGTCTACAAATTAAGAATTTAAAAAAAAAAGTTAAATATCTTGATTCACTTAAGGGATATCAACAAAATATGTTGTTAAAGTAAAGCTGCTTTGTTGCCATCAGACAGTGATGAATGATACTTTGACATGAATAAGCAAAAAGGCTGAAGATGCTGACAAAACTAGAAGTTTTTCTTGTAAATATGCAAACATTATAAAAACAAAGAACCACCACTGAACATCAGTAACAACAGCTCCACAGGAAACCTTACAACACAACACACCATTCTAAACTGTTTTACTGATTCTTTGAGTTCATGTTGCTATTACATTTTGAGCAGCTGACACACTAGATGTTTATTATTGGAGGAAGTTGACTTTACCCATCAGAGACAGACTGGATGTCTATTATTGGAGGAAGTTGACTTTCCCCATCAGAGACAGACTGGATGTCTATTATTGGAGGAAGTTGACTTTACTTATCAGAGACAGACTGGATGTCTATTATTGGAGGAAGTTGACTTTCCCCATCAGAGACAGACTGGATGCCTATTATGGCAGGAAGTTGAAATTCCCCATCAGAGACACACTGGATACCTATTATGGCAGGAAGTTGACTTGCCCTATCAGAAACAGACTGGATGCCTATAATAGCGGGAAGCTGATGTTCCCCATCAGAATAGTTAGTAAGGATAACCTTGAGAACTTAAATATTGTGGAAAAAGAGAATTAGTGAAATGGAGTTTTTTTATGGTATGTATCTTTGTTTCATTTCACAGCTGGTAATGATAGGATTGTCGACAATTTTTTTTCTGTCTATATAAATCAGCATTGACCAATGTGAACAAATGCTGAGGCCATAATGTCAGAGAGAGATGTGTTTTCTCAAAACTGGGAGTGTATGAAACTGTATTCAAACAAAGTGGCATCA
Organism: Sinohyriopsis cumingii; assembly: GCA_028554795.2. Lineage (NCBI taxonomy): Eukaryota > Metazoa > Mollusca > Bivalvia > Unionida > Unionidae > Sinohyriopsis > Sinohyriopsis cumingii. The sequence continues at coordinate 22,219,557 of CM068825.1, read as the reverse complement.
AAATGAGTTGGGACGATACTGAAGGTTATTTAGATGATGGACACATTGAGTTAGTATTAACATCAGTACGTGCTGTTTAAATATGGCAATAGGATTAAAATGAGTAAATTAAAAAACATACATCAGTGCATAAAGTTTAGTTCTTTGAAGAGATCAACTGCTGCTCCTGACATTAAGGAATATTTAAGACCGGATGCCAACATATGCAGTAGTGTAAAAAAAAGAAGATAAACCAAATGTCACTTTCAGCTAGACTGATTGTCAATCATATATCATTTTATGTAAATTTTGTAGCATTCTAAAACAATTATAGAAAACCAGTTTTCCATACTAAAATTGGATTAAGCAATGCACAAAATTATATTTGTAAAGACTAGGATAAATAACTTGCTATAACAATTAATATTTTCAATGACAATCTTCGTATGAGAAGTATGAAAACAGTTTAGACTAATTTTACAGAAAAGCAGTGAAACAGCAGCAATATCAAACACTTAAAGAGGAAAAAGATGACAATAAATATTATTATTATTATTATTAAACATACAAAAACGTGTTCCTTTTTTATTAAAATCAAAATCAATCATGTCTTTCTGATGGCCTCTCACTTCTCCCCATTTTAATGGGAGGGAGATGTTAATTCTCCCAATTTTGGGAACCTATCATGCACCCTGATGACATAAAAACTTGGTATTTGGCCTTAATGAGACATGCCAAGAAGCCAGTATCTAACAAGTTCGAGTGTTAAATATCAAAGTTGATATAGATTAATACAGATTTTATGTGGTATATTTCCCCTCTTACAGGGAAAACAGTTTCATGGCATTTTAGAAAAAAAAACATTAGATCTCTACAGGAAGGAGCTACAGACAAGTCACCTATTTTGAACTGGTTTATGGTACCAGATATTCACCATTTATTTACAGTGGCAAGGGTACAGGGCTCTGTCAAGTCACCTGTCTTATGACTCCTTTATCTTACCAGGTATTCATCATTTATTTACAGTGGCTAGGGTACAAGGCTCTTAACTCTGCTATTCTCTCTTCAGTAGAAACTGATCTAGGCACTTTGTGATAGAATCCCAGTCAAGTAGAGTCAACAACACTTGAAAATGGGTTTAAATGGTTTATTGAATACTTGCATGAACATATACAAAGTTATATATCTCAATCACATGGTCATTCAAAGGCACTCAAAAAAAGATGCCAATAGAATTTGCTGACATTCAACTTGTCAAGCTATCAATTTACGGAAAAACACTTAAAATATAGGCTCTAGTGTATACCAGAATAAAATAACATTCAACAAGGACGGAATGAAATAGTATGAAAATTCTATCAACAGAAAATACTGTAGGGAAATATTTTAAAAAATTATATGAAATATATTTGTAACAGACACAATATATGGACTTTCTTCTTTGGCCCAAGGAAAAAATTCCTCCATTTCTCTTTTCAACCCTGGTATTAAAAGTGAGAGATCATTAATAAAACCCAAAGCAAACCAGTTAAAGTCCTCTTAGTGACTTGTATATATATATACTGACGATGTATAGAAGCAAGAGTACTTTGCAGCACACTTTGCATAAAGCTACCAAAGTCTTCATTCTTTATATATATAAAAAGAAAAGATAACTGATCCTTCCCATCACACCCTGGAATAGGGAATGCTGCTCTGTCACATGACTGATATTGCTGGGGGACGTCATTGAGAGGGTGAGCAACATGCCTGTTACCATGGCAACAAGAAGGATTCAAAATGCGACAAGGATATATCATGTCATCCCAAACTTGTTGATTATAGTTCAATGGAATGTAACAAATAATGAACAGACTGCAAAGTAATTTTTTTTCAAACACCTTTCATAAATTACAACAACTGCCCTTTAACACCTTTCACTGGTGAAGAAAAGAACATCTCAAAAATACATACCTTCCTTTCTTAAAAGGCCTATGTACTCCATATAAGAGTTACAGATAAGTTGTATATGTTAGATAAATATGGATTTCTTTCATATTCCTCTCTAAAATATATCTCTAACTTTTAAAAAAATCAACTTTAAATACATTACTTTTATGAACTGGACAAAAACAAAATATATATAAGCACTAAAAAAGCACATGTGAAAAATCAAGTAAAAAAAACCCTTATATTCATACAGAGTGATATAGATCAAAACAATTTGACAGCTCCCTTATGTAGATTTTTTAATAAATATTCCCACGACTGGAAATTTTTTATTTTATTATAGATGTTTAAAAAAAATCTTTTAAAATGCAAAATCTGGCATCTGAATTGAAAACCAAATTGTTTAATTGATATATTTACTAATTAAGTTAAAACTTTAAAAGTTTGGTGTATATTATACCTTTAAAGTAATTTATGATAACATTTTATGTTTATCAGAGATTTGAAAAAACAAAACCCGAATACCCTGTTAATACAAAGGCACATCATAAATAGAAATGTTGTTATTTAAAATAGTAATTTCATATCAATAAAACAAACAAATAAACGTTAACCTTTGAGCACATAATTGACAAATGTACTGAAATGCATTTTCTGAGTGTGACATTAACAATAACTTAGTGGTGAGATAAGATAGAGTCAGCCTATGGTAACAATAAAGCTGTCTTAAATCATCGTTATATCCTACCAGAGATCATTGTCTTCATCTCTGACTCAGCTGGATTATGTTACACCATTAAATAAATATAACCTTTTCTTACAATATGATTGCATTCTAATGAATGGTCAAGTGCTAGGATGTATACTACTGGCTTACCCAGAAATATGGGTTTTGAATTTCATATTGGTTTTCAAAAGATTTGAACAGTTAGTAGTTTCCACATCATAAGATCAAAACAAATTAAGAATCTATTTGAAAAGAAGGTTGAAACTTTCACAATATTTGCAGGACAATATTTAACTGTGCACTCCAAAGTTTATTTACATGCAAAAGACCAACTAAAAAAATCTGTGTAAGACTATATCTTTCTTTTCAAAGGGTATTAAAATGATTCAGGGATACTTGTAATTAACATTTAACATCCTTGGATAAAATACTAAATATCTGGAACGATTACATTTATCCATAGAAAGCTGTGGCATAATCCAAAACCTTGCAACGTCAACAGAGCAAGAAAAGTAGGTCACTAAAATCAAAGTTTGCCTGTGGTCTGAAGTACCCAACATGATAAATATAAACACTGAGTTTTTATGACTATAGATACAACATGGTTGAAGAAACCGAGTTAAATGTACGAAATGAACATAATCAAAAAGAGCAAGAAAAATAGGTCACTGTGACCTGCATTTGCTCTGGGTGAACAGTATCTTTCAAGATGAGTAAATCCATTAGTTTAATGACTGTACAAACAATAGTGACTGAGAAACTGAGCTAAATGCCAAAATGTAATGTAATTTGTGTAGCATGCAAAGTAGGTCAGCGACCTTCTTTCATTCATGGTGAGTAGTATCCTCCAAGATAACCACACCCCCATCAAGTTTCAAGACTGCACAAATTAGCTAAATGCAAAACTTTACAGTGACGTTTATAACAACAACATAGCCACAACAAAATTATCGCCATGTTTCACATATGCTTTGCAGGCAGGATGAGAGCTGAGGGGGAAAAAAAAGATCAAATTATATAAAATTGCTGACAATGCAAAACTGTTAAGTGATTTATAGTATATCCAATCATTTCATTAAGCCATTACATCCGTTTGCTTACTGCTAAATCCTATTCCTAAATCTAAATCCCTCGTCCTACTGAGATAAACTTGCAACCAGCTTAAGAAATGATTGATATTAAGCCAGTCAATATTACAAAACAACATTATATTCACCATGAAAGAAATGCTAATCTGAGAATGGATCCATTGTCAAATTGAACATAGAGACACAAAACTGAATATAACCACAGCAATTCACACACCAGCAGAATATGCAGTACATACAGTACTGTACCAACTGTATGAGCTGGCCCAACTGCAAACAACTTCAATTCTTATCTGCTCTAGCATGCCTTATTTGTATCGAGGTTCATAGATTACTTCTGCTCAAAATGTGGAGGTTAACCAGACATATGTTAAAAAGATAGTTTGATACTGAAAGGGCCCTTTTTCTATCCTAAATTTTGTATGAACCAAATTATTTTACATAGAAACAGCTGTAAATGTGCGTATCTATAAACTAAAGATCTTTAAAATTTCTGTCTGATTTCTATAGTTTGTTTTGAGTATTTCAAGTTCTCTATCTATTTGGACTTCTTGCTTAATAAGCATTTGGAGAGAAAAATGGGAAGGCCAGTCTACTTGCCTTTTTGGAATATAAATTGCTTACTTTTATTCTTATCATATTTATGGTACAGTGGTTACTATGGTAAACAGTCTACATAGGTTTGAGCAACAAAAACCAGTTGCCACCAATTGGTTTAACTGAAGAATGCATGGGTAAGAATTTGAAGTAAAATAGGGGCCAAAACTCTATCAAACTGTGTCAGACAATAAAGTAACATGACCGGGTTCTTTTAAACGTACAGTGTAAAGACTCATCTGAAATTAGGTATCAATCCAACAAGTACTTCAAAAGCTACTGAGCAGAGCTGGAATGGGGCAGACAGACATGAGTACAAATACATGTATGTATATGTCTCCCATACCAGTATGGTAGAGCATAAAATGAAAAAAAAAAATAACCATTAGTTCAGAGCTTAAAATAATCTGAAATAAATGAACCCTGATCAGCTGCACATTATGTAATGCTTGTGTCCAGGCTTTTACACTGGCAAATACAGTAATATAGTACCAATCTGCCTGCATTGAGAGCAGGCATTTACATCAGCAAATACTGTAATAGAGTACCAATCTGCTTACACTAAGGCCAGGCTAATACATTGGCAGATACAGTAATAGAGTACCAATCTGCTTGCACTAAGGTCAGGCTAATACATTGGTAAATACAGTAATATAGTACCAATCTGCCTGTATTAAGAGCAGGCTTTTTACATCAGCAAATATTTTAATAGAGTACCAATCTACTTGCACTAAGGTCAGGCTAATACACTGGCAGATACAGTAATAGAGTACCAATCTGCTTGCACTAAGGTCAGGCTAATACATTGGTAAATACAGTAACAGAGTACCAATCTGCTTCCACTAAGGGCAGGCTAATACATTGGTAAATACTGTAATAGAGTACCAATCTGCTTGCACTAAGGTCAGGCTAATACATTGGTAAATACAGTAATATAGTACCAATCTGCCTGTATTAAGAGCAGGCTTTTTACATCAGCAAATATTTTAATAGAGTACCAATCTACTTGCACTAAGGGCAGGCTAATACACTGGTAAATACTGTAATAGAGTACCAATCTGCTTGCACTAAGGCCAGGCTAATACACTGGCAAATACTGTAATGGAGTACCAATCTGCTTGCACTAAGGCCAGGCTAATATATTGGCAAATACTGTAATAGAGTACCAATCTGCTTGCACTAAAGCCAGGCTTATAAAGCATACAGAAGAGGACAAGGTGGAAAACCACAGTAATGAGTACTAAAATAATACAGAGCACCGTTTCTTCAGGAAATGCAACTCTCTAATCAACAACAACAAAAAAATGAAAGAAAATGTGGAAATATTTCAGTACTTCATTTTATGGTCGACAATACTGATAAAGAAGATGCAATAAAACTTTCTACTAATTTATCATGAAATGCTATTTCCTTTCTGTTTACATTATTTCTTTTTTTCAACTAACAATAGCAAAACCTCTAAACTGAATTTGAAGTTTCATGATAAAATGTAAATAAAATTCTTAAAACAAATTTATTTTGGTACCTACAAAGTAAAAATACCTTTGATTTTCAAAATTACTATGCAATTAAATTTTCTTTCCTAGTGGTTAAATACAAATATACTTTGCAGAAATTACTATGCAATTATATATTTTTTTCCTATTGGTAAAATACAAAAATACTGTGCAGAAATTACTATGCAATTATATATTTCTTTCCTATTGGTAAAATACAAATATACTGTGCAGAAATTACATTGCAATTATATACTCTTTCCTATTGATAAAATACAAAAAGACTTTGCAGAAATTACTATGTAGTTATATATTCTTTCCTATTTGTTAAATACAAATACACTTTGCAGAAATTTATAGATAATTTTGCAGATTTCATATTCCTTCAAAATATTTATGAAATGTTGTAACTTGAGCTGTTATAAATGCACTGATAATAAAACCTGAATGAGATTTGTAATGGAAGACAGAAATAAATTACCATATGTAAATAAACCAGTAGATAATTTATAAATCTGTTTTATGCAAGAAACAAATATCTGTCTAAGACAGCTAACAACCTTTTTATGCAATTGACTAATTTTAGAGATGCTGCTTTACTAAACAGAAGCATAACCCACATTTGATGGGCAAGTTAAGTCAAATTATAGCCAGAAAAGGGCAGTACACATTTGATGGGCAAGGTAAGTCAAATTATAGCCAGAAAAGGGCAGTATACATTTTAAACTAAGCAAATACACCTGCATCTGCTGGGCAAGATGAGTTTTAAACTAGTGCAGGTATAACGATTGCCTATCTTACGATGGCCATAACGTTTACTAAGCTTCACAACAATCTTCTTATGATGGCCATAATATGTACTAAGTTTCATGGAAATATTTTGACAATGGCCATAAAATGTACTAAGTTTCATGTCAATATTCTGACAATGGCCAAAATATGTACTAAGTTTCATGTCAATATTCTGATGGCCATAATATGTACTAAGTTTCATGTCAATATTCTGATGATGGCCATAAAATGTACTAAGTTTCATGTCAATATTCTGACAATGGCCAAAATATGTACTAAGTTTCATGTCAATATTCTGATGGCCATAATATGTACTAAGTTTCATATCAATATTCTGATGATGGCCAAAATATGTACTAAGTTTCATGTCAATATTCTGATGGCCATAAAATGTACTAAGTTTCATGTCAATATTCTGATGATGGCCATAAAATGTACTAAGTTTCATGGCAATCCATTGAAAACTGATTAGTTGCATTCACAAATTCCATCTTACACTGTGTTCAGGACAACAATGGCAATAACTCTTGCAAAATCTTGGGGAAAGTGATTTGTCGACATCTTCATATGCTGACCATTACATGTACAAATTTTCATGGCAATCTACTGATTACTAGAGACAAAATGCTAAATTCTCCATTCCTAGTAGATCAGCAAGAACATACAGCAAATAAATTACAATAAAATTATCATCAGGTAAATAGTTCTTTCCTTAAACTTTCTAAATTATTCATATTACTAGTAAACAGATATTATACTATAAACAGTATGGTACATCTGTAAATAAATAACTACCTACTGATATATACACAAACTGAAATTCAGATCAAATAGTTTATCACAGTTAAATCAGACAAATATTATTAAAGTAGAAACAGCCTAACACAAATGAATGCACCATTAATTTTTTTACCACACTGAGCGAAGACTGGGACGGGGGTGTGGAGGGTTCCAAAGTATTCAGTCAATAAAGGTCACACAGATATCATAGAAAACTTAACATGGCATTTTCTCTTAGAGTATATAATATGAAGAGAAAAAAACACAGTATGTATTACATGGTAGAGTAGTGACTTTGTAAGCATACTTGATGTAATCTTGTTGCAAATAATATATTCTTCTACAAAATTTAAACAACAAAAAAATAATTTTTCAACCTAACATGAGTTGCAAGTAACAAAGAGGTCTCTTAATATACCTTAACCAATAATCTTGTTTCTAAATTAGAGCTACATCACATGTTAAAGATAAATCTTATATCTAAATTACTACATCTACTTTCATTTTGTATATTAACTGGATAAAAATAGTGACTCCACAGTTTCTATAAGTAAATGAGAGACTTTCAAATGAAAAGTCAAAATGCAATTTACCAAACTGTCTCCTTGCAATGCTTCATTTCATCAATGAAATGCTTCATTCCATCAATGAAATGCTTCATTCTGTCAATGAAATGCTTCTAGTTGTTTTCTGGCAATAACAACAAATTCAGATTAAACTGATTGTGAACTTAAATTCATGGATTATCTCCTCCTTTACACTGAATATTGTCATAATACCATATCCTCCTGACCTTGATTAGTGAACAATGCCATTTTTCTTATCAACTATTACATTATTTAAGGCATATAACTTACATCATGAGATTTCATATGGTTAATTCATAAATTTAGTAACTGCACTATTATGTTTACCTCTTTTCTTTGTAACAAGATCCTGACTGAATGTGGTATGTATTTATTAAAACATCTGCATATGTAAAACAATATACTTTGTGTCTAAATGTTCAAATCATGAGGCACAAATTTTACAGGCTGATGTAAAAATTGCAATCATGCAAAAAAGGGAACAGGGTATTCACTATGTACATGGTGGAGAAACCACTGAATTTTACCTCTATAAAACTGAATCTCAGTTTCCTAATATACCCTAAAACACAAAAATGAACTACAGCTTCTATTATTAACTTATTTTTGTTTGGTTCATTTTTGGACATCTAAATTTCAAAGTAGACATAATTTTGAGTAAAAATTTTCGTTGGGGAAAAGGTTTTTACATAACAAAAATGGCTGATGTAATTTACATCGATGTGAAAGAATTTTTAAGTCCACACTTTTCAATTCTGCATCTATAAAGAACATGTTAAATTCATGTTAATTAATAATGATTTTATAATAAGAATGTGATATTAAATGTCTCTGAAGACAGTTTTCTACTGTAAGTAAATTAATTTACATGCAAGTAAGATATACGGTAAACATGCCAGACTGTTTACTTTTCACTTGGCTTACTATCAATAGAAAAACTTTGTAAGAATTTAACAAATTTAATTCGAGACAAACTTTTGATGTTGGCTTAATTTCAAATTTAAAGGGTATACCAATGCAAACAAAATTATGTTGTAATCAGCCATGAAAAAGCAACCTTTTATCAAATGAACATTCCTTATAGTAATTCTTACCGTGACAAGTCAATGGCACTGTTCAGCATTTCAAGCTCCTGATAATACATGAAACAATAATTTTCTCATATTTATTCTCTTATTCCTCTATAGTGATTTGTCCTTATTAACAATAATACTCAGTATTGGTAAGCACCATTAAATTTGTTTAAGCACACATGCTTACATATCAAAGAACATATCATTCCGCAGGTTATCTTTCATTCGTTGTGACAGTTTTTTTAGATGACTAGCTGTCTGTGAGGCTTCTTCTAATGCATCTAATACATGTGGGCTTGTTCTTCGCTTTCGTCCTCTACGTCGTGGAGCCTGACCACCATACTCACTTTCATCAGACAAATATTCATCCTCAAACACAGGCCTCCTGTGGCGAATGGGGGGTGCAGGTGCTGCATAGATTGGTATCACATACTCAGGGGGAGGAGGAGGTGGAGGAGGCATTTGCCTCCTTGGTGGTAAGGTGTAATTTCTAAGTCTTTCTATTCTTTCCTCAACGTTGCTTAAATCATCTTGTGTAATCATTCTCCTTCTAAGAGGATAAGCACTGGGATTGAGCTGAGGTCCATTCATGATGATTGGTGGTGCTGTAGCAGCAAATGGCTGTGGATTGTACATTGGCTGTGGAGCATAAGCGTAACCATTTTGAACAGGTACTTGTACATGAGGTATTTGTGCTTGAGGCGGTGCTTGAGAGTTTGGAGGAGCAAACTTGGCCAAAGTGCTGCGTTCCATGGGTGATGCACCACGTGTACTGGGTCGTGAATGTGACCCTGCAGACGGCGTTGTAGTACGACTTCTCCTGCCCTCCTTCATGTCTCTCATATTCCCCATGAGTTCCTGGAATCGGTTCAGCCGGGCATTTCGTACAGGGTCTCCCTCAGGGAACAGTTTAAGGGAGGTCTGTGTGCCTTGTTCGGTCTCTGTTTGTGTTTGGCGTGTGCCATGTTTCTCAGATTCTTTAATTAGGCGCACATCGTCTAACACGTTTTGAATCATTTCCCGCTGAAGTGTGGTCCCAGATACCATAGAATTCATGTCCTCCTCACTACCACTGTAAGTACTATTCAGTCCACGACTTTGTTTCATCTCTTTCACCTCTGACAAAAGGCTGCGTAACAGATTTGCTCGAGAGCCACTAGACCTCCTAGTTTGGTTGCCAATGGAGTGTAAAGAAGTGTTTGAGGTTTGAAGGGAAACATTTCTTGTACTTTCAGTCTGTGTTTGGATGGACAGTGGCTCTTTCTTGCTGCTCCACATATTGGCTGGTGTCTGAGTCCCAGCATGTCCAGGTGTCTGGGATGACCCATCTCGCAAATCCTCTGGGTTAACTGGTGGAAATGTCTCAGCTATGTATGAGACATCAGAATCATCATCAGAATACTGATTTGCCTCAAGTCCAAGTGGTGTGCCCCTCATTGTGTTTTCAAAGACTTCTGTATCAAGATTTGTATCGAAACTCGAAGCATGCATAGTATAATAGGTTTCACCATATCCAGACTCCTCACTCTCCGACTCAAGTGCCGTAGCACCTTTCTTCAGATCACGATCATCGAATCGACTGGTTGGCCGACCAAGTGATCGATACCCTGGTGAAGGTGACTTTGGAGTCCCGCTTTGTCCTCTTCTGTATGCTGACTTACTTTGCGGTCCACTGCTACCACTCTGTCGTGCAGATTTTGGACTTACTTCATCATTGTCACTACCTTCTGACTCCCCAAGTAAGTCTTTCCTACTGGAGAATCGAGCAGAAGAATTTGGTGTTTGTGTTGATCGGCATTTTCGACGCTTGGGCTGTGAGGGGGAATGGAGGAAAAGCATTACTATATATACATTCATGCATCACAATGCATGCATTCATTTTGCAAATAACAACAATCTAAGCTAAAGTTAGTGTTTACTTCAAAACTACAACAAAAACTTGATTACACTGATATTTCTTAAATATTTACTATCCTAATAATTTTAAATTTAAATTATACTTTCAATTACTGTGTAAATATTCTGAGTTCTAAACAATTACTGTTACATTGATTTTTGTGCATGAGTAATCAACATTTAAATCATAATTAGTCATAGTTTGGATTAAAATTAAACGGCTTCTGAGAGAGAGTAAATATGGTAAATATATAATGCTAGGTTAAACATCTTTTTAAACTTTCAGGCAGGCAATGTGGTTTTGCTAGAGAAGATCTAAAGCTGCAAGATTCACACTGTGTGTTGTAAGTAATATTTATAAATTACAGTTTTATTTAAATTGTTAATTGGATTAGCAAGACATATGTATACATGCTAGTTGATAAAATAACGACATGATAAAAGTATGTATAAAACAACCCAAAGAAAACATAAATTGATATTGATACAAGTATGCTAACATTTCTATCCCATAATCCCTTTGTCTAATTAGCAGCACCTCTAACAAAAGAGTATCTGGGTTGCAGACTTGCTTTGCATGGATAAAGACTGAGACTTTTGAAGGCTTGCAGTAATAATGTCACTCTAGACATCCCAGGTCTAAAAAGGGGAACACAAGTCACCATTGGTTAGAGCAGAAAGCAGCACGTAAAGCCAAAAAAAGCAAGGAAAAGCAAGAAATGAAATATTCACATAAAAAACAAACTTCTGAAAAATCAGGTGCTGTAAGAATACACGAGTACTTTCAAATCAGGTGCTGTAAGAATACTCAAGTACTTTCAAATCAGGTGCTGTAAGAATACACAGGTACTTGCAATTAATGTGCTATAAGAATACACAAATACCCCTTAATAAGATGCTGTTCATAGATTTCAACATGTATTTTGTTCAATATATGAAATGAAATAATGGGACAAAATTTAAATCCAAGATTGGATTGATAATTTTGAAGATCCAGGCAACAGAAAGAATAATTCTGTGAATTAGGATTTAATACAATATGTAATCAATAAGAACCTATTGTAAGACTTAAAACCCATCATAGCCATATAGCTATCATTGTGCTGATATGCCCAATTCAAGGCTTAAAATCAATCATAGCCATATAGCTATCATTGAGCTGACAAACCTAAATTGAGGCTTTAAACCAATTAAAGTTATATAACCACCAATGTGCTGATATGCCTAATTCAAGGCTTTAAACCAGTGCTGTCCAACCTTTTTCACACCATGGGCCACTGAAAAATGTTTTTCTTGAAGCCGAGGGCTGCAGCAGAAAACTGAAAAGCAATGACTATATAGCTGCTTGAGCTCTGGCGGGCCATTTAAAATCAGCCAGCGGGTCACGGTTTGGACAGCACTGCTTTAAACCAATCATCGTCATATAGCCATCATTATGCTGAAAGGCCTAATTCAAGGCTTTAAAACTAATCATAGTCATATAGCCACCATTGTGCTGACATGCCTAATTCAAGGCTTTAAACCGATCAGGATTGATTACATTCTTTACTTATTAATTTTTTTTCTCCTATGATAGACCTGGAACCAATCTAAAGAAAACAAAAGTTGTTGACAAGCTGAGGGTAATGTGAGGTGGACTGGTAGCTGGTTGACATAACATGGAAAAAATATGGCTGAGACTTGAGTAGCATAGGACTGTTAAGTCAGTCCAAAACTACTGTCATACTATGACACTGATAATAAATATTTTCCGTATTTCGTGAGCATGGATAAATTTTTTTCCAAATCAAGATATCCAGTTCAAAAGGCAATTGAGATCACATCTGAACATGGTATATCCTGGGATCAGTGATTCACATCATTGAGGCACTTGGTCTAGTGCCTCAATCTTTAAGCATGTTAATGATTTGGAGCAAGTTCTTGACACATTCTACAAAGTGCTGGCAAGCTTTAATTTTATGGCGAAGAATGAAATATTTGATGTATATACAGTACAAGTAGAAGAATTACTAAACAAAGCAGGAAAAAAGAAAACGAAGTGTGCTATACAGGCAGATATAAGTGAAAGAACAATATCAAAAGTAAACAAAAAGAATCTCAGATTGGAAAAGATAAGAAACAAAGTAAACCCTTGCCCAAACTCTGATGTAGAATACTTCAAACTCTTCTAGTTCTGGTTCGATTAATTTTTTTTACAAATTCTTTTAGCTCTGGGTCACTGAAGTTTGTAATCTTAGCTATTTAGAGATAATTTGGGAAAATACTAGCACTGAGTTTGGCTACATTATATAAAGTCATTAGTATAAAATGAAGAAACAGAGAAATAACTAAGGCACAGACAGATGGAAAACAAACTCGTTAATTCTGACTGTACTACAGAGGTGCTGCATTACTGGACTAGAATTAATATATGGTGTAATTTCATTTTCTTCCTTCCGACTTATACAGTTTTCAGTTGTTGACAGAAAAGATATCTTAAGCTGATTGTCATTTGTCAAGCATTTAATATTAGCACAACTGCACACAATACATTAAGCTGACCATCAATTGCAAAACACAATACATCAAGCTGATCGTCATTTGCAAAACACAATACATGTATGTACATTTATGGTTGAAATGTTCATTGTAGAGGACATGTTTGGTTGTGATGATTTTGCTGTGTAAGCATTCTGAGTTATCAAATATTAACTGAATAGATTACAAACAACTAAATGAAGGTGGATGTGAGGCAAGTCTGTTATATGTTCTGTGCAGGATTTTCATGCAAGTGAGGCAAGCAAATTACCTGAAAGTCTGTGTAAATCCAAGTTATTTTGGCTTATAAGAAACTGCTATTTCCATGTAGAAAAAAACTGGATTACTTAGATAAGATGTCCTGAATGTGACTTACGTTACATGCTTGAAAATGTCCCTATGAGAAGTTACTGATCCAATTAATTTGAGTGAAAAATAACACAATAACTACTAAATGCAAATCTGGTTTCATCCAATATGCCTTGAGAATAACCTTAAGAATGCACTGTTTGAATGATAAGTGAAAACTAATTTGAATAACACACACATACATGCTGGGTTCACTCAGGTGTAGAGCAAATACTGTTTTACAATACACACGAATATAATAAATAATTAGGAATGTTATAACAATGGCATATAGACAAAAGACTAAAGTTAAGGAGTCAAAATAACAAGATTAGACAACTTTAGTGTTGTACCTCTTAAAATAAGAAACCAGTCTAGGCATGAAGCACCAGTCTAGATCAGAGTTCCCGCCTGATTCTTGAATTCCTGGCTAAGGTATTTTACTTGGAGCCCAGTCAATAAGATAGGTAGGCAAGTGTACTATTTATAGCATTGGAGTGCTATCAGAGAGATTGAGTAAACTGGGTAAGCATTACCTACAACTGCCACCATAAGACAAAGAATGCAAGGAGTGCAGGATAAAGCCATACAAACAGACAGACAGGGTGCTGTGAGAGGGGGTGCATGGAAAGCACAGATGGATATACACTGTGTGAAAAGTTAATCCACTAGGGTATGAGAATCTGGTTATTATTAAAGTAGAAACAGCCTAACACAACTCAATCATGCAGTACTTACTTCATAATGGTGTTGGAACTCTAGTGCCAAATCACACTTAACACAAAACAAACTAGTCTATCTGCCTTCCTCCATATCCCAACAGCCGGTGTCCAGCAAGTCTAAACCACCGTCCTTTGGCACGATAAAGTCTCACACACTGCCTGTATAACTCTGTCTACCATTGATAATTTGATTTAAAGGTCAGACTTCATACTTTCTATCACACATGCAGGTTTGAGCATGTCCACTCCCCATTGTATGATGACTGGTGGAGTGTTTCCAGCATGTAGACAGCTGGCCAATAAGATTCAACTGGTTACCAGGTTCTTGTATAAATGAAGGGAGGGGTGGAGTTTCATTGAGTTTTATCAGGTACAATACAGCACTGTAAACAATTTTTTTTTATCATTCACGAGTTTTCTAAAGATACCTAAGTTTGAATAAAACTTGGTACATCAATGAAGTAGTCGTGTTCAGAGATGTTTAAGATTCATTGGAATTATATAAACTAATCATTACTTTACCAGTGGTTATTATAAGTATTTTGGGCAAGAGACTGCTGTGTACCTGGTGAACTTGTCTGACATTCAGTTGGATATAGTACACATCTTCCAGCGATCTTTCCATTGCATTTTATTTTATTTACTCTCCATATGATGGCTTGGTAGGCCATTATGTGAATTTTTATAAACATAAATGCTCAACTCAATTCACATCAATGTTCACATATAAATATTATAAATGGAAAATTAATTAAGTAAAATAAAATCAAGAACTAAATACAAGCTCAAAAAGTCAGATATAAAATGTATGGTAGAAATCTCAAATACTATCAGATTTCAATGTCTCACAAGACTGATAATTGAAATGCAAAATCTTTAATAGTTGATTTAATTGTTTCTTCGTGAATTCTTTCAGGACTGGGCCACTAATGCTTTGCATGTACAATGTATCTTTTAGACTCATTTGTTTTTCTGTTTTTTAATATCTTGTTCAAACCTTATGGACAAATAATAACCTTGCTTAAACTTTAGTCACTTTGCAGCTATGTAAATGTATAAATTTACTAAAATACAAAGCATGAAAATACGAATGATTCTTTGTTAAATGAGACAAAGAAAAGATAGAAATGATGTAAAAGAAAGCAGCATTTCTATATAAAATTGTAGAACTATCTATAACGATAAGAGTATGAATACGGGATAATGGAAACCATAGCAACATGAAAACTCACTGTGGTGCATTGTGGTTTCTAAGGTAAATTGATGAATGGTGAAAAATTATGGTAAACATTGCACACAAAAATCAACACAGACATTATCTTGTTAAGGCATATCCTATTCAAATCAGCTAATATCAACAATTATTTCTATGGTGACATGTGTTGGAAGACTCTTGGAACAGATGGGTGAAATTTCTTTTGATAAATTCTCTAAAGTCTCATTGCCCTCATGTTTCATCAAATGTCTTCAAGAGCTAATTACAAGAAACTGCATGCAAAGCAAGTGGGCAACTGATGAAAAGACAACAACTGCATTGAACTGTAGAATCTTGATGATACAATTCACACAGGTACATCAGTATAGAGTCAGCTGTATAATTTCATGGAGTACCTGTAAGAACTGTCATATTTTTATGATTTCAAGGAGTACCTGTGAGAACTGTCATAGCTGTAACTCTTTAGTGGATACCTACATATAAAAGGCACATGATCTTATATGACCATGTGTATGGATTCATTTTGTTAATGTTTTACTTTTACCTTGATATAAAGGACACCTGTCCATAAAGGACAGATTTTAGTGTGATCCCCTGAATAACCTTTATAGACTTTTTTGTTTTGGATATAAAGTATATTTTATTCAAAATGTGTGAATTGATTCTATCTTTTGAATACCAACCTGATACATTATTCTCTGCATTCAGTATCTGACATAATACAATAACATGCACTAATAAGCACACATTTTTTTGTTGGGTCACAATTGGCATAACATTTATCCATTTCCAAGTGCACTAATCTTGATTCTATAGCTGCTTAAATCCACCAAAATTTCTTGGTATCACTGCACATGCCTGTTGTCTTGTTACCTTTTAACGTCGTGGATTAAATCAGTCTAGAAAATGGATATTACATGTGCAGCCATACTGGAGATAGAATAAACCTCCAAAGTAAAGAACTCTCAACATAGGCAAAGGGAGCTAATTCTTCAAGTGTGCATATACACATGATGTGATATCATCAGAGTGCAATTATTACTGCATGATGAGTTTACCCAAATAATTTTCATTTTTCAACACATAGTACAAGTAGTATGTCAAATATGGACAAGTCTTTCTTCACATTCTGTGGCCTAAGCCTGCTTTCATCCATACTCATAAAGGACCATACTTAAATCAAACAATATTATCAGTAAGCACTGCTGAAACAAACTTTTGTAATGGTATTGACATAACTAGCCACTGTAACTTGGGTCTACTTATTTTAACTTGTGCATTATATCAGATTGTGTAAAAACAATGACCTTGAATATCAACAAAAAAAAATGGGCTTACTTTTGTATTTTACTGGTCTTGAACAATTTGATTGTTATTAAATTTCTTACACCTTAATCATCTAGCACCACAGACACACAGTGATAAACAGCACTGTTATCCAATCTTTACTGATGGTACCATAATTTCTAGACCAGTTTCTGAGACAGAAAGTCACATGGATATATTTGTCCTGAAAGACCTGTCACTAAATTCAAATAATTTCTGGCAAGTCACTGTCTTGCCTTTTATAACACAGCAGCCACGAGCAAACCATCTGGTCAAGAATACATTTATATAAAGTTGCTTGTTAATAAGAACTGCCCATTTAGAAAAATGTAATAAAACCTGAATTCTCTCATCTTTCCCCAGTACTAGAAATTTTGTGGAATATTTGGCCTATAGAAGACTACAACACTAGTGACATACTATAAAGTATGTATGGAAAATAAGTACACATGGACTTCCAGTATTTTTGTAACAAAAAACAAAAACAAGACCTCATAAGAATTATTCTGATAGAAAGAACATGTTGATACATCATTTTGGAGGAATAAAGATAACAACATTTTCAAGCTGACTGCCAGGATGGCCATTTTGGATATCAGATCGATTTATGACAATCTTGACATCAATGGATGTATTTGGACAGCACAGTACCAATGTACCCAAAGAATTAGTAATAATAAGATTTTCAAGATGACCATTGTGGTGACCACCCTGGAAGTCAGATTGGCACCATTTTTATATAGGGCCAATTATACATAAGTAGACTGACAGGAAACACCTCATGATGAAATGTCCATTCAGTCATTATGAAGAGGTGATTGAAAGATTTTCAAGATGGCTACTGTAGCAGCTATACTGGATGTCTGAGCAGCACCATTTTCATTTAAGACCATCATTAAAGTCTTCCGATGAAAACACCACATCAATATGACCTTCCACTCAGGAGGAGTAGCAGAAAAGAGAGTTTCAAGATGGCTGCTGTGGTGGTCATATTGGCCACTAGATCGACACTATTTTTATTCAGGCTAACAAGACATCATAAGATGACTTTTAGTGAAAACCCCATGTTGATATGATCATCAATTCAGGATGAGTAGTGACAGCAAGATTTTCAAGACGGCCACTGTGGTGACTATATTGGACATCTGAGCGGCGTCATTTTAATTTAGGACCAAATAGACCATAGGATGAATGCATGTGTAAAATTTCATGGAAATCTTCAAAGTAGTACAGGAATAGCAATAACAAACTTGTGCTGATGGATGGACGGACAACAGGCCCTCTCGTGCATTTGTTGGAAAAATAAGTGCATGGGCTTTCTGGTACTTTGGTAACAAAACTACACATGGGCCCTATAGTATGTTTATATCAAAACATGGGCCCTTGGGTACTTTTCTAGCATATGGGCATGCTGGTACTTTTGTAGCAAAAGAAAACATGCACTTGGGACAGCTGGTGCTTTTGTAACAAAATTAAATGGACATGGAATTTTGAAGCAACACATGTTCGTTGGATAAACTGATGCTCTACTGTCTTAAAATGATTTCCATTAATTCAACTTAAGAACATTTCTTCTTTTAACTGCTGAGTGGTCAAACCATTTCTTATATTTAAAGAATTTCAAATTAGCTACTGTGAATGATATAGTGGATGTAAGAATGACATCAATTTCATTTAGGGCAAACAGGACATCCTTTACAAAAAGATTTCATAAAAAACTAAGTCAATATGACCATCCATTCAGAGGGAGTACCAGTAAGATTTTCAAGATGACCATTGTGGCAGCCATATTTGATTTAAGATTGGCACCGTATGCATTTGGGACCAAATAGGTATGAAAATGAAAAGAAGTCTTTTGGTGAAATCGTGCCAATATGATCATAAATTCTGAAGGAGTAATGATAACAGGATTTTCAAGATGGCTGCCATGGTAGCCATACTGAAAGTGAGAATGGCATCATTTTCATTCAGGACTTACTTGACTCCATAAGACGCTTTCAAGTGAAAACTGCAATTTGATAATACATTCCTTATAGGAGGAGTAGCACTAAAAAATATTTTAAGATGGTTGCCATGGTGGCCTTATTTAGGTCAGATCACCACCATTTTCATTTAAGATTATCACAATATTATAGTTATGTTGATATGACTTCTGTTTAGAAGGAGCAGCAATAAAAATGATTTTCAAGATGGCTTACATGGTGGCCATACAGGATGCAAGACTGACACCAGTTTCGTTTAGGTCAAGCAGATATGATCAGAAGTCTTTCAGTGAATACCCCATCCTAATATGACACTCAATTCAGGAAGAGTAGCAATAACAAGATTTAAAAAATGGCCACTGTGGCAACCATGTTTCACGTCTGAGTTGCACCATTTCCATTTAGGCCCAACCAAACATTATAATAAACATTTAAGTGAAAACCCCATGTTGATATGACCATCAAAGTAGAAGAAACTATAACAATATTTTCAAGATGGCTGACATGGTGTCTATATTGGATATTTGATCAGCACTTTTTTCATTTTGGACCAATTAGGTCTAGAGATGAGCAAGTTTCATGGTAATCCTCTGAATAGTTTAAGAGTTGATGTGATAACAAACTTGTGCTAACAGATGGGTGAACAATGGATGATGGCCAGCAGGCCATCCAACAAGCCCTCTGCTCTATGATCAGTGGAGCTACAATCAAGTGCACATGGACCCTCTGGTATTTTTGTAGCAAAAATAAGTGCATGTATGAGTGTAAAAAAAGAAATCAAAGTTTAAGATATAAACTTTGCACTATCAGTGATTATTCTATGCTAAATAGCACAACTATTTATCTAAGTAGCACTGTTAGTGCATCTTTTCTTTAAATCTTCTTTCAATGTTCAAATCATTTTTATGTAAAATGTAGTAAATCTGATTCATAAGCTTAAATAATGAACTTGCACTTATAGTGCATTGTGGTGTGTTTCACTGTATATAGTGTATTGTGGTTCATCTCACTGTATATACTGTATTTTGGTGCATTTCACTGTACATAGTGTATTGTGGTGCATTTCACTGTATATATTGTATTGTGGTGCATTTCACTGTAGATAGTGTATTGTTGTGCATTTCACTGTATATAGAGTATTGTGGTGCATTTCACTGTAGATAGTGTATTGTGGTGCATTTCACTGTAGACAGTGTACTGTGGTGCATTTCACTGTATATAGAGTATTGTGCATTTCACTGTAGATAGTGTATTGTGGTGCATTTCACTGTATGGAGAGTACTGTGGTGCATTTCACTGTAGATAGTGTATTATGGTGCATTTCACTGTAGATAGTGTATTTTGGTGTATTTCAGTGTAGATAGTGTACTGAGGTGCATTTTACTGTATATATTGTATTGTGGTGCATTTCATTGTATATATTGTATTGTGGTACATTTCACTGTATATATTGGATTGTGGTGCATTTCACTGTAGATAGTGTATTGTGGTGCATTTCATTGTATATATTTTATTGTGGTACATTTTACTGTATATATTGTAAAGTGGTGAATTTCACTGTACATATGTACATTTAAAAATAAATTAAATGTTAATTTGATTAAATTCAAAATGAAGTCTATGTACTTATTATTCAGATTCTACAACATGCTGCTAGACTTTGCTTCTTGGATGGATGCAACACGGAACAAGTTTACACGTTAAATAATTTAAACATTTTTTCTTATTTTATTTCTGAGGGCAAACGATTTACTTGTTCCTTTCCTTTTGTAAAAGTGTCCATAGTAAATTGTACCAAATGGTCTAATACAATGCAGTGCTCATGTCTCACATCATTAGTTCGCTGCAATATTGCCCCAATATAACAACAGCTGACAGTAATTGTAGAGAGAAGTAATTGTGTACTTACCCTCAACTCTGCTGACTTCTCTACCACAGACATGTCTGCCTTGTCAATTTTTTCGAGTTCGTCAATGTAGTTTGCCAGATCCTCGTCCATTGTGTTTTGCTGGTTTTGTAGGTCACGTGCAGCTTGCAGTGCATGCTCGCGTTCTGTAATCAGATTCTCAATTTGTCCCAGTAGCTCTTCCCAGTCATCCTTCACTGCTTTGAACACTGGATCTTGTAAGGATGGGTTGTGTTCTGTCAGTTCCCGATAACGAGTCTGGAGAGTTTCAACAGCTGGACCACGAGCCTGGATCTCTTCTCGGAGGGCCTGTAGATAAAAGAAGTTATACAATAATAAAATCAATTCAGCTGTACACATGGCTTTGAATGAAAAATTTCAAATAATTGCTAAATAGCTGACAATACTTGAATCATCAAATACAGTTACTAGGGGATTCAAATAAATTTGTTTAATTCAAGGCAGAGAATCTATGAATCAAATTGTAAATTATGGTTAGACCACCTGATGACAAGAAAATTCATATGTCAACCACTTGTAAATCATTCTATTTCGGAACTCTTAAACATTCTCAAATTCAATACACTTGGCATATTTAGAACATAAAATAATCATAATTTACTTTCTAAGTATACATCTTGCTGCATCTTATTTACAGTAAATAATGTTTTTGCCAATTCAGTTTCTTTTCTAAATTTGCAAACATTTTAAACTCATGACAACAGCACAGCGAGTAACACATTTTATACCTTCCTTTTGTTTTCTATTTTTAGCATTTCTGTATGTGGGTAACAGCATGATATGGCTGACTATGAACACCAATGACCAAGAAACTAGTTGTCTTTATCATTACTATTGGGACCTATACATTTAAGATGTATTCAGTTTCTTTCATCCCCATAATTGCAAGCTATCTGATAAGGTGTCTGCCCTTATGTAGTGTACAATTAAAGTTGATTTACAGAAATTTTCTCCCTTATTTATATCAATGACCATGCCATTTGACCTACTGACCCCAAAATCAATAGGATTCTTCCATATCTGAAAAGCAATCAATCCATCAATAATGTTTGTTCAAGGTTCATGGTCTAGAACTTAACTCTCTGTGCCCAAACCAAATTTCTCCTGAGTCCCTGTTACCTTGACCTTTTATCCCAAAATTAAGATTTTATTCCCTCACTCCAAAAGCAACCATCTGCAAAATGTTGGTGAAGGTACATAGCCCAGAGTTTAAGTTACAGTACAAAACCAATTTTCTTCTTCAAGTTACAGTGACCTTAACCTTTGACCTAAATTATGATTAGGAACATTTCTCACCCCAACAGTAAACCATTTATAAAGCTTGATGATGGTGTGTGGTCTAGAACTACATTGTGCAGGAACTTTTTTTTTAGTCACAGTGACATTTATCTCAAACCATTTGACTTTAAAATTGATAGTTTTCTTCCTTGTTCCATTTCAAGCCATCCACATTTAGAATACTTGCACTCTCTAGAACAACTGTTATGTTTGGAAGCAGTTGGATGTCCACAGAGATGGATGGACAGATGACCAATGTCACAGTACAGTATCCACTGCCTAATGGAGATGTATAAAATCTCATTTACGTTAAATGGCGTAACTAAGAAAAACAACTACACGATAATGCATCCTCCATTAATGACTAATTCTTTCTATTACGCTAAATTTAAGCTCAAACAAGGGTTGTAACTCTTACAGTTTTGAAAAAAATACTGAAAATCAATTTTATTCATGCAAATTGCTGTATCTTCCATTAATTTATATCTAACTTGCAGATTTGTCAATGTAAAGCCATTCTAATAATTTAGAGAATTACTAAAGAAACTAAATGCACACCTATTTAATCAGGGAAGAGAAAAAAATACCTTTCATTCACTCACACTGTCTTTGACTGTATGCCGGAAAAAATCTAAAAATACTGTTTCTGATAGTAGTATTCTAAACATCTATTAGAGTTTAACTCAGTTTGGGTAAATACCATATAGTGGAAAATTTCATTGTCAGTGAAATATTATCATTTTGGTGGTGTTGAGATTAAGAAAATAAACTACATTTAAATTTATCACATTTAAGCCTTTTAGAACTGATACTGCTGAACTATACTTAGCCAAAATAAAATCCATGGTGGGTATTTTTCCAAAAACAAAATTAACAAGTTTAACATCAGCAAAAACTACCTGCTATTATGTGTGAAAATCCATCAATAATGTTTGTTCAAGGTTCATGGTCTAGAACTCAATATACTTGGCTAATTGGTCATATCAAGTTTTAAATTCTTATATTTAAAGCTCAAAATAACTCTGGTAAATTTGAATTGACCTGTAATTTTTCAATATCAAGTTCAGAAGCCTCAGCATGAAGTTTGGCTGGCTGTTGCTCCAACTCCTCCAGCTGCTCTTGTTTGTTGTGCAGCCAGCTCCTGAGCTCCCCACGCATGCGATCCACTGACTCCCACTGCTGGATTATCTCCCTTATATGATTCAACCGTCTTTCCACCTGCAGAATCAACAAAAAGTAGTAAGAACATTAGAAACTACATCTTAAGTGAAATTAAGTTTAGTGAAACCTTGACAACCAGAATTTTATTTAAATGTTTATTTTTTTCCTAGATGACAATCGGTGTACATAGATTTCTTTGAAGTGAAATGTTAATCTTGATTTTTTGTTAAGTCTTTAGGATGGGTATGGGAAACAACAGTATATGAATTCCAATAATCCAAGACTTTAATAAATAAGATTTATAGATCTATATTTCTAAAATGATATGCCCATAATACATGATCCCATCACTGTACCATACTTCTCCTATAACAAGCCGATACTTGATAAGCCTATCACTGTACCATATTTCTCCTGTGAAGCCCATACTTGATAGGCCTAACACTGTACCATATTTCTCCTATGAAGCCCATACTTAATAGGCTTAGCACTGTACCATATTTCTCCTATAACAAGCCCATACATGATAGGCCTAGCACTTTACCATATTTCTCCTATGAAGCCCATACTTGATATGCCTAGCACTGTACCATATTTCTCCTATGAAGCCCATACTTGATAGGCCTAGCACTGTACCATATTTCTTCTATGAAAGTCCATACTTGATAAGCCACTTATTGTAGCACATTTCTCCAGTGATAAGCCATGCTTGATAAGCTTATCCCCTTCTGTTGCAGAATTGTGGCAATTTGTTTACAAGATAGCCTTCTTCAATAGAAGATGACACCCATACTTTTCCTATCATTTTCACATTTGAACCCTTGAGCTTATCTCACAAAAATACAGTAAATAATCAAAACAGTCAATTATCAAGATAAAACAGTGCCTACATACATGTAATTTTACATGCCCACCTAAAACATCTAAGCTGCAGAGGATATTTATTGACAATTTAATTTCTTTTTACTTCGTATGATAGTAATATCAGCATAATAAGAGAAAATATAAATTGCAGACTAGTTAAAATTCTTTAGCATGTATATGCATGAATGTGTTGGGGTTAACAGCACATCGCCATAATAATAATGGTTATATAGTGTCAACTAAAATATCTAAAAATTTTCAGGAAATAAAATTACAAAAATATTTAGGATGACAAGTCCTTTCAAGTCCTAACCATTTAATCCAGCAAGACAAAAATATTTAGGATGACAAGTCTTTTCAAGTCCTAACCATTTAATCCAGCAAGACAAAAATATGTAGGATGACAAGTCCTTTCAATGCAACCTATTTAATCCAGCATGACAAAAATATTTAGGATGACAAGTCCTTTTAAGTCCTAACCATTTAATCCAGCAAGACAAAAATATTTAGGATGACAAGTCCTTTCAATGCAACCTAACCATTTAATCCAGCAAGACAAAAATATTTAGGATGACAAGTCCTTTCAAGTCCTAACCATTTAATCCAGCAAGACAAAAATATTTAGGATGACAAGTCCTTTCAATGCAACCTAACCATTTAATCCAGCAAGACAAAAATATTTAGGATGACAAGTCCTTTCAAGTCCTAACCATTTAATCCAGCAAGACAAAAATATTGAGAATGACAAGTCCTTTCAATGAAACTTAAACATTTAATCCAAGACAAACATGAAAGTTAGAAAGTTACATTACTTTAAAAGGAATATTTTAAAAAAGAAGGGAAAAATATAAAATCCTTAAAATAAAGGGTCAAATTTTCTTATGTAAAGCACTTTTTAAAGAAGAAGTCAATTGTTTTCTGTCTGGTACAGTATTAAAAGCTTTCTGAGTTCACAAAAGAATTTCTGTTTGACCAGGTGAAGGGAATATTACAGATAGAAAAATAATATGGGATGGATCAATGACACGTACAAACAAATTGCATTATGTAAATCTAATGGCACAATCAAGCCATTCATAGTAAACAGTTTCATTAAGATATTTGAATTAGTTGTACACAAATAGTTCTGAATTTCAATCACAAATATCCCCCAAACAGTGGGTGTATGTTCATTATTTCAATGCCTCATTTTAATTATAAAAAAAAATGTATAAATTCTTTGACTGGAGGGCTGCAATCAAGAAGTTAATCCAAAGATCAAATCAGGAAATCCAAAAAGTCACATATATTTACAAAGGCTGTTATCTTCCCATGAAGTCATGTGAAAAGAAAAATCCATATTTCCACCCCAAGGCAGATATTCCACACTGGTAAAATAACAAAATACCCCTTTACATATCTTTAATGTTAACTGTGCAGAGCTGAAGCACTCATTTCAGTAAAGTCCTACCACTCATTGTTGTTTTGTTGGGTAATTGTGTTTCCTCTGTACTGTTACTTACAACGTTCCCACAATTTCTGTGTATTTATCCATATTCATGTTTGGAAAATTTCCTAACCAAATAATATACCAGGCAATTAGATGCAAGTAAGTTCTATTCAAATACTGACATACGGTTTATTGAATCAAATTACAAGCCATCCTGATGTCAATAAAATGAAAACAGTAATTTTACATATATTGTATAAGTATAAATCTTTGTTTATGTATACTGAAATAAGTTTGTCTTAGAAAATATTTCAAAGATTTAGGGTTCTCAAAATTACTGTATACACTTTCCAACTACAAACTGCACAGACACAGATCTGCCATTGCATAATGTACTGGCATATCTAGGTCTGTGCAGTTTGTTAGGAGTAATCAGCAGAACAAACAACAGAGACTCTGATATGCAGGTGCATTATGCTACAGCGGATTAGGATCTTTGTTGATTCAGTTTGATTTGACTTATAAGCAAGTATATATGGTAAGTCCCAAAGCCAATGTAAATGGGCCCCATACTAAAACAAATCAAATTCCCTCAAAGAGACTGATGCTCTAGGTCAAAGTGATTTCCAAAATTTCAAGATAAGACCATTTCTTCTTTTTAAATCCTGAGTGTTGAAACCAGCTCTGATATTCTTCAGTGATAAGAAGATTTTTTAATTAGTTGCTGTGGTGCACATATCGGATGCCAATCATGTGTCATAATGATCATCCATTCTGGGGAGTAGTGACAACATTTTTAAGACAGTCATCACAACAGCCATATTGGATGTATGACTGGCACCATTTGCATTTAGGATCTACTTGGTGTTATAAAAAGTCTATTGGTGAAATCCCATGTTGATATTCCATCCATTTCGGAGTAGCAAAAGCAAGATTTTCAAGATGTCCACACTTTGGATATCTGAGCAGCACCATTTTAATTTAAGAAAATCAAAATATTATAAGCTGTCTTTTAGTAAAAACTCCACGCTGATACAAGCCTTCATTCAGGGGAAGTAATTATATGATTTCAAGCTGGCCTCTGTGACAGCCATATTATACATCAGATTAGTACCATTATGATTTAGGACTATCTGGACATCTTAAGAAGTCTTCTGGTGAAGATCCCATGCTAAGATGACTTTCCATTCAGGAGGAGTAGCAATAAGAATTTCAAGCTGCTGTGGCATCTGGATGTCAGATAGGCACCATTAAGACAAACTAGTCTTATTACAAAGTCTTTTGGTAAAAAACCCATGTTGTTATGACCTTCTTTTCAGATTGAAATATGACAAAGATTTTCAAGATGGCTGCTGTGGTGGCCATATTGGATGTTAGATCAGCATCATGTTTATTTAAGACAAGCTAGACATCATTAGCAGTCTTTATTAGTGAAAACCCAGTGTTGATACAACTATCCAATCAGGTGGATTAGTGATAATATTTTCAAGATGGTTGCCATAACTGACGTTAGATCAGCACCATTTTCATTTGAGACCAAACTAGATATCAAAAGAAGTCTTTTAGTGAAAACTCCAACCTGATATGACTATCCATTCAGGAGGCATAGAGATAAGATTTTCAAGCAGTTCACTGTGGTGGCCATATTGAATGTCCAAGCTACACCATTTTCATTTAGGACCAACTAGACCATGGGATGAAAGTGTGCTTAGAGTTTCATGGCAATTCTCCAAGTGATTTAGGATAACAATCTTGTATTATGAATGGATGAAAGAAAGATCAACTCATAAGCTCTTCTGATCCATGACCAGTATAGGTAAAATCTACGAAAAAAATGAAAGAATGTTTTAAAAATTTTAACAGTTTACTTCTATAGATTTTATTCCAGATCAAAGGAAGAACCTTTAAAAATAATCCTAGATAAATCCTTACAATAAATACCAAAAAGTCCCAAAAAATAAAGCATCTTTACAAAATTGTAAAACATTGCTAATGGTATGAAAATCTAAAAAGGTCATCTAAAAATATGTGTTTAAACATTCTGACAAAGTTTTACCTGCCCATCAAATGTAGTTTTTGTCTATGTGAACAAACATTCATACACAATTTTATTTGTCTACCAAGAAGTATTTGCTTATGTATACAGATATTCACACAAAATTTAATTTGTCTACTTTGTAAAGATGTACCTCATCTACAAGTCAGGCAAATATTCAAACTGCCTCATAAGGAAGTCTTCTTTTGCCAATATTTACTATGAGGTGCAAAATAATGTTAGCACTGAAATTCCAAACACGCATATGATATTGGAAATTTTTGCCACTATAAGATTTTGAAACATTGCATCCGAATCTGGAGAGTTATCATTACCCTACGGCCTAATATTATAATATGTTAAATGTAGAAATAAATTCATCTAAATAACAAAACAAGTGTTAAGTATTTTCAAAGATTAAAAAAAAAACAAGATAAATTTGAAGATTCGAGAAGCTCAAGCAATTACCATGTAAAAATGTTCAACATTTGCAATAGGCCATATAAACAAGAAATGTAAAAAATTCTGACATTTTGCCAAAAAATCTCAACAACCTCTTACATGCTTTGTCCTATTCAAAGCATCTGCATCCATTGTGAGTGGATTTAGTCTTTCTATTCCTTCATCCAGACTTTTTTCCTCCAGTTAGTAACACACATGCACAATAAGCTCAGTGTCATCCATTCAGACACAGTATCAAAATCATTACCAGCACATTATATAGTTTTCACCGATGATCTTTTATAAACTTGACATGTTTTGTTTACCAAAGTATCTCAAAATAAAAAGCTAAATAAAAATGAAATTAAAAACTCATAATCAGGGAAGAATACATTCTGCAGACTATGTTCCATTTTAATACATAGTCACGTAGTGGTTACTAAGTTAACATTTTCTCTAAGGTAAATTCAATCAATAAGTACACACTAATATAGGGGGCCAGACAAGAATGAAAATGTCCAGACTTTATCTTTACACTAATAGTCTAATCTCAAACTAATTCTATTTATAAGTTTTTGCCGTTCAGCACAGGTCAGATCCAACCATTAGTCATTAAAATGTTAATGATAACTTAACACGTGAAGCAAAGAACACTTTCTGGTCGACAAAGATAACCTATTTAGATCATTTTCTTTTTGAGTCCTTGCTGTTCAGAATGCATTATCCCAAACTCTGTCTAAGCATCAAAAGGAAATAAATTTCAGAGAAAAAATTACACGTAAATAAAACTGTGTCCAGAATGCTGTTTTTTTCTTCTTATTTTGGTAACATAATCTACATCCTTCATGGAAAAGATAAAATGTTTCTTAGGTTGTAATAATTGCTGATGGAAGCAAAAAAAAAATACTGATCACTCTTCCTACATGGAGTTTTCTAATCATATCATATACCAAACTGCAAGCAAAGTTTTCTGGACATGAAACATAATTTTTCATACAATGGGAGATATCTGCATATTGTATGGCTTTCATGATAAATCTCACAAGCAAATATTATCAGGGTATTTAAATTTCATCTGTTGCTGTTCAAGGACATACCATTTCATGAATCTACAGTGCTGAGTAATTAGGAAAATGAAGAGAACACCTGTTACTGTTTAAGGACATGTTATTTCATATGAATCTACAGTGATGAGTAATTAGGAAAATGAAAAGAACACCTGTTACCGTTCTAGGACATGCCATTTCATATGAATCTACAGTGATGAGTAATTAGGGAAATTAAGGGAACACCTGTTACTGTTCTAGGACATGCCATTTCATATGAATCTACAGTGATGAGTAATTAGGAAAATGAAGGGAACACCTGTTTCTGTTCAAGGACATACCATTTCATATGAATCTACAGTGATGAGTAAATAGGGAAATTAAGGGAACACCTGTTACTGTTCTAGGACATGCCATTTCATATGAATCTACAGTGATGAGTAATTAGTGAAATGAAGGGAACACCTGTTTCTGTTCAAGGACATACCATTTCATATGAATCTACAGTGAAGAGTAAATAGGGAACTTATGGGAACACCTGTTACTGTTCTAGGACATGCCATTTCATATGAATCTACAGTGATGAGTAATTAGGGAAATGAAGGGAACACCTGTTTCTGTTCAAGGACATATCATTTCATATGAATATACAGTGATGAGTAGTAAGGAAAATGAAGGGAACACCTGTTACTGTTCTAGGACATGCCATTTCATATGAATCTACAGTGATGAGTAATTAGGGAAATGAAGGGAACACCTGTTTCTGTTCAAGGACATACCATTTCATATGAATCTACAGTGATGAATAATTAGAGAAATGAAGGGAACACCTGTTTCTGTTCAAGGACATACCATTTTTCACATAAATCTACAGTGATGAGTAAATAGGGAAATGAAGGGAAGACCTGTTACTGTTCTAGGACATGCCATTTCATATGAATCTACAGTGATGAGTAATTAGGGAAATGAAGGGAAGACCTGTTACTGTTCTAGGCCATACCATTTCATATGAATCTACAGTGATGAGTAAATAGAGAAATTAAGGGAACACCTGTTACTGTTCAAGGACATACCATTTCATATGAATCTACAGTGATGAGTAATTAGGGAAATGAAGGGAACACCTGTAACTGTTCTAGGTCATACTGTTTCATATGCATCTATAGTGATGAGTAATTAGGGAAATGAAGGGAACTAAACATTTGAATTCTGAAGAAGAAACAATATGTAACAATACAGATTTTTATAATGAAAAAAGCAAATTACCGTATATACTTGCATATAAATTAGATTCAACTGCAAAAACTTATAAAACCATAAAACATCAAAATCTTGCAAAGTTAAGTAATGCCTTTATTTGTGTAATTCATGTACAGCTGAAAGGAGCTGGGCCATTTGGGGCCATTTCTGACCCCCCCCCCCCATCCAAAGCCTGTATTTTGCAGTAATATTTCACAAAGTAATAGTTATGATTATGTATTGTCAAAAAAACTAAGACTATTAGAAATAGTGTGAGTGTAAGAAAATACACAATGTCTTATTAATGTACAAACACTGAAAAATAGGAAAAAGAAAAAACCAAATTGGTACTTTTAGGACATATTACTTTAGAAATGAAAGTGCTGCATTCATTAAGCAACTTCATTTCTGGAGATGTAATGCATTTTGATGAGATGAAACATGCAATTGTAACTGTGCTGTTTTAAATGTGAAGGGACAATACTATAAATAAAAAACTGCCCCAAACTGTAATATTTCAAATGTGAAGGGACAACACTATCAATGAAAAACTGCACCAAACTGTATTATTTTAACTGTGAAAGGAAAATACTACCAATGAAAAACTGTCCCAAACTGTACTATTTTAAATGTGAAGTGACAACACTACCAATGAAAAACTGACCCAAACTGTACTATTTTAAATGTGAAGGGACAATACTACCAATGAAAAACTGCTCCAAACTGTACTATTTTAAATATGAAGAGACAATACTACCAATGAAAAACTGTTCCAAACTGTACTATTTTAAATATGAAGAGACAATACTACCAATGAAAAACTGTCCCAAACTGTACTATTTTAAATATGAAGAGACAATACTATCAATGAAAAACTGTTCCAAACTGTACTATTTTAAATATGAAGGGACAACACTACCGATGAAAAACTGTCCCAAACTGTACTATTTAAATGTGAAAGGGACAATACTACCAATGAAAAACTGCCCCAAACTATACGATTTAAATGTGAAAGGACAACACTATCAATGAAAAACTGCACCAAACTGTATTATTTTAACTGTGAAAGGAAAATACTACCAATTAAAAACTGCTCCAAACTGTACTATTTTAAATGTGAAGTGACAATACTACCAACGAAAAACTGTCCCAAACTGTACTATTTAAATGTGAAAGGGACAATACTACCAATGAAAAACTGCCCCAAACTATACGATTTAAATGTGAAAGGACAACACTATCAATGAAAAACTGCACCAAACTGTATTATTTTAACTGTGAAAGGAAAATACTACCAATTAAAAACTGCTCCAAACTGTACTATTTTAAATATGACAAGACAATACTACCAACGAAAAACTTCCCCAAACTGTACTATTTAAATGTGAACTGACAATACATCCAATGAAAAACTGCCCCAAACTCTATTTTAAATGTGAAGGGACATTAATACCAAAGAAAAACTGCTCCAAACTGTACTATTTTAAATATGACAAGGCAATACTACCAATGAAAAACTGTCCCAAACTGTACTATTTTATTATGAAGGGACAATACTACCAATGAAAAACTGTCCCAAACTGTACTATTTTAAATGTGAAGTGACAATACTACCAACGAAAAACTGTCCCAAACCGTACTATTTTAAATATGAAGGGACAATACTATCAATGAAAAGCTGCCCCAAACTACTATTTTAAATGTGAAGGGACAATACCACCAATGAAAAACTGACCAAACTGTACTATTTTAAATGTGAAGCGACAATACTACTAATGAAAAACTGCCCCAAACTGTACTATTTTAAATATGACGGGAGAATACTACCAATGAAAAACTGCCCCCAACTGTACTATTTTAAATGTGAATGGACAATACTATCAACGAAAAACTGTCCCAATCTGTATTATTTTAAATGTGAAGGGACAATACTACCAATGAAAAACTGCCCCAAACTATACTAACATTGTCTCTACTGTGATTAAACCATCACTGTTATGACATTTTTCATCCAATCACATTCATGTAAAGTAGCCTCTCCTTGACTAAAACAACAAATGTAAAAGAACAAAAATTTGTCATTAAAAGGATCAGCCTGCAATTATCAGCAGTCAATGATATATATGAAACATTAATTATGTTGATTGCTCAGTAGTACAGTACAGCACAGCACAGCAAAGTACAATGCCGCCTAAGCAAGCTAGTGGATTAGGAGTGTAGCTGCGGACGGGATTATTTGAGACTTTTTCATAATTCATTTATATCTTGTATCTTTTTTTCCATTTCCTTTCATTTTCATTGCATATAAACAATTGTGTAGAGTAGTAGACACCTTATTTCTGGTGTTTTCCAGGTCGCAAGACCATCTAAAACTATTGCATATACATTAAGTGGGAAACAAAACAATTCAGGAATATTCTTTGCTAGGTATCACCGGCTCAATCTATCTAAATTTGTCATAAATTAATAGTGGATTCTAAATAGTAGTGTGAGACCTGCACTAGTGAACTTAACTCACATAAACTCATACAAACAATTCAGAAAAAATGGACAGGGAAGAAATGCCGGAGGCCATACCAGCCGGTTCGAAGCTAAGGAAATATTTTCATACAAGGGTGGAGGACAATAAATTAATTGCTGAACACCCATCAGGATGCCAGACCCCTGACTTTAGTGGAGCACCCTCAACGCCCAAGCAAGCTGAGGTATTAATGGCACTAAAGGTTTTGGGAGTAGATATAGAGAAAATAGATGGCGTTCAACACGCAGGCATCAACAAATATGTAATCTATACCAAAGACCAAAACCCACTGATTCATGAAAGGGAATTAGAAGTAAAAGGAGTAAAGGCAACAGTGTCGATGACAGAACCATTTGTAAGACATATTACACCTAAAACTACAGAAGTTCACATCATGGGATTGCCTCTATCGGTCAGTAGTGATGAGCTGATACACAAACTAGAGAAAAAGTTCAGAGTAAGCGTAATGAACCACAGAATGGCTAAAATATGGGGCTTTGCCCCAATTAAATCCGGGAACTGCATCATATATGTACACAGAGAAGAGGCAAAAAGAATATCCATGTTTTTTTATGTACTAGGTTTTAAATTAAAAACATAGTACAAAGGAGCAGAAAAGACAGAATCTGCCCTATTTGTACACAGGTCGGGCATGGGCCAAGGGACTGCCCAGGAAATAAGCCAACAACAGGGGGATGCGGCAGAAACAGAAACCTACGCAAGCAAAACAGCCGGAAATGGAAACAACGAGAGAGTGGAAGCACAACAGCAACAATCACAACAACAACAACAACAACAACAACAAAGTGAACATTTGCAGAAGCAACAGGAAGAAATAATGAAGATGATACAACAAATAAGAAAAGAAAAGGAAGAAGATGCTGACATAATACATACCCTTCCAGATATTGATGTAACGGAAATACACAATACACAAACCACACCAGAGTAGAGAAAAATACTGAGTCCAAATAAGACAGGAAAAATGGAAACTCCGGCAAGGGAGAAAGAAGAATTACTCAATATCCAAAATCGTTTCCAATGCCTAGAGGAAAAAGATACACTAGAAGAAGATGGGGAAGAAATAACGGGAATAACGCCTTTAACACCCTTGACGTCCACCCCGTTACGAAGGAGTCGGAGACCAAAAAGAAAGGCAGAAATGGGAATATCCCCACAAGAGAAAGAAGACAGTTTTATGGACCAATCGGATGTAAATTCAAACAAAGAAATTGAGACAAGAAAGAAAATTCAGCAACAAAAGAAAAAGAAAGAAACTCAAGAAATAGAATCAAATACAAGTGAAATAGAGAGTGAGAGTGACCATGATGCGGACCTAGTTGAGCATAGAAGAAAGGACACAGACTCTGAAAACAGGAGTTCGGAAGAAACCAGGAGCACGATAATGACAGAGAACACGGAAAATGAGACAGGAACAACTACAACACAGACAATGACAATGACTATAGTGACACAATGGAGACATCACAGTACAATACAAATAGCACTATAGGGGAGGGGGAAACCACCCCTTCAACCTAACTTAAAATAAGAATATGAAATATAAACTCAAACATCTAGGATATAAATGCGACAACCTGGAGAAGCAAAAATGGAGGGATTGAACTTCCATATACTATCTATCAACGTAAATGGGATAAATAAGGACAAAATTTCTAAATTTAATAAAAATCTAAAATATGATATTTTATTTTTTCAAGAGACCCCTAATGGCTTTACAGATGAGGTTAAAGCCTATTGTGAAAGTTACTTAAATGGAATACTAATAAAAAATGACTATATAGGAGAGGACATAAAAGGGGGAGTAGCTATATTGATTAAGAATAAACCGGGAGTTATTTGGGAAAGAATAGAAGAAGGAAAAGATCTTAAAGGTAGGATGATCCATATTAAAATTGAGAAAACACACCTTATAAATGTATATATACTTGCAAAGACTTATAAGAAGCACGAGTTTATTAAGGAGTTATCTAAACACTTAGAAAAATACAATATGGAAAATGTGATAATAGGGGGTGATTATAACTGGGTGGGTGATAACATTGATAGGGAAGGGGAGTTAACTACAAATGATAGGAATTGTAAAAAAATAATGAGAGAATTTGCAAATGCACACAAACTTACAGACATATACCGGATTTTAAACATGCCATGAAAATAATTTACTTTTGAATACAAAATCAATAAAGGAAGTCGAACTGATAAGTTCTTATGTACAAATTACAATGAAAAAATGTATAAAAAAGCAAAGATGTTAGATTTTAAGGTCTCAGATCATAAACTTATATACATAAAAATCACAATATCACATGAAAGAAAATGGGGAAAAGGATTTTGGAAATTTAATAATAAACTGTTAGAAGATCCCCAATTTATTATAGAAATAAAAAGATTGATAAACAACACAGTTGAAAAAGGGAATAGGGATATAATTAAAGAGTGGGAGGTCTTAAAAAATAACATTAAAAATAAAACAACAAAATATACACAAATGAGAATGAAACTCAAACTTGAACAGGAGGCTATTGAGCTACAACTGAAAAAAGATAACCCAATAATACTTACAAAAAAATTAAATGATGGATTAAACCAAATAAATGAAGGGAAATTAAAGGGCAAACAAATAAGGGCGGGGAAATTTTCACAAATTTATAAGAAAGCGGAAGCACTCTACAAAAGAGAAGAAATTAGAAGAGGAGGGGAAAAGGTAATAAATGCTTTTAAAATGAGGGAGATAAAATTACAACTGATAAGCAAGAAATTTTAAAACATATTGAAAATTACTATGCCCAATTATATACTTCCCAAAAAGTTGAGGATAGTAAAATTGATGAATACTTAAAAAACACTGAATGCAAAAAAATTTCAACAGAACATAAGAACTTATGTGATGGATTTATTTCGCAAGAGGAAATACTAGAAAGTATACGGAACCTCTCAAAAGGGAAATCTCCAGGAGATGGACTCACCACAGACTTCTATACGAAGTTCTGTGGTGAATTGTCGCCAATCCTAGAATGTTTATATAATAATATATTGCTAAGAAATGATTCAATGACGGACAGTATGAGGGAAGGGGTCATAACATTAATATATAAAGGGAAGGGAGATAGGGAGGACCTTAAAAATTGGAGGCCCATCTCCCTCCTAAACACGGATTACAAAATATTAAGTAAAATTTTAGCAGATAGGATAAAAAAAAGGGATGGGGAACATAATAAATACCAATCAAACATGCGGACCGAAAGGAAGAGATATTCAGCATAATATTCTTAGCATTACAACCATTATAGAACACATAAAAGAAACTGGACAAAAAGCTGCCATGGTACTTTTTGACCAAGAAAAAGCATTTGACAGATTAGAACATAACTACTTACAAAAAGTACTAGCCAAATTTGGCTTGGGAAATAATTTCCTAAAATGGACTAAAATCCTGTACACTAAAATAACTTCCAGAGTGCAGGTCAATGGAGTGAGAACAGGTAAATTTGAAATTCAAAGATCAGTGAGGCAAGGATGCCCACTACCTATGCTATTATACGTAATAGCAACTGAAATTCTAAATTGGAAAATTCAACTAAACAAAGAGATTGAAGGCATCAAAGTACCGAACATAAAGGATGAAGTGAAAATGCTGCAACATGCAGACGATTGTACAAACTTTATAAGGGATGCTAACTCCTTTAAGCACCTGACCAAAGAATTTGATAATTTTGAGAAAGCATCGGGATCACAAATTAATCATGATAAAACTGAGATACTTAAAATAGGACACTGGAAGGGCAACCACTCAGGGCTGCCCCCACATCTAATTAAGAAGCAGGTCAAAGCATTAGGAATTTTCTTTGGAGAAAATGCAGAGAAAGTAAACTGAAGGAAGATAACAGAAGCCATCGAAAATAATGTGAAAATCTGGGCTCTTACATCACTGTGCTTGATGGAAAGGGTACAAGTAGCAAAAACGTATATGTATGTGCATATGAACTATATTTTAAAATCAACAGACATAAGCAATAAAATTTTAAAAACAATAGATAAATCTATAATTGACTAAATATGGAATTTTAAACTTCATTACATAAACAAAGAAATATTATATAAGGCTAAAGAGAGGGGTGGGGTGGCACTCCCCAGCCCCATCTTGATTAAATTAGCGAATACAATAAACCATTTTAAGAGGACAAGAGCAACACCGATGAATCCATGGGAAGGTATCTATATATACCGTTATGGATTCTCAATTAGAAATAGGGAAGTTATATATAAGAATAACAAATTAACCAAACATTTAGAAATATCTAGACCGTTTAGGAATATTAAGGAAATAATCTTGAAATACAGAGATAAAAAAGAACTATGGGGCTTAGAAGAAAAATTGACATATAACTGGGTTAGGGATGAAGCTACAAAAAATATAAAAAGTACAACAGAAAAAGAAAATATATATGTAGATTGGAATAGGGCATGGAAAAATTGGACGAAATTAGGATCGCTAAAAATTCAAAGCCTCTGCTTCAAATACATGCATAATGCATGGTTGACAGGAGAGGCCGCAGTGAGATGGCATATGGTCAGAGTACCACCGAGATGTCCACTGTGTAAAATAGGACCCTACTCTAAATATCATGTAATTGTGCAATGTTCAAAAACACAAACTAATCATATAAAAGTTATAAGTGAAATCCAGAAAATGAACCCATACAAAAAACAAAATATTTTATTCCTGGATGGAACTTTCACTAAAAATACGCTATATGAAATTAGTAACTATATCATATCAACAATAAAAGCTTGTGGTCAGGTCATAGTTATTAGGAATTAAGGTGGGATCTCCCCTCCCCATTTTTTTTTTTTTTTTTAATACCCTGAAAGGGAAGACTAATTTTGGAGTTTTGGCATAAAATATCAATTTCAAAAGATGGACCTGCTCGAGATGGGAGAAGTACACCAAAATAAAAAAGTATGAACCCCATCTCGAACACAGTACTATCTTATTCTTATATATATAGGTGCACACACAAAAACCAATAGGGTTTTAAATTAATATACATACTACTATTCATCGTCAAAATTCAAAATTTAACAAATATTCCCGGTGTATTATGAACACGGGAAAGTTAAGACAACTGGGATCTTGAAATTCGGCATAGCAGCTGTCCTAATATGGAAACGCTTATAGCAATCAGAACACATAGCACACACACATAGCAAACACAGGACATAGGAGACCCTAGCCAGGTCGATAACACACTAGGGAAGGATTTCCGAGAGGATGACAGAAATCGTTCTCGGAGAAACAACCCTATAGGCACACTAGGGAACTTAGAAATACCCCGATCGAAATTTCTAAACAAAAATCTAAATTCCAAATTAGAGAAAAAATATACAAACAACACACCTTTGGAGGCAACAAATACACATAAACCATTTACAGCTTTGGCTAGGATGGGGGGACATCAGTCTGGTGCCCCCCCCCCCCAAACCATTAATTATGTTGATTTTTTTAGGCCAGAGTGCAATTGTACATGTATAATCCATACTCTTTTTGTTAGCAGACCATGCCTAAAAATCCCATGGGGTGGGAAGGTAATATCACTGAATTAGAACCAAGATACTCCTTTTTGAGCAATATAACTGACAAAATATCCCAGCTCACACAGGATGTCACTGAATAACAACATTTCAATGGCTTCTATAAAACGAAGAAAAGATGGTACATGCTCAACTGGGGATGTCACTAAATGACAACATCTCAATGACTTGTATATAATGAAGAAAAGATGTTACCTCCTCAAAAGGGGATGTCACTGAATGACAACATCTCAATGACTTGTATATAATAAAGAAAAGATGCTACCTCCGCAAAAGAGGATGTCACTGAATGACAACATCTCAATGGCTTGTATACAATGAAGAAAAGATGTTACCTCCTCAAAAGAGGATGTCACTGAATGACAACAACTCAATGACTTGTATATAATGAAGAAAAGATACTACCTCCTCAATAGAGGATGTCACTGAATGACAACATCTCAATGGCTTGTATATAATGAAGAAAAGACGTTACCTACTCAATAGAGAATGTCACTGAAATGACAACATCTCAATGCATTGTAAATAATGAAGAAAAATGTTACCTCCTCAACAGCGTGCTGCATGCTTTCGTTGACTGTACTGGCGAGTTGGGTCATGGGTGATGTTGATGGGAGATCTCTCTCATCTACATTCTCTGTGCTGCCCAAGTTCTCTACGCGGTGAGCAGCATTTGTAAGTTCTTGACCCATGCTGGACAGGCGCTCCCACATGGCCTGTAATTATAACATAAAAAAATATAAGATACCACAAAATAATGACAACTGATTCTATATAAATACATTGAAACCCTGCTATAACACAATGGTTGGGGTCCACAGAGTGCTGATATGCTGTAACACAATGGTTGGGGTCCACAGAGTGCTGATATGCTGTAACACAATGGTTGGGGTCCACAGAGTGCTGATATGCTATAACACGGTGGTTGGAGTCCAGAGTGCTGATATGCTGTAACACAATGGCTGGGGTCCAAAGAGTGCCAATATGCTATAACACAATGGTTGGGGTCCAAAGTGCAATTTAATATGCTGTAACACAAAGGCTGGGGTCCAGAGTGCCAATATGCTATAACACAATGGCTGGGGACGAAAGAGTGTAAATATGCTGTAACACAATGGCTGGGGTCCAAAGAGTGCAAATATGCTATAACACAATGGTTGGGGTCCAGAGTGCCAATATGTTATA
Organism: Sinohyriopsis cumingii; assembly: GCA_028554795.2. NCBI lineage: Eukaryota > Metazoa > Mollusca > Bivalvia > Unionida > Unionidae > Sinohyriopsis > Sinohyriopsis cumingii. Next base: position 22,179,760 of record CM068825.1, on the reverse strand, counting down.
ACACAAAGGCTGGGGTCCAAAAAGTGCCAATATGCTATAACACAAAGGCTGGGGTCCAAAGAGTGTCAATATGCTATAACACAAAGGCTGGGGTCCAAAGAGTGCCATTATGCTGTAACACAAAGGCTGGGGTCCAAAGAGTGCCAATATGCTATAACACAAAGGCTGGGGTCCAAAGAGTGCCAATATGCTGTAACACAATGGCTGGAGTCCAAAGAGTGCCAATAAGCTATAACACAATGGTTGGGGTCCAAAGAGTGCAAATATGCTAAAACACAATGGTTGGGGTCCAGAGTGCAAATATGCTATAACACAACGGTTGGGGTCCAGCGTGCCAATATGCTATAATACATGGCTGGGGTCCAAGGAGTGCAAATATGCTATAACACAATGGATGGGGTCCAGAGTGCCAATATGCTATAATACATGGCTGGGGTCCAAGGAGTGCAAATATGCTATAACACAATGGCTGGGGTCCAAAGAGTGCAAATATGCTACAACACAATGGCTGGAGTCCAAAGAGTACAAATATGCTATAACACAGTGTTGGGGTCCAGAGTGCCAATATGCTGTAACACAATTGCTGGGGTCCAGAGAGTGCAAATATGCTGTAACACAATGGCTGGGATCCAAAGAATGCAAATATGCTGTAACACAATGGCACACCAGCACTGTATGGCACCACAAAATACGTTATATGATAAAGATTACTGCATTATAAAGGTTTATTACCAACAAGTGATAAATGTAAAATAAAACACAACAATAATATAGTGAGGATAATCTATGAAGGCTTCCAATGAATCAGGAATGTAAATGGTGTGTATAAAGGGTAATTAGATAATAAAAGATAATTTAGGGTGATTACAGTACATGTTTGTTAAAAATACTTAAAGAAAATAGGTTGCACATTTTGTAAGCTTCAAGTTAATTGCACATAATGTATTTATAAAATAACTTAACTTCCATCAAGAAATTTAAATTAAAAGACATTTAATGTATCAAAAAAGTTACTTCATGCGCTGAACATTGTAGCAACAATGGCATATAGGTTGGAGATTGGAAGAATCTATCAGAAAGTGCTTCACAGTGAAGGGTTCATTGCAAGAAATGCACTAGGGTGGGTCTTCACTCTTTAATACTGAGTGGTTTAAATAAGTATAACTTGTCCTTACAGATGGATCTGTAGGAAGGAGACCATTCAACTAAGAAGGGGGGGGGTCATTGGATCAAAAAATATATATACATGTTTCTAGTTTTCACTGTCTGGCAAGTGAACTTATGTAGTGTGATTTATACTACTAAAGGCTAAAACAGCCTTTTCACTATAATCCTTCTCACCATCAGTATAAATTCTTGTGTTCTTCTTAAGTTCAGAGAGAAGTTCCTTGTAAGAGTTATGAAAAATGGAACAATTTGTCTTGGATTTTTTTCCCCCTCATGCAGAGTAAAAGCTTCTACGAGTTGTTTTAGAAGCCAGGTTGGTGTTACAGAAAACATTACTTTTGGATTTTGAAGGATCAATTTCTGTATTGTCATGGCTGGAAGATATTCTAATGCCAGAAGTAGGGATGACATTTGGTTTATGGCATACTGTAAAGATCATGTTTGATGCGATGTGAAAGAGATGGCTCATTTGCTTCAAATGAAAGGCTTTCACATGGGGATTTTCTAACAATCCCAAAGCAAGTCAATTGCTTGGTTGTGAATCAGGCCAAACACCTTTAAATATGACTTTCTGGTTGAACCATAAACAACACAAAGTCTGGTTTGAATTTAATAAAGGTTCTATGTAGGTTAACAATAACTTTTACATCAGCACCCCATTTAGTGTGCTACTATTACTAATAATAATCTCATGTGTATTAGGTCAAACAAATTCAATCACATCCTATATCTACTAAAGAAATTTTTCTTATCCTTCTTTTCAAATTTTACTATACATCACCTCTTCATTTTTTTCTTCAAAGGAATTTAAGCATTTTTCCTGCCATTTCTATCACTTTGATCCATATCTTCTTTTGCTGTGATGTACAACTGTATAATGTCAGAAATTTATATTATGATCTTGTTATTTAAAATTCTTACCCTGACGGTCTCCAGTTTGTGCTGAGCATCCTGCATGCTATCAGGAGTATCGTGGTCTGTTTGTGTCAGCCATCTTGGAAAGTCTCCCGTTAGGAACAGGTTTGTATTCTCAAGCAGAGTGCTGTACTCTTGCCAGCGATTCTGTACATCATTTAAACGATCCTATAAAAGAACAATTGAATGCCGATTTTTAAAAAAATTGTATTTGCACAAGTGAAACACTTAGAGAAGGAAACTACAAGTTAATAATAACACTTAATTTACTTTACTTCAGACTAAGTGATGGATTCTACAAATTAATAATAACACTTAATTTACTTTACTTCAGACTAAGTAATGGATTCTACAAGTTAATAATAACACTTAATTTACTTTACTTCAGACTAAGTGATGGATTCTACAAGTTAATAATAACACTTAATTTACTTTACTTCAGACTAAGTGATGGATTCTACTAGTTAATAATAATACTTTATTTACCTTACTTCAGACTAAGTGATGGATTCTACTAGTTAATAATAATACTTTATTTACTTTACTTCAGACTAAGTGATGGATTCTACTAGTTAATAATAATAATAATTTATTTACCTTACTTCAGACTAAGTGATGGATTCTACTAGTTAATAATACTTTATTTACCTTACTTCAGACTAAGTGATGGATTCTACTAGTTAATAATAATAATTTATTTACCTTACTTCAGACTAAGTGATGGATTCTACTAGTTAATAATAATAATTTATTTACCTTACTTCAGACTAAGTGATGGATTCTACTAGTTAATAATAATAATTTATTTACCTTACTTCAGACTAAGTGATGGATTCTACTAGTTAATAATAATAATTTATTTACCTTACTTCAGACTAAGTGATGGATTCTACTAGTTAATAATAATACTTTATTTACCTTACTTCAGACTAAGTGATGGATTCTACTAGTTAATAATAATAATTTATTTACCTTACTTCAGACTAAGTGATGGATTCTACTAGTTAATAATAATAATTTATTTACCTTACTTCAGACCAAGTGATGGATTCTACTAGTTAATAATAATACTTTATTTACCTTACTTCAGACTAAGTGATGGATTCTACTAGTTAATAATAATAATTTATTTACCTCACTTCAGACTAAGTGATGGATTCTACTAGTTAATAATAATACTTTATTTACTTTACTTCAGACTAAGTGATGGATTCTACTAGTTAATAATAATAATTTATTTACCTTACTTCAGACTAAGTGATGGATTCTACTAGTTAATAATAATACTTTATTTACCTTACTTCAGACTAAGTGATGGATTCTACTAGTTAATAATAATAATTTATTTACCTTACTTCAGACTAAGTGATGGATTCTACTAGTTAATAATAATAATTTATTTACCTTACTTCAGACTAAGTGATGGATTCTACTAGTTAATAATTTATTTACCTTACTTCAGACTAAGTGATGGATTCTACTAGTTAATAATAATACTTTATTTACCTTACTTCAGACTAAGTGATGGATTCTACTAGTTAATAATAATAATTTATTTACCTTACTTCAGACTAAGTGATGGATTCTACTAGTTAATAATAATAATTTATTTACCTTACTTCAGACTAAGTGATGGATTCTACTAGTTAATAATAATAATTTATTTACCTTACTTCAGACTAAGTGATGGATTCTACTAGTTAATAATTTATTTACCTTACTTCAGACTAAGTGATGGATTCTACTAGTTAATAATAATAATTTATTTACCTTATTTCAGACTAAGTGATGGATTCTACTAGTTAATAATAATAATTTATTTACCTTACTTCAGACTAAGTGATGGATTCTACTAGTTAATAATAATAATTTATTTACCTTACTTCAGACTAAGTGATGGATTCTACTAGTTAATAATAATAATTTATTTACCTTACTTCAGACTAAGTGATGGATTCTACTAGTTAATAATAATAATTTATTTACCTTACTTCAGACTAAGTGATGGATTCTACTAGTTAATAATAATACTTTATTTACTTTACTTCAGACTAAGTGATGGATTCTACTAGTTAATAATAATAATTTATTTACCTTACTTCAGTCTAAGTGATGGATTCTACTAGTTAATAATAATAATTTATTTACCTTACTTCAGACTAAGTGATGGATTCTACTAGTTAATAATAATAATTTATTTACCTTACTTCAGACTAAGTGATGGATTCTACTAGTTAATAATAATAATTTATTTACTTTACTTCAGACTAAGTGATGGATTCTACTAGTTAATAATAATACTTTATTTACCTTACTTCAGACTAAGTGATGGATTCTACTAGTTAATAATAATAATTTATTTACCTTACTTCAGACTAAGTGATGGATTCTACTAGTTAATAATAATACTTTATTTACTTTACTTCAGACTAAGTGATGGATTCTACTAGTTAATAATAATACTTTATTTACCTTACTTCAGACTAAGTGATGGATTCTACTAGTTAATAATAATACTTTATTTACCTTACTTCAGACTAAGTGATGGATTCTACTAGTTAATAATAATAATTTATTTACCTTACTTCAGACTAAGTGATGGATTCTACTAGTTAATAATAATACTTTATTTACCTTACTTCAGACTAAGTGATGGATTCTACTAGTTAATAATAATACTTTATTTACCTTACTTCAGACTAAGTGATGGATTCTACTAGTTAATAATAATACTTTATTTACTTTACTTCATTTCTAAGTGATGGATTCTACTAGTTAATAATAATACTTATTTACTTCACTTCAGACTAAGTGATGGATTCTACTAGTTAATAATAATACTTTATTTACCTTACTTCAGATTAAGTGATGGATTCTACTAGTTAATAATAATAATTTATTTACCTTACTTCAGACTAAGTGATGGATTCTACTAGTTAATAATAATACTTTATTTACTTTACTTCATTTCTAAGTGATGGATTCTACTAGTTAATAATAATACTTATTTACTTCACTTCAGACTAAGTGATGGATTCTACTAGTTAATAATAATAATTTATTTACCTTACTTCAGACTAAGTGATGGATTCTACTAGTTAATAATAATAATTTATTTACCTTACTTCAGACTAAGTGATGGATTCTACTAGTTAATAATAATAATTTATTTACCTTACTTCAGACTAAGTGATGGATTCTACTAGTTAATAATAATAATTTATTTACTTTACTTCAGACTAAGTGATGGATTCTACTAGTTAATAATAATACTTTATTTACCTTACTTCAGACTAAGTGATGGATTCTACTAGTTAATAATAATAATTTATTTACCTTACTTCAGACTAAGTGATGGATTCTACTAGTTAATAATAATACTTTATTTACTTTACTTCAGACTAAGTGATGGATTCTACTAGTTAATAATAATACTTTATTTACCTTACTTCAGACTAAGTGATGGATTCTACTAGTTAATAATAATACTTTATTTACCTTACTTCAGACTAAGTGATGGATTCTACTAGTTAATAATAATAATTTATTTACCTTACTTCAGACTAAGTGATGGATTCTACTAGTTAATAATAATACTTTATTTACCTTACTTCAGACTAAGTGATGGATTCTACTAGTTAATAATAATACTTTATTTACCTTACTTCAGACTAAGTGATGGATTCTACTAGTTAATAATAATACTTTATTTACTTTACTTCAGACTAAGTGATGGATTCTACTAGTTAATAATAATAATTTATTTACCTTACTTCAGACTAAGTGATGGATTCTACTAGTTAATAATAATACTTTATTTACCTTACTTCAGACTAAGTGATGGATTCTACTAGTTAATAATAATACTTATTTACTTCACTTCAGACTAAGTGATGGATTCTACTAGTTAATAATAATACTTTATTTACCTTACTTCAGATTAAGTGATGGATTCTACTAGTTAATAATAATAATTTATTTACTTCACTTCAGACTAAGTGATGGATTCTACTAGTTAGTAATAATACTTTATTACATCATTTCTAAGTGATGGATTCTACTAATTAACAATAATACTTTATTTACTTCACCTTACAATGAGTGAAGGAAACTACCAGTTAATAATAATACTTTTTCAAATTTTTCTTTCATATTTTTTAGTTTTAAAACAACATACTTCAAAGTTATACCAAAAAGATTCAGAAATGACTGAAATTTTTATTTCTATGAAGTTTTTCTGATATCCTTTTGTCTGATATTGATATCAAAAATATAGCAAACTCCTAAAAACTAGAAAAAAAATCACTCAAGCATGAATATGGTCAAACAGATCTAGTTTTGGTATAGTTGAATCACCTTCTTTCAGATTACTTACATACCAATTTTCAAATGTAGGTGAAACCGGGTCCAAGATATTGAGGTATAATGAAGAAACAGCTGATAATATGCTACTAAAATGTGAAAACTCAGTCAAATCAGCCTAGTTTTGGTATGGCTGAGTTATTTTGTACAGATGTAACTACAGACCAGTATTCATTTGTGGAGGTGAAATAGGGTTCAAGATATTGAAGGTATTACAGCTGAAAATACAAAAGTCACTCATACAGGCATATTAGGTTGCACTGGCCTAGTTTTGGAAAGGCTGAGTTATTCTTTCTGATATGCCTCCAAATGCCAGTTTTCTTAGGTTTTGATAGGGTGACAAATACCGAGGGCATAATGAACACCAAAAACCTCTCTACTAATGGACAAAATGCTATATCCCTTTCTAGCTTTGTTGCCAGTGAGATAATTATCTACAACATTTCATTTTACTTTCTTATACACCTTAGTTTTTAAAGTCCAGTGGCATTATCACATACCTGTAAACATATTGTAAGGTGGAAGAGACAAAGTAGTAAAGTGACAAGAAATTTATCATCCAAAGAACTGAAATAATTTGGTAATCCTACATGTTCTGTGATAACTCTACACCAGAGACTTTTTTTTGCTATTTTTCTGATCCATAACATTTATTTTTACTAGGGCATCCAGACTTCATAAATTTGATAAAAATTTAATTTGCATATTAAACCAAGAAACTTTCACAAGGAAGCTTCAAACAGGACAACTCTGTATGATTCGTACATGTTCATATGGGACATCTTTATGAAAAATATGTAAGTAATTTCTATTTAATATAAAAAGAAAACCTATCCAGTAGTGACAGGACACTCATAAAACACTCAAATAACTTTTCTAACTATACATTAGGACATTTTTTGTCACAAATCTCAGTGTTAACTGTACATTAGGTCAATTTTGTCACAAATCTCTGTGCTAACTATACATTAGGACATTTTTGTCACAAATCTCTTTGCCAACTATAAATTAAGCCATTTAATACTGTCACAAAATGGCAAATCTGCACTACATTATTTAATATACAATTTTAATTGTTTTTAAAACATTATTCTTAATTTTTTTTTTAAACATTTTGGTTGGTAGGTCACAGTGACTCAATATTCATGCACTGCTTTTTATTCAAACACTGACCTACCAATAATTCCACTTTAGGTGCCATGTTTGAGCAAAATTTAAAGCAGAACTTAGATGTGATTTCTGGGTTATGCAGGGATGACTATGAAAATCAGATGCAATTTCTGAGTTAAGCAGGGCGGAATGAAAATCAGATGTGATTTTTGAGTTAAGCAGGGCTGACTATGAAACAAGAGTATCATGAACAGCACAGCCTGACCCATGTTTTTAATTGTCCTCTAAGTAAGCGATGGTTGACTGGAGATTACTGACCAAACATTCTCAATGAACTGGACCCTGGTCAAGGCATGCAGTCTTGAAAGAAGCTTTTTGTGCAGAAATGATTATTTTCATATTACACTAACAATGACTCTGACCTTTGACCTCTAGACTCCCAAATCTACAGGTTTCTTTTTAGTGCAAGCCATTCACATATTTTGGTCAAGGAATTTGCTCTAGAACCAAAGTTGTTCAGCAAAACTAATTTTGTTTGATTTCAACGGCCTTCAATAGGTTGTTTCCATACCTTATATGCAAGGCCCCTGACAGACTGGTGCACAGCCTAGAACTTGAGTTATTATTAATAAAAAAAATGTGTTCTTCTATCAGTCAGTGAGCTTGATCTTTAACCCCAAATAAATAGGAATCTTTCTTACCTGATGTACAAGTCATCTACTAACTCATTGGTGAAGGTACATGAATGATAATAGAATGTTTTGCGTAGGAACCCACTTTTCATTACTCAGTCACAGTGGCCTTAACCTTTTTCATATCTTGATGCCAAAATCAACTGGCTTCTTTCTTACTTCTAGTGCAAGCCATATGCAAAATTTAGTCTAGGTCTGTTATGTAGAAGTTATGCACATAAAACAAAATCAGAATGAGATTAACCTTTGGCTTCAAAAGTTGACAGGCACTTCCCATACCAAATGCAAGCTATCCACAAAGTTTGGTCCAGATCTGTGATAAAAAAACTAGTTTTATTGTGCTGCAATGAATTTTCTTCTTTCAGTCACAGTGACCTTGACCTTTGACTTCAAAATCAATAGACTTCTTCCTTACTCCAAAAGCAATCATCCTCAAAATCTGGTCTAGGCTTGAGATGCAGAACTAATGTTAATTTGTGGAAACCATTTTAGTTTTTTCTTTAGTCACAGTGTCCTTGACCTTCAACCTATTAACCCAAAATTGATAGGCTTCTTTCTTACAAGTGCAAGCCATCCACTGAAAATGGTAATGGTACACTGCAAAGAAATCGAGTTATTGTGCAGAAATGAAATAAGGATGGAATGATGGATGATGGACAGCACAATAACATAATATATTCTGCCTTATGGTAGACATAAAAATAGTACATCATGGTAACCAACAAGTCGTATTGTATGTATGATCTTCAAGTATGAGATGTATGACCTTCAAAAGTTGTGCATTAAAGACACAGCAATGGCAAGTGAAACAAAAACAAAGTGAAGCTCTATGTTTTAGAACATCTCATTGACATAATCCCATCTTAGAACATATACAGACACAAATCCGGTACTAATTAAAGCTTGATATGGTTTGGATGAACTGACAGACAGACACATATCCAGTATAAATTAAAGCGTGATATGGGTTAGGTTGAACTGACAGACAGACAGACAGACAGACACAAAAGATCATATGGCAAGATCCTACAATTCATAGTCATATATGTATTCTTATCATTTCTATTAGAGAAAACGTGTAGTAACTGTAAATGACTGGAACTAATAGCAAAGTTAGAACACTAGGCATTCCCAAGGCACAACTATTCTAAATGATGCAGAATGCTCAAAATCCAATTTGTGTTGGGAGAGCGAAAGTTAGAACAGTGGGCATTCTAAGACACAACTGTTCTAAATGATGACACAGAATGCTGGATATCCAACCAACTCAAGGTCCCAACAATAAAAATGTGTATGATAAATATGGTTGAAATCAATCCTTTGAAAAGTTGTACTTCTGAAACAAAGCCAGGAGGACAAACAATCTGGGGTCTCAACTCTTCTAAATGATTATGTCGAACTCATTCATGAAAACTGCATACTAAATTTTGGTTGAAATCCAACAATACATGTACATGTTAAAGTCATGCAGGAGAAACAAAAGTCAGCAGGACATTGCAATCAGGGGCCATAATTCCACTAAATGAGTTCTTGAAAACTGGGAATCCAATTCACTCAAGGTCTCAGCAATATAAAACTGCATTGTATGCAATAAAAAAAAACTTGGTAAAATTATGCCGCAGAAACCATGGTAAAATTATGCCGCAAAAACCAAAGTCAAGATGGCAGGGATACAGGGGGCATAACTCCTGTAAATGATGTACTGGAATGCTGGAAAATCCCATTCATTCAAGGTATGATCAGTGCAAGCCAAGCATTTTTCTGCAGAAACCAAAATCTTAGTGAGATATAATTTATGTGTGGGTGGATGGGTGAGTAGGAAGGGAGGGGCATAGTTCCTGTAAATGATTTCAAGGATTACTGAAGATCATCTTTTCAATGTCTCATCAATATAAAGGTGCATGATAAATTTGGATGAAATCCATCATTTCCAAGTAAAGCTATGCTGCAGAAACAAAAGTCAGGATGACTGACAATCAGGGCCCATAACTCTTCTAAATGATAATGACGGACTCTAGCGATGAAACTCATCCATGGTTTCATCAACAAAGTAAAGCTGCATGACAAATTTGATCAAAATGCAACAATCCATGGTAAAGTTATGCTGTAGAAGCAAATGACAGGGGGACAGACAGTCATCGACCATAATTCCCATAATTGAACTGTGGAAGACTGGAAATCCAATTCATGCAAGGTCTCAAAAATATAAAGCTCCATACTAAATTTGGTTGACATCCAATAAACTTTTCCTGTAGAAACCAAATTAAAAGTGGACAGGTAAACCCATGGATATAACTCCTGTACATGATGTCATTGTTGCACACCTGCTGCAAACCCTACAAAAAAATATGTAGCAACAGAAATTAAAAAGTCAGGCAATCAAGGGATAACTCCTACAAATGATAGACTAGTATCCAGGAAATCCAACTCATTCAAGGTCTCATCAATGTAACACTACATATACAAAATTTGGTTGAAATCCACAAATCTTTGGTAAAGTAATGCTGAGAAAAACAAAGTCAGGAAGACAGGCAATCAGGGGGCACAACTCTTATAAAAGACATCACAGAAGGCTGGAAATGGAACTCTTGAAAAGATTCAATGATTTAAAGATGTATAATAAATCTACTTAAAATCAAACATTTAACAGTAAAGTTACCTTGTGTAAACCATATTGTTTAAAGATGGGCAGCCAGACGGATGAGCCATGTGATCACTTTAGGGCTCTGCCATCTTCATCAATCAATACCATAATAAACTTAAATGTCTTCTGTATAAAGATGGACAGAAAGACTGACAAGAAAACAAAGGCATCAAGAAAATGAGCAAGAGAAAAAGGAGACAGACAAAGAAACAAACAATACAATTTTGAGAGATATTGTAAGTAAAAGAAACTTGATTTATGTGAAAATTTCTGAGCCATGCACATTTAACTTATTTTTTAATTATGATGAAAAATATGCCACAGAAAATCATGGTTCAAGATAAGACCCTCCCCTCCTTTCAATAAATAAATAGGTTCTCATGATGTTCTAAAGAGATTATCTTTCTCAATGGCATGCCTACCATGCCATCATGATGTTGCCATGCCTTCACATTTTGCATAATAAATTATAATACCTAGGAAGCAGGATATACAACAGTTTACAGTTAATCACAGTGAACAAAGTAAAAATGAAGCTGACCATTAATTAAAATCCTTATACACATGCTCTATTGGACTGTAGCATAGTATGAGTGCTGGAACCCTCCATCTTTCCATCGTTAGGTCTTTATGCTCTAAATCTGTTGTGTTGAAATGCACCAATCTTTGTACATATAACCATCAGCTGAGAAATATGATCCCTGGGCAGACGTCACAAGTCAAATAGACAACAATTGCTGTGACATTTTAAAAATATTTTTGAGCAAGTACAAAATGGATTCAATAGCAGGATACACATAGTATATGTAATGGGGTTTGCATTACGGTGAGGAATGGGAATGGCTGGGATTTAGTTTATGATTGGTTGGGAAAGGGAAAGGGTGGGATTTAGTTTATGATTGGTTGGGAAAGGGAAAGGGTGGGATTTAGGTTATGATTGGTTGGGAAAGGGAAAGGGTGGGATTTAGGTTATGAACGGTTGGGAAAGGGAAAGGGTGGGTGCCTGGGGTTATTAAAAAGCATAGTGACTCACATAAGTACCTTGTGTTCACCATGAGATACACTTGATGGAATTTTAAGGTAAACTTCAACATAATTATTTTACAGGAACATTACAAATTTTATTGACCTGCAGTAAACTTGACATGCAGTAAACCAGATCTATAACTGTGAGAGATAATTTCCCCATTATAACTAGTACGACCTTGATAAAGTTCCTTCCCACATCAAAATATTTTACAGATACAATCATCAAATTAAAGATGACAAGAAGCAAAACATTCGGAACATAAGGATGAATTAAAGTTTTATGGACTGACAGTAACATTACCAGCAACTAATTGCATCCAGTCCTCATTAATGTACTTAAGTATTCACCTTTTATCTTACTGTGTATACTCACTTATAAGTCAAACTGCAAGCAACAAAGATCCTGATCTACCATAACATAATGTGCCTGCAATGTCAGGGTCTACGTTGTTTGTTCTACTGTTTCCTCCCAACAAACTGCATAGACCCAAATCGGCTGGTGCATTATGTGATGGCAGATGTGGGACTGTGCAGTTTGCAGTTGGACTCAACTTATAAGCAAGTACATATGATAGGTGTGAACATGCTACATGAACATTTCAAAACATTAATTCAAACAATTTTTCAACAAGTTCATAGATCAAAGTCTCAAATTTTTTTCACAAAAACATCACATGAAATGATGATGAATAAATTCTGATTAGAATGCAAGCCCAGTAAAAGAGTAGATCTATGTTTGCCATTAGATAATTCACAAACAGATCAGGGTCTGTCTTTGTTCATTTTATAAATTCAAGCTAACACCAAAGACCCCATTTGCTGGCCCCAAAAACATCATGTCAGTTCTGAGTGTATGTTATTCACAGTATGAAACAAACAGTATTCAGACAGTCGTCTTTTACACACATCGTTGTACAATCTCATTCAGTCAGATCTCTTGTGTGTCTTGATATCTCTGCAAAATGAGGGTCTGGATGAAATAAATAACAGACTCCAGTGCTACTCAAGAATGAGGTTTTCTTAAATTTTGGAAAAGCTTTTTTTGATTGACTGATGAGATTGATGACATAATATGTCATTTTGACAAGAGATGTTGTCATGCTTCAAATTTAAAAATAACAGTTTTATTGGCTAGTTGAGACAAGTCTCACCCCTTCATCTGTGTTTTCAAAGTCATTCTTACTGATACTCTTTTAAGATGATAATGGAATATAGGTATGAATGAATGAGGAAATGTTTTTGTATATTTATGAATAGGGTTTACTAGTATTCCAAATATACAGAACATGCCAAATACATAGAACATACAGATTTATAAAATTCTTTAGATCAGAACATGATCATGAAATCTCCATTCAGAAATGAGTGACTGCTTTATCTGCCCTTTCATTACCATTCCTATCAATATAACTAACCAAGCAGCAGTACAGTACTGTGCCTGCCCTCTCATCACCCTTTCTACTAATGTGACTAAGCAAGCAGAAGTACAGTACTTTATCTGCCCACTCATCACCCCTTCTACCAATGTGACTAAGCAAGCAGTAGTGCTGTACTTTATCTGCCTTCTCATCACCCTTTCTACTAATGTGACTAAGCAAGCAGAAGTACAGTACTTTATCTGCCCTCTCATCACCCTTTCTACCAATGTGACTAAGCAAGCAGTAGTATAGTACTGTGTCTGCCCTATTATTACCCTTTCTACCAATGTGACTAACCGCTCCGGAGGTTAGAGCGTCTGCTTCAAATGTGGGATGTCGTGGGTTCGATCCCCGGCCAAGTCATACCAAAGACTTACAAAAATGGTACTAATAGCTGCCTCGCTTGGCGCTCAGCATTAAGAGGTTAGTGTTAGGACTGGTCGGCCTGGTGTCAGGATAATGTGACTGGGTGGGATATCATGCTACATGTCTGCATCATGATGCCCCAGTGCTAGACATCACTATAAACTGTCACACTGCAGACATCGTAGCGATATGACTGAAATTTTTTAAAGCTACGTTAAAAATCCAAATCAAAAACACACACACACCAATGTGACTAAGCAAGCTGTAGTACAGTACTGTGTCTGCCCTCTCATCACCCTTTCTACCAATGTGACTAAGCAAGCAGCAGTAAGAGATACTTTCAGTAGGAATTTTTTTTTTACCATAACACTATCTATCAGTAACAGCGATCAATGAAGCATTCTGTAAGACCCTCATATGGCAAATACCTTGCAAAGTTATGCAAGTATCTGGCTTAAAAAATACTAGATAAATTTAAAAAAAGTAAATCAAAATATTTTTCATGATTCCTGCAGATTACTGGAATAAAAATTCCTAGACTTTTTTTACAATAGGTTTAATGTCACAAACATATGCACGTATGCGTGCACACACACTTTCCAATGTTAGACACAAGCACACATACACACACACACTTTCAATTGTTAAACTCAAGCACAAATACACTCTTTCCATTGTTAACCACAAGCACAGACACACTCAACTACTAAATACACCACACACACACACACACACACACACACACACACACACACACACACACACACACATTCCATTGTTAAACATCTAAAACAACAGAATTTACAGTATTTATAAAATGATTAGTCCATGTATACTGACAGCACCACCCACCAACACCCACCTTTAACAAACTGTTTACTGTACGTAGGAAAGCAGTGTGTGATTATAAACCCATGCCTAATGTTTCAAATGTGAATGAAGTCAGAGAAGGCAGCCATAGCCACGGACACTGTATAACACGCTTACATTACAAAGCACATTGCTCTGTGCACTCATTGTAGCCAAGGAAACAGCCTAAGCCATTTAAACACATTGCTCTGTGCACTTGTTACTCATTATGGCCAAGAAACAACCTCTGTCATAGACATTTACACAAATTTCCATGTATGCTCATCAATATGAATATTTCCCTAGCCAGAGAAAAAATTTTCTTTAAAATTCCTTCATTGCTGACTAAATTCCCTCATTGTTCCTTGACTTTCTTGAAAACTGATAATTTTCCATCTTGTTCCTGACCTGTGGGAACCCCATTTTCCTTCCCAACCCATTTCCTACATATGTAACCATATTCTATTCCTCCATAGATATAAAATCTCTTATGCTTTTAGTACAGAACACTAATCTCTTATGCCTTTAGTACAGATCACAAAATCTCTTATGCCTGTAGTACAGAACACTAAATCTCTTATGCCTTTAGTACAGATCACTAAATCTCTTATGCCTTTAGTACAGAACACTAATCTCTTATGCCTTTAGTACAGAACACTAAATCTCTTATGTCTTAGTACAGAACACTAAATCTCTTATGCCTTTAGTATAGAACACTAAATCTCATATGTCTCTAGTATATAATGTTAAATCTCTTATGCCTTTAGTACAGAACACTAAATCTCATATGCCTCAAGTATATAATCTTAAATCTCTTATGCCTTTAGTACAGAAAACTATATCTTTTATGCCTCTAGTGTATAATGTTAAATCTCTCATCTTTTTAGTATAGAACACTATATCTTTTATGCCTCTAGTATATAATGTTAAATCTCTTATGCCTCTAGTACAGAACACCACTTGATAAACCCATAATAATGAACTGCTTTTGAAGAATAAGGAAATTTTGTTCACATAAACATCAGTTGGATGCCATGATATTGGCTTCATGAAATCCTGAATAAAGAGACAAAAAAGGCTGATACAATGCATTCAAGTTCATGTGACACACAATGAAGAAGGCTGATACAATGCATTCAAGTTCATGTGACACATACTGAAGAAAAGTGAGTACAGCTGTGATGCAAAAAAACCAAAATGAAAACAAAAATTAGGCTTTTGTATCAAATTCTTTTATTCACTGAAAACTTTCAAATAAACAACCTTCTACATACATTAGCATATACATGCAAATATGTTTATTTAAGAAATACTTATATTACATATATATGTTTAACTACAATAAAACTTCTACATTCAGTCTAAATACAATTCTACAACCTAGTACACTTTAAACACAGCAGTGAAATATAATTTCTTGTGGTTTTATTCAGAAATTATTTCTCCTGATGTGCTTTAGGCATTCCAATGCAGCATAGAAA